>JAQPZY010001695.1:2085000-2417500 GCA_029931535.1 Margaritifera margaritifera
ATGATCTCCTTGCAATAGTAAGCTACTTGTTAACAGTGATATATGAAGTGTTCATTTAGTTGTCCACCCACTGCATCCATTCTTTCATCCTGTTATCCATCCATATGTTCATTTGTCCTTCAGTATGTTCTAATGTTGTTTTGGTTTCATTGAACAAAATGAACATACACAAATGATATTTATTTAAATTATTAAAACTTATGAGATAAATCAATTGGATTATCTCACATCATTATATAAGGAGTTATTGCCCCTTCTTGATTTTATTTTGGTTTTTTATTCATTCTTTTATTTCATTGCCATTGTGCCTTAAGTTGCATCAGAACCCTTTACTGCTTCAATTTCACGATAGTTTCTGCAGAATATTTCACAGTAACAGTTGAACAAGTTCATGGATTGAAAAAATCAAACTTGGTACAAGGCTTTACATTAAGAAGGCCTAGGTCAAGTTCACTATTGTCAAGTTTGATTTTCACTGTTTTCTGGCAAACTTGCTCTTTGACTTTGACCCTACCCTTTAATTTTTGCTCAGCAGCGTTTGAAGGACTTAATAAATTGAAACCAAATTTGATATGAGGTTTCATATTAAGAAGATTTAAGCCACTGTTAATTTTTATCATTTTACTGCACAATTTTACTGAGTTATGGTCCCTGTTTTATTTATATCTTTTGCCTTTCAACTGCAGCATATTGGTGGGGGCATCCATTGATTTAGAAACATTTCTCTTTCTTTTTAATTTTCATTTGTGAACTATTTGTGTGTTATCATTACCCAATAACTTCAAAATTACTTCCGGATTGTAAACCTTTTCATTCATGGCTACTACATGTTACTCTTTCCCCACTGTCAGATGACTTCATGGCTACTACATGTTACTGTTTCCCATTGTCAGACGACTCCGTGGCTACTATATGTCACTCTTTCCTCACTCTCAGACGAATTCATGGCTACTGCATGTCACTCTTTCCTCGCTGTCAGACGAATTCATGGCTACTACATGTTGCTCTTTCCCCACTGTCAGACTAGTTCAAGGCTACTACATGCCACTCTTTCCTGTCAGACGACTTCATGGCTACTACATGTCACTCTTTCGTCACTGTCAGACGACTTCATGGCTACTACATGTTGCTCTTTCCTCACTGTCAGACTACTTCTTGGCTACTACATGTTACTCTTTCCCCACTGTCAGACGAATTCATGGCTACTACATGTCACTCTTTCCTCACTGTCAGACTACTTCTTGGCTACTACATGTTACTCTTTCCCCTCTGTCAGACGACTTCATGGCTACTACATGTTACTCTTTCCCCACTGTCAGACGACTTCATGGCTACTACATGTCTTTCTTTCCTCACTGTCAGACTACATCTTGGCTACTACATGTTACTCCTTCCCCACTGTCAGACTACTTCATGGCTACTACATGTTACTCTTTCCCCACTGTCAGACGAATTCATTGCTACTACATGTCACTCTTTCCTCACTGTCAGACTACTTCTTGGCTACTACATGTTACTCTTTCCCCACTGTAAAACGACTTCATGGCTACTATATGTTACTCCTTCCCCACTGTCAGACTATTTCATGGCTACTAGATGTTACTCCTTCCCCACTGTCAGACTATTTCATGGCTACTACATGTCACTCTTTCCCCACTGTCAGATGACTTCATGGCTATTAAGTTTCACAGTGCTGCTGCTACTCATGACTTTGAGTTTTAAAGAAAATTACAAATTTGTGCCTAATTAAATTTTGTGGATAGATACTCTTCATGAATTCCATGAAAAAGAAATATCGCACTAATAAAATTAGATTTAAAGTGCTTGATATTGCTCAAATGCACCAACATTTAAGCTTAATCTCTATTACCATCAATGGAGATGCGACTTTTCAGCTTCTTCACAAATCTTAAAAAATTTCATCATCATGAAAATGTTGTAATTTACAGTATATTTTCCAATTCAAAGACATCTTAAAATCTTCAGAGTGCAGTCACTAACAGATGCAGTGGATTGCATTTCCTCCACATGAACATTTATTTTTTGCTCACCTCCATATAGTGGACAGTTATGTACTATCCCAGCGTCAGTGTCAGCATCCGCAAAGATAAAAGCATGTACAGTGGTCCCCCTCTTGAACGGCCCCCCTGACCAGCGGCCACCCGCTTTATACGGCCACAATCCCTTGGCACCGACGAGTTTGTGTTCAAAAGTACCCCTCAAGGACGGCCACCCCTCTAACGCGACCAGCGGCCAGCATTTTAGTGCAAAAACGGTCAAATTTACCCCTCGCAAGCGGCCACATAATGGTTGTTTACAGAGTAAAATCTCGATAATATTTTTTAATTTCTCAATTCAACACATTGACATTTTGTTCCAATATGCCAATAAAGTAACTTTAATGCTTACAAGGAGGTAAGTAATCCGATTATCCTTACTGCCATTTGTTCCTTAGATGTTAGCTTTTGTCACTTTGATAATTACTGGCTATTATTACCACCGATAATTATCAAGATGACAAAAGCTAACCGCTGAGAAGCACAGCATTGTTCAGCTCAAGTCAGCGTGACATCCGGTCGCCAGATAGTAAAATGGTATGTTAGCCTTTCTGGGTTCACTCTAATAGATTATGAAATAAACATAACCGGGTACCAGACTGGAGAAGAAGAAAAAAAAGTCGATCACGTGACAGACTCACTTCCGTTGTAAACACTTCCTCACGCGTGATTGCCCGCGAAGGAATAAGTTGTCGCAAAATATCGTCAGACATTCTCAGTTTAGAACAAAAATGAAAGCAATTAAATTAAAACGAAAAGAGGGAGAGTCTTTTGATAACTACTGAGAAATTTTATGTCAGAAAGATTCAAATAAACATCGTCAATATACATTCAACTTGAGTGGAAAGACGGAATCAACGGACGTACAGGGATATTTGCAACCAAATATTTGTGCCCCGAATTTACCGACAATGTGGTTTTGCACCACGATTCATGATTATTCATATTTTTTAAAAATAACACTGATTAGTTTTATCATATTTAGTCCTTAACCAGATAATATTCCTGTGATTTTTAAATGCAAATATTAAATATATAAAAATTAGTTGCATCTTTTATACTTTATATGTAGTTATTACTCACAACTGTGTGATCCCCCTCTAGAAAGGCCACCCGTCTTATAAGGCCACTTTCTTGCTGCAGAAGGGGTGGCCTTATAAGAGGGGGACCACTGTACATATGTACACCCTCACTGAATCTCAACCATTCTTTTCCCAAGGTCCAAGGCAACAGTTTTTAGTGGATTTCATAGCACCTTCTCCTAGAGAGGAGACTGAGGGGTTTCACTGTGTACATACATGTTGTACATTCTTGGTTAACTTTTTGTGTTTGGCTCCGGTATTTGGTACACTGTATAAATACTTTTATACCTTGATTCATGAACTGGTGAGGGGATTGATCTTGACAAGTACTACACCATCATCACAAAAGAAGGTCACTGCAACCCATATTTCATGCTTCACTGACTGGTTAAATTTTGTGTATTAAGTTCATTGTTCAAGCTCTGTCAATGGTGGAATCATCAAACTAGATGATTGTCTGCATCTCTGTTTGTACCACAAAAGAAGGCCACTGTGACCTACATTTCACAATTTATTGGCTTAGGTTGAGTTTTTGCATTTAGCTCACGACCAAATAGGTTTTGTGGACCCTGAATGTATAGTTATATCTAGATTCATGAAAATTTGTGAGGGGATGCATCTTGATGAGTACTACAGCCTCATCACAAAGTATGTCACTGTAACCAATATTTCATGCATCACTGACTTTGGTTAAATTTTGTGTTTGAAGTTTATTTCTCAAGCTCTGTTCATGGTAAAATAAACAAACTAGATGATTGTATACATCTCTGTTAGTACCACACCCTTACCACAGAAGAAGGTCACTGTGATGAACATTTCACATATTACTGGCTTAGGTTAAGTTTTTCCATTTAGATCATGACCAAATAGGTTTTTGCACTCTATATATACTGTTCTGCCTAAATTCATGAAACGTGGTTAGGGGATACATCTTGATGTAATCATAAAAGAAGGTCATTGTGACCAATACTTTACACTTCACTGACTTGGGTTCAATCTCAAGCACTGTTCATGCAAGAATCATCAAAGTAGATGATTGAAGCATCTCTAACTGTACCACTTGGCTTGTGTTAAGTTTATACATTTAGCTTATGACTACATAGGTTTATCTCCTGTACAATACTGTTTTACCTGGAATCACGTAAGAGGATGCATCTTGATGAGTACTACATCCTCATCTTAAAAGTAGTTCACTGTGACCCATATTTTACACTTCACTGACTTTTGTTTAGTTTGATATGTTTACTGTTCATGCTTGAATCATTAAACTAAATGATTGTATACATCTCTTTTAGTACTATATCCATACCAAAAAGGTCACTGTTACCTACATTTCACATTTTACTGCTTTAGGTTATGTTTCTGCAATTAACTCATGACCACATAGGTTTTTGGCATGCTGTGTACATACCCATTCTATCTTGAATCATGAAACTTGGAGAGGGGATGCATCTTGATGAGCACTACTACTAATTTCAATAGCAGGTCATTATGACCCATATTTTATGCTTTTCTGGCTTGGGTTACATTTTATGTTTGATGTTCATTTTTCAGGCACTGTTCATGCTAGAATTGTGAAATTGATAATGATTTTGCATCGCTCTTACTATCACACCCTTACAACAAAAGAAGCTCATCATGACCTATATTTAATCTTACTGGTTTTGGTTAAGGTTTGCATTTAGCTCATGACAGCACAAGTTTTTGGCATGCTTTGCTACCTAGAATCATGAAACTTGGCGAGTGGATGCATCTTGACAAGTTCTATGTTCTCATGCAAAAAGAAGTCTCTTTGACCTATATTCCTTGCTTCAGTGACTTTGTTGAAATTTTGTGTTAAAAGCTAATTTATTGGGTTCAGTTTATGTTCTAATAATAAAAATTGATAATTGAATGCATCTCTGTTATTACACTCTCACAGCCAAAGGAGATCACTGACCTACATTTTTGTGCTTTAATAACATGGGTTAAGTATTTGTGTTCATGATCTAATAGATTCATCCATACAATATATGTCCTAGCCTACTCATAAGGCCCTTTCTGACCAGTGCAGTTGGAAGTAGGAATAAAATGTATATTAATGGTAAACTTTCCATACTGATGACTATGCATTGTATATTGTGATAGGTTATCATCAACAGGTTAACTGTGTATTGTACATGTGAATGAATATAGAAATTAGATGAGTGGACTGCATGCCTCATCTGTAGTGGTTAATCAGGGTAATTATTGATGCATGAATTATGTTTGTACTGTTGGCTGTCACTCTAAGGTTACTTAAAGTCCATGACTTTCACCCAGTAAAGTCTGGCTTCTAGTGGTGGATAATGATAAGTGTGTCAAGCAGATTTTAAGAATTATAATGAATTTTTAAAAAAATAATGCAAAAACAACATTAATCTCAGGTTTTTATCAATTCATTATAGTCCCTCTACTTTGACATCATACAAAAGAATGCTCTTTTTTATTGTTTAAGTCTTTTATGCCTGTCACAGTAGGTAGGTAGGTAGGCAGGTGGTTTAAAGGTGTGTCAGCACAATACACACTATACAGTGCCAGTTAAAAGTTAAAATTTTACATTTTAAAAAGATTAAAGTTCAGATGTAAAGATAAAAAATTTCAAAAAAACTTGCGTTAGAAAAGGGGCAAACATTTCATTGTCAAGATCGCTTTAGTCTGAATTTATTTTCTGCAGGATAATGTTTGCAGTGACTATTGGAGAGTACTGTATATACTCACATATAATCTGGATCCAAATGCAAACAACATAGACCCTGATCTGCTGCCGCATAATGCGCTGGCAGATCAGGGTCTATGTTGTTTGTTCTACTGATTAGCCCTTACAAACTGCATAGACCCAGATCTGCTGGCGCATTGTGCGACGGCAGATCTGGATCTATGCAGTTTGCAGTTGGTATTGGATTATACGCGAGTATAGATGGTAGTAAAAGCTTCATAGCGGTGAACTATGTAATTGTTTATTACACTCTTGTTTTGTTATGTCCAGGTATGTGATACAGGGGTGAGTGGGATCTAGATATAGCTGTCACTATTAACCATCTCTTTGTCTATCCATAATCCATCTGACAGGTCTCTGTCTGTCTGTCAATAGACATTTTCGTTTACAGAGCATAAATCTCAAACCATTTCAGTTATCTATTTGAAACTTGGTGCACATATTAAAATAATGGTCAAGATGTGCCTTTTGCTATTCGCAATTCGTCAGTGTCAATATTTTTATTGTTTTTGTCCATTTGTTTGTCAATCTATCCATCCATTATCCATACTTTCTTTTAGGGGGCAAAACTCCAAACCCATTTAAAATATCCCAATAAAATTTGGTACATATATTAGACTAGTGGTGTAAATGTGCTTTCTGCTACTCACAATTCTTCTATTTCAATTTTTTAAGTCTTGTTCATCCATCCATCCATTCATCATAGTTTTGTTTCCAGAGCAGAACTCTAAAATCGTTCAAGATATCTCTATGAAACCTGGTACACATATTAGATTAGTGGTCTATATGTGCCTTTTGCTATTAGTACTTCAATTTTAATATTTTTAACATTTTTGTCTATCAGTTTGTCCATCCATCCATCTATCATCCAGACTTTTATTTCTGGAGAAAACTCCGAAACCATTCAGTATATATATCAGTGATGCTTGGTAAATTCAGCACTCCTACATTTTAACACTGTCCATGGGAGTCATGGATTATAACACCTTTTAATGACATACACTATACATGTATATATAATTTTACTACTATATAATAACATGGGATCTATAACCATAGCTACCTTATAAAAGAAACCGTGTTATAATGAAGAGCCCTATTATAGTGAGGATATATATATATATATTATAGAGAGAGAGAGAGAGAGAGAGAGAGAGAGAGAGAGAGAGAGAGAGAGAGAGATATGTATGTATGTATATATCACACGTAATCTAGATGTGCCTTTTGTTATGGAAAAATCCTCAGCTTCAATATCATATTGTTTCAGGGAATATAGATAACTCTGTCTTATTGTTTCACCTACAGGTATATGATAATTGATGGGACTACATCATGATCAGACTACAATGGAAATAACAGATTTTTAAGACAGTCAGTCAAGTTTCATTTAAACATTTGCTATCAATCAACCATAGTTAGTGTACGCAATGAAAACTTTCCTGTACCACCAGTCAATAAATGGGGCTTTTAAAGCAGGATTGGAAAAACTTTTTAATCCCCCAGGTTTGTAATATGGGGGAGATATAGCTATCTGTCTGTTTGTTCATAAACATTTTATGTTTCTGGAGTGTGATTCTCAGACCATTCAAGGTCTTTTAGCCAAAACTTGGTGCACTTGTCAAGTTGTGTAGAGATGCCAGTTGATACTTAGAATTTCTGCATTCAGTATTTATGTAACCATGTAGTATGCTGATCATAGGGCAGTGGTCCCCAACGCGGTGCCCATGGGTGCCATGGCGCCCACCAAGGTTTTTTGTGTGCATGCGGAAGAGGTTATAATGAATAATAATAATTTTTAAAAGTGGGTCAAGTTAATTGGTTGGTGCCCGCCACTCTCTCATAAACTCACAAATGTGCCCGTAGGCACAAAAAGGTTGGGCACCCCTGCCATAGGGTATTACCAAAAGTAGTGCACAAATTGAAAGTGATGGACCATAGGGTACTGTCTGTACTCGCATATAAGCCGGGTCCAGATGCAAACACCATAGACCCTGATCTGCCGTCACATAATGTGCCAGCAGAGCAGGGTCTGTGTTGTTTGTTCTACTGATTAGTCCTTACAAACTGCATAGATCCAGAACTACTGGCGTATTATGCAACATCAGATCTGCGTCTATGCAGTTTGCAGTTGGTATTGACTTATATGCGAGTATATACGGTAAGAAAGATTTTGATTTAGTGCACTAATGCAACCAATCCATACTTCATCTTCAGAATTGCAGCGAAAGATAGCAACCATGTTAATTTTCATGTCCCACTAAGATCATGGTTATCTTTGTCTGTATATACTGCTTGTTCATGGTAAGGGTACAGTTACCAGAATTTTAAAATTTTAGTTTGATACTGTTTACTGTACATATTTGTGCAGATCTGCCTTTGTCTAAATACCAGATGTACCATATAATGGGTAATGTTCATGTCCCATTAAGAATGTGGTTATCTTTGTCTGTATATACATCCATCCATCTGTCCATCACACCTTTGTTACGTTTTGTGGTTAGGTCAGTTTTCAGACGCTGTTGAGGCATCCATGTTCACTGAACACATTCTAGTTTTTAATAGCTCACCTGGCCTTATCAGAATTTGACCAGATGGTCTGGTCCTTTAATTGCAGATATGCCAAATAACAACAAAACAAGAAAATCCAAATGACATGTGATTTATATCCAAGAAAGACCTTGTTTATTTGGACAGTTTCAGCACAAAATCTGAGTTATTAGATGTCTTAAATGTATAATTCCCACTGTGTAAGTGATGTTTGCAGTGTTAATGTGAAGCTTTTTGTAGGAAGATTGCATTACATAATGTAATACTATTATAAAGTAATATAGGTATTGTACAGAATAAAGTACACGTAAGTGTTCATACAAGTATACTTGACTACAAGGTGATTTTACTGTAAAAGTAACGGACACAAAAGTACTGTTAAACTTGCCATAGTGACACCACCATATAAAGGATACTTGCTAATAAGGACAATACTTATAGGACCCTTTTGTTAATTTCCATATAATTGTTACCTCTATATAAATGACACTTGTTACTGCTGTATAAAGAATACTTGCTAATAAGGGACAATGTTTATTGGTCCCTTTTGTTAATTTCCATATAATTGCTACTCCTATATAAAGAACACTTGCTAGTAAGGGACAATGTTTATTTACCCCTTTTGTTAATTTCCATATAATTGTTACTGTTGTATAAAAGACACATGCTAATAAGGGACAATGTTTATTGACTCCTGTTGTTAATTTCCATATAATTGTTACTTCTATATAAAGGACACTTGCTAGTAAAGGACAATGTTTATTGACCCCTTTTGTTAATTTCCATATAAAGGACACATGCTAATAAGGGACAATGTTTATTGACTCCTGTTGTTAATTTCCATATAATTGTTACTTCTATATAAAGGACACTTGCTAGTAAAGGACAATGTTTATTGACCCCTTTTGTTAATTTCCATATGACTATTACCACTATATTAAAGGACACATGCCAATAAAGGACAGACTTTGTGATCACTTTAGTGTCCTTTATAGAGGGGTTTCAGTGTATGAGAATGTTGTATGTACAGTATTTATCTGTAAATAACGTGCATACAAATGGGAGAAGCACAGGCCCAGATCTAGCATCACACAATGCTGCGTTGACTGAAAATAAATCGCAAACTCAAACTCAAGTTCAGAAGTTGTATGATTTCCAGGCCTGGATCTATATTTATTATATACTCATGTTTTCTTCCATTAACTTAAAATTGTCGGAATCATGTAGTATTTTTCCATACTGCGCTGCTTCATACTCAACAACACATGGCTACAAATAATTATTGTTTTCAATGTTGCAATGTTAAATAATGCGCTTGTACATCTATGACGATGTTGGAATGTTACATCATAATGAGCATTATAGTTCGTAACACATACAGTCCTCGAAAAGAGGCATCTGTTGTGAAAGATAAGTACCTTGTTTCCTCCAGGCATTTTATAGGAATAATAAAAATGTGTTTATTTAAGAATCACTCCTAGATATAAAAATGAGTATACAATAAAAAAGTTACTACATTTGAATGGAAATTATGAACTTGTTTTATCTGAACGATACTGCACTCCTAAGTTACATGCAGTATCACTTAGAAAAACGTTGATATTTTCCCATACAAATGTAGTAACCTGTACTTATTGAAGTTTCACATCCGTATTTGCATGTGTGAATACAGTAATGACTTTTGTAAAATGCAATTTGTTAATTTTTTTTCTTCAGAAAACTGATGGGTACTCTGGTTCAGACATCAAGCTGGTTTGTAAAGAGGCTGCGATGAGACCAGTCAGGAAAATCTTTGATGCTCTAGAAAACCATACTGAAGGTATGAGACTTTTGCTGATAGATTGTCTTGCACAAAAGTGAAAAACTGTCCCTTTTTTTTCTTTGTGTTGTCAGATTTGATATTTTTATTTTGATTGCTGTTGACCGATTTTTCTCAAGCCCATCTAGGTAGAAGCTTGAGATAGCAATCAGTTTGGCATCTGTGTCTCTATGCCCCTAGGTTCATTCACCCCCTCCTAGATCAAAATCAGTGTTAAAGTTTGTTAGATTAAGCTCGGTGTTAACATTTTTTTCTTTTTGGATAAATAAAAGGCTGGCTGGACAAAAAGCAAGTCTTTTTTTACACTTGTATCTACTCTTCTTGAGATTAAATCAATGGGGGTTTTTTTCATGGTTTTTTTTTTAATACTCATTTTTGCACCACACAAAGTCATTAGCTATTTTTCCACATGATTAATGCTCAGTAGATTTATTTGCTAGTATCTCACACTTTATCAATGTATTTCTTCCAAGTAAGTAAAAAGCTTTGGATCCAGGGTTCCCATCCAACAGGGAAGTCAGGAAAAAGTCAGGAGGAGAATAGGTTTGTTCCCGACTGGAAAAAGCCCTTTATTTTGGCAAATATTGATCAGAGTTGGGGAAAAAACAGGAATTTTCACCTGCCACTTGATCGCAGAAAAAATACATAATTGAGTCATAATTGAATTTATTGCAAGTTAAATTTATCAAGTTCTTACTGGATTTTTGGGAGGATGTGGAACTCTTCAGCCCATTGAGGTACAATTGCTGTGTGGATCATTTGGGTGCTTGCCTTAAACTTATTTGTATCATCAATCCAAGTGCTCAGTCAATTGGATTGGTCAAGTAGACTGTTTACCCCAGGGTCAGCTCCAAATCAGTATTTTTTGTTGAAGGTGTAAGACCAGTCCTGCATCACATTATGCCAACATGTTGTCTGCAACATGTGATCTCAATAAGTTTAAGAGAAAATAATAAAGTTTATCTTCCACAGTTCCACTTTTGGATATGTAAAGTTAACAAAAGGTATTCTCGCTGGGAACACTGTGTTCAACATTATCATCAATAGTAGCCTTATTCACCACTCCCACCCCCAGCTCGCCTTTGCATTGAATTTTACTATCTGACCTTGTTAAAATATAGAAATCTGCTGACTGCTGGGGTATTTTCAATGCAAAATCCCATGCTCTGAGCATACTTGACAATGAATAAATTAAATATACAGTCTATGGTCAAATTACATTGAAAGCAACTATTAAATATACATTCCATTGTCAGATTACACTGAAACTAATTATTAAATATACAGTCCATAGTCAGATTACATTGAAAGTAGATGTTAGGGCACCAACCAGACATAAGTAGATTTTATAATATTAAAAAAAGTCTTTCTTTTTATACAAAGGTATATCATTTTGACTGGCTTTTTGTCAAAATTTAAAACGTACCTTTTTTTATTAAAAAAAAAAATTATTATTTCTTACCAACATATGCAGAATAAAGTTAAAATTTGTATTCTGTTCATTTAAATGATTTACATAAAAATTTATATGAATTTCAATAGTTATCCTCATTTTTGGTGATACATCCTGTGGTTTGATTCATGGTCATGTGTCTGATTCATATGTTATGGGAGAGTCTCAAAAAAGAAAGAGCTTTTTGAATGAAACAATGCAAGTTTTCTATGTTGTTGATTCTGATCAGAAAGGATCACAAGAGAACCTTGAAAAAAATCAATTTTATCCATGAAAAAACTGAATATTTTCATTTCAAAAAATGTGGGAGTCCTGTGGATCATATTAGGCAATTTGTTTCTTTCCTCATATCTTTTCAAGTTGAAAGTTGTTTTAGTTGGCTTTCAAAACAAGTGTTTTTCATTCTTTTCCATTTGTTCTTTTTGAATGATTTTTCTTTTCTTCCAGCAGCTATTCACATTTGAATGACAAGGCATAAATCACCTCTATATATAAAGTTAAAGAAAAATGTTATTGCAAAATTTTCACCATTGCATATTGTAAAGTGAGAAATATTTTCATTTGAGATTAAGTTTAATTGTTTTCATTATATATATATATATATATATATATATATATATATATATATATATATATATATATATATATATATATATATATAACACCCAATTTTTAATTATTTATTACAGTATATACAATATAACTTTGTCTCCAACTAATGTGATCTGTGTGAATCCACAGCTTATTCATGCTCACAAAATTTCTTTAATCTATAAAACCCCAACAAAACTTACAGGTCTTTTTTAAATCTTGCCAGCAAATGGCAAGATATAGTCATCATTATTCTGGCAACGATGCTGGCAGCATCATCAGCAGTGTTAAAGTCAGTTCTGCATCAATTGACGTCTTCAGCCGAAACTTATTATTACTATGTGTCAAAAGTTTTTATGCTGTTGCAAGTGTCTTGCCAGTGTCATCATGACACAGTTTACAGGTGACTCACCACATTCAGTGGAATACTTGTTTAATAAATACTTCACTGTTGATGGTAGCTTGTTCGTGTTTTGTTTTTTTAAATCAATTTAAAAGGCACTTGATTGAATTGTAAACAATAAAGTCCAGAAAAGGTCCCTAAGTTATACCTACTTTCCAAATCACAAGCTTTGTTAAATACAAATGTATGTAATAAAGTTGCAGTCTGGATACTTTTTGTTTCCTCTTCAGGTGTAGTGGGGTATCTTTATTTTCCTCTGTTCATCGATACATCATCTTCTATCCATTCTTGGTTAGCTTATTAGCACAATTACATATACACAAAAACCACTTGATATAGACATATTAAATTTGGTAGACATGCTTCTTTGCATTTATAGATGGCCTGACCAGGTTGTTATACCATTTAAGTGGCCTTCTAATGACCTTCAATTTTTTTTCTCAGTATTTGCTCATTTTTGGACTTCGACTTTTTGGTAAAAATTTTGTTGGCATGATTATTTAGGAAACCTGCAATATACAGCTCTCCCTCATTTTCACACAGATCAGTATAACAAAAATCAGTATAATACAGATCAGTATAACAAAGATCAGTATAACACAGATCAGTATATCACAGATCAGTATATCACAGTTCTGGATATATATGGAAGATAAAATATATGGGCTTGTTTTTGGCATGTGTAGATAACTATTCAATTTTTGTGTCATTTAAATTTGTTGGCAAGTTGAATCATTTTGTATGACTTTTAGACTTCTACATTTTGGTTGGCTGCAGTGTTTCATGTTTCACTAACACAAAGTCAAATCAAAGTTTTATATGGAGAAAAATGAGTGAACAGACATATTTAGAAGGGAAAGATAGGCATGACTCTTTCTAAATCATTATCATATGTGTTGAAAGCACTGAAATCCTCAAATACAAACTTTTGATTTCAGACTTTACAAGTGGTAAGAGAAAAAACTAAGTCCACATTAATTCTTGTTTTGAAGTTCTTGAGCCAATATATATATAGCAATTCTGTCAAGTCTCTATTGAAGTTTGGGAAGATGGATTTCTTGTATCTTTCGTTCCTAACAGTGTGTTTAGAAAATTGAAATACCGGTACTTTGTACCTGTATTATTCTGAACCAGATAGCATGAAAATTTTTACTGTAAATCTATTCAAAGCCTTTTATTTGTGATCTGACTTGGCAGATTAATTATTAGAATCTCTTTGTGTAACAGAGAGTATTGATGTATTTACTGTTTGTTTTTGGACAGTGTATGTTTTTGGAGACCAAAGTTTAGGGCCAAAATAATTTTGTTCATGCTTTCTCATTTTTGGACACCTTTAAAAAATAATTATTTATGCTCTTATAGTTTTGGACACACAGCTCTGAAATGATAAGACAAGACAGACAAACTATAATTTTTTTTTGAAAATGGAGGAATGGCTTGCTTATCATCACAAATCAGCCTTGACAAGTGATTGTCAAAACTTGGGAGTAGCACGCTTGACTATTAATTAAGTTTCTGGCACTGATAATATAACAAGGACCATTTGTTTCAATCATCTTATTTACCCGTGGAAGAAAAATCTCACAGAAACGTTAGAAAAATACTGTAAATTATGCTTAATAAGTGCATATGTAAAAATAAGCATATATGGAAAATTAGAGCGTATGGGCCTTCCTGTATTGTTTTAGCAAAACTAAGTACATATGTGTGTAAAGGATAACACAAGCCCAAGACATAAAATTTACTGCTCTGATGATTTACTTTGTTCTAATTCAGTCCTTTCTTCTTGTTAATATTTTTCCTTGCTATAAAGAAAATCAACTATCTTTATGTCATGTTCCCTTGAATTTCATTGATTCACACAAAAATACAAGCTTTATAAGTACTATTATTATTGATTAGCACAGATTTCCTTTAACTTATTCCAAACATATATGCTTATTATCAAGATTTTACAGTATGTCACCATTTATTAAAATCGAAAACCATGTGGATAATATTTCAACATGCACCCAGTTACAGTATGTCACCCTTTATTAAAAGAGAAAATGACTTGGATAATGCTAAAACATGCACCCAGTTACAGTATGTCACCCTTTATTAAAAGAGAAAACCACTTGGATAATGCTAAAACATGCACTCAGTTACAGTATGTCACCCTTTATTAAAGAGAAAACCAAGTGGATAATACTCCAACATGCACCCAATTACAGTATGTCACCCTTTATAAAAGAGAAAACCAAGTGGATAATACTCCAACATGCATCCGGTTACAGTATGTTACCCTTCATTAACAGATAAAACCTCTTGGATAATACTACAACATGCATCCAGTTACAGTATGTCACCCTTTATTAAAGGGAAAACCAAGTGGATAATACTCCAACATGCACCCAGTTATAGTATGTCATCCTTTATTAAAGAGAAAACCAAGTGGATATTACTACAACATGCATCCGGTTACAGTATGTTACCCTTCATTAACAGAGAAAACCAAGTGGATAATACTACAATATGCATCCAGATACAGTATGTTACCCTTCATTAGCAGAGAAAACCACATGGATATTACTACAACATGCATCCAGTTACAGTATGTCACCCTTTATTAAAAGAGAAAACCATGTGGATTATACTAAAACATGCATCCGATTACAGTATGTCATCCTTTATTAAAGAGAAAACCACATGGATATTACTACAACATGCATCCAGTTACAGTATGTTACCCTTCATTAACAGAGAAAACCACTTGGATAATACTACAACATGCACCTACAACATGCACCCGGTTACAGTATGTCACCCTTTATTAAAAGAGAAAGCCAAGTGGATAATACTACAACTAGCACCCAGTCACGTACTGGTTACATATGTAGGAATTAGTTTCACTGGAGAATACAAATAAATTGGACACAAAATATCCTTTGCATCATATATGTTATATATTTTTGTGAATTCATAAGTATTGGAATGTAATTAATTTTGTGATCAGTATGGAATGTAATTAATATTGTGATCAATATTGTGTAAGTTTCAGTAACAGACAACACAAATCTGGATTGGATCACTGATTCTGTTAGTAATATTTAGACTTTAACCCTGTACTTCCTACCTATTACCAAAATACAATTATTAATGCTTCAATTGTGTTGAAAATTATACTTAATTTTCATAGCATTTTATCTACTTTCATTTTTGTTTTATTATTTAATTACAAACTCTGCTAGTAGTCTGAGTTATAGTTGTGCAGATTTTCGTGGACAGTAAATGATGGTAGGAGATTAAAACATGGTCCATTTTTACTTCATGTGTGAAGATGTGCTTTCTAATATGCTTGCTTTTTCTTGTGGATTTAAATCAATAAAATGAAAATAGTCAAGTAATGTGTGTTTTCATTCATTACCGTGCAGGTAAAGCATGATTAATTTGTGGACATAATAAGTAGCCTATTGTCATAGAAACAGATTTGGTTGCTTGGGCTTGGATTTTTCATTCCTTTGTTTTTAGACACAAATTGAAATATTTTTGTATGTTTTTGGACAGTTAAAAAAAATTTTTTTTTGCTATCTGAAAACAAACAGTAAATATGGTACTTTGTGAAAAGTTCTCTGTAGATAATTTGTTAATTGTTTTTCTCATATTTACTTTAATTATCAATGGAAACTATTCATCAGATCACCAGAGATATAAGACTTGTTCTTATAGATTTGCAAATTTTGTAGTCTAAAATTAACTAAGACTATTTTTGCACTCTGAATTCTGTACATTAAATAAAGATGTCTCCCCCACTCCCACTTCATCCCACCCCCACTCTCCTCACAAAAGAAAAAGATACCTCATGTACTCATGTATAAGGGGCCTTGGGTGACTGAGTGGTCTAAGTCCCTAGCCTTTACAGACCACTTGCACATCTCACCTCTATCCGTGTGAGTTCAAGTCTTAGCTCAACCAACGTGGGTATTTGAGAAAGCTTGCTAGTAGCTTTCCATGGATAGGTGGTTCTTCTGGGGATTTTCCTGGGTTTTTCATCCACCAAAATATACTGGCTGCCATGTATCATGTGCTGACAAATTTTGTTAAACCCCACAAAGCCAAAGCCAAAGTTCTCATGTATTAGTTGGGCCTAACATAGGACATGAACCAGGACTGGTTAATTCAAGAATACAGTAATCTGATTGGTTGAAATTTAAATTTAAATTGACTAATCATATGTCTTAAGTCTAGACTTCATTTAAAGACATATGTTGGTGAAATTGGGGCCTTGAGATCCTAAGTGGAGCTGACAGCATAAATCCTGACCTGCTGGCGCATTATTCTGTAGATAAGAAAAAATGCAACTGCAGTTACATTCTGTAAATATATTGATGCTCAGTTTGGTTATGAAATTCAACCTCTCATATATAATGCTCACCTCCCCTTTGACAGTCGTTTATCCAACCAGTATTAATTTCTCTCATAATGATTTTCTTATATATTGTATCCCTAATTTTCACTGGCAGGGGAGCTGCACTGGATCAGAATGGTTGGAATGCTAGAATCACCATATGTGGGTTGCAGGTTTGAATCCTGTCCATACCACCCCATTGTTTGATTGATTGACTTATTAATCTGTTGCTAACAGCACATCAATACATGAAAGGTTATATCTTGTCGAGGCAAATGGAGTAAAGTGACATGCCCAGAGACACACCACTGCAGCCAGCCTGGTCTAGTCTGGGCAAGATATAAATCTGCCACCTTCAGGCTGCAAGTATGGCACACTAACATGTGAGCCTCCATTGCTTTGGGTACGCTGCCATGATGTGTCACTAGTCAAAGCACTTTTACTTGTCTCAGCACTAAATAGTCTGTCATGTGCTAATATGCCATAAAACAGTATTCAATCACTCCACTGGCCACCTCCCTTAAATAATCATTATTATTCCTTCCTGGGTGGTAAACTACCATATATACTCATGTATAAGCCAATACCAACTGCAAACTGCATAAACCCAGATCTGCTGTTGCATAATGCGCCAGCAGATCTGGGTCTATGCAGTTTGTAAGGACTGATCAGTAGAACTAAGAACATAGACCCTGATCTGCTGGCGCATTAAGCGACTGCAGATCGGGTCTATGTTGTTTGCATTTGGACTCAGATTATATGCAAGTATATACGGTAAGTTGCAATATCTGTTGGCTGTCAAATTTTTCTGCGGCATTAAAAAATGTTTTTAAATTATTTATATGTACTAGAGCAATTAAACAACTGCAAAACTTGAATACAGTTGTAGAATAGGTTTGACTGTCATGATAATATTTTTTGCCAAATAAATGTAACTACATGTTGCTGTCTTCTGCAAATAACAGTACATTAGTATGTGAATAATTGCAACCTAATTGGTCTCTAATGTTACTGGGTATTTACAAGAAAGTAAATACAAAGTCACAAATCTGGTATTTCAGGTAGCAGCAACTGTATGCAAACTGCCACATATAGATATTATGCAGAGTTGATCACACATTATATATTATTATGTACTGGTTTACGTTTATTTTTTATACTAAGACTTCACATATTAACACCCTTCTAGAGTAAGAGGTCTGCTTGTAAGGGTTATTGTTCTTGTTTCCTGTCAATAGTCCCTGTCATTCTGCTGTAAGTTTATCATATGGCCGTTTAGTATAGTCTGTACTAGCTGTAGTTTTTTCAGTTACGAATGTAATTCACTGAGTTCTGAAGAAGTACTCTGATTTAGTATGCAGAAGAACTATCAAACCTGTATATGGTTACCAAAGTCCAGAATAAAGCCTGAAGAGACAGCTAAAGTTATGAATAAGAACACCAGATTATTGATCTGCTCAGCTGTTATTAATCTGGTGCATACACACATGTACATACAACTATGCTTAAGACTGTGTGCGATGTGCACCTCCTGCAGAGACTCGTAATCCTGCATTTCTCCAATAAACAGTTACATTAAATGGAGTCATGTCGTTTCAAGCCATTTTGATAGAGCCATTAAGTTCGGTAAAAAGAATCTCTTACACACTCCTGGTCACAAACCATAAATCCAAGACCCTCATCTACAACACTTACACAAGTGTGGCAGACACATCCAGCAGCAATATATTTTTGAACATCTCAGTCAAGGGACGCTTTTTATAGAAGTTGTTTACTTATTCAAATAAAAGTTTATATAACTATGGTAAAAGTATAGATATATGGAGTATACCAATTTTATACTGATTCTTAGTTATTTATATATGTAACTAATGGTAATGGGTTTATAGTCATATGTTGTATGTTTATTATAGTATACAATACAGTGAAACCTGTTTATAAAGGATACTTGCAGGAACAGGTTTGTCCTTGATGGACATACGTGCTTTATATGGAATTTAAATATAGTCTTCCCTCACTATAATGCCATTCAAGGGAGCCATGAAAATGTATCATGTTATATGTGAAGTTGTCTTACATTACACTGGAGTACATTATACATACAGCATATACTCGCGTAGAAGCCGATACTGACTGTAAACTGCATAGACCCAGATCTGCAATCGCATAATGCAGTGGCAGATCTGGGTCTTTGCAGTTTGTAATGACTGATCAGTTGAACAAACAACATAGACCCTGATTCATTACCATACCCACCTTATAAAAGGGAGTGTTATTTGGAGGTGCTGTATTGTAAGGGACCATCGTTATTATTGCATCTTGTAATGGAATCCTTCAACATAGCCACCTTATTAAAGGGAGTGCTATATTGAGGTGCTGTATTGTGAGTGAACTATTACATCATGTAATGGAATCCATGAATATACCCACCTTATTAAAGGGATTGCTATATTGAGGTGCTGTATTGTGAGTGACCACTGTAATTATGTTAAGAAAAAAATTCACATGTTCTGTATGATCAGGTGTCCATCATACATGTATGAAGATGTCTGTTAATCATGGTGCTTTGATTAACAAACCATATCAATTTCTATGTTATTTTTTTTTAATAGATCAAATTTTCGTTTGAATCATGTAAAATACTTTGTCATATAAATCTTTGATCTTTGAAAATGTTACATTTTCAACATTACTATATTGTACATGTCCTAGTGGGGGGTTGGTTCTATCACTACAAGATGAATTTAACTGGATTAGCTCTTAATCAGAATATGTTGGTGTTATGCTTAATCTTTTAAATAATTACATCCATTCAGAGACCATTTACAAGCAACAATATATACTATATATATAAGCCAAGCTATATAGATGTTTACTCCTGCCACCCCCACACCCCACCCTTGTTTGCCTCAGTTAAAAGGTAATTTCTCTGTGACTCTATTTATGAGTTTGGGTGTATTTTACCATGAAATCTGCCAGGAAAATGATGTCTATATGACTGTTATATTTAAAGATGATCCTTCTGTGTGGGTAATAACCGTATTTACTGGCTTATAACTTCAGATTTTTATCATATTTGGACTTGGATTTGCAAAGAAATGGCATACCATATGTACTCACTTATAAGTCGAGTCCAACTTCAAACTGCAAAGACCCAGATCTGCCGTTGCATAATACACCAGATCTTGGTCTATGCAGTTTGTTAGAAGTAATCATTAGAACAAATAACATAGAATCGGATCTGCCAGCACATTATATGACAGCAGATTTGGATCTCTGTTGTTTACAGTTGGACTCGACTTATACGCAAGTATATTCGGTATTTAGCTCTGTGAAACACTCTTCATCAGTCATTACAATAACTAGTACACAAAACAGACATGTTTTAGCAAGATTTTTGAGTACCACTGGGTTATAAGACAAAGATTTTAGTATATCTGGCTTGTACTTGCATGATTCAAAATATGGAGGGGGGGCCGACCCTCACTTTTACAAGTGAGCATATATTGTGACATATTGTGATATTTTCATATATCCTTACTAACTCTCAGTTTTTCTAATAGCTTATGTGCTTTCCTTACAAAATAGCACCAGCAGCAGATGTGTGTTTTATCACTGGCATACTGAACAGAAAATACAAGTTGTTAATTAATGTTTAGCCTATCAATGCAGGACACTAATTAAAAAAAAAAAGACAAAAAATTCAAAAGATCATGTTGCTTTATTTGTGTGTTTTTTTATTCATACATGGAAATTTTTTATTAGAATTTGATGATAAATTAACTTTGCAACAAAGCTATCTATATATCAGAAACTTACATATACAGCTGTTCTTCATTGTAACACCCTTCATAATAATGAGAGTCCTGATCAAATGAAGTCACTCTATGGACCCTGTTATACATTTTTTTTATGAAAGATCAGTTTTCTTGAGCTTAAAGATTTATATAACCACTTCATTCACATTATATGATGGTTCAGTACCATGTATACTTGCTTATAAGTCAAAGTCCAGCTGCAAACTGCATAGACCCAGATCTGCCATTTCGTGATCTGCCAGCATATTATGTGCTGGCAGATCAGCGACTATGCTGTTTGCAGTTGGACTAAACTTATATGCAAGTATAAACGGTACATAACATGGTCAGGGTCTATGCCTTTGTTTTGATGATAATTTGAGGTAAACAGCTAGACCCCCAATCTGCCAATACAAGATGTTACAACAGGTCTGGGTCATTGCTATTATGCAATTGTGTTTGTGTTATATACTAGCAAATATATTTTGCAAGAATTTATTTTCTTAATTTTGTTTATGCTAAGAACTGGAAAATTGTTTTTATTCTGCCTTCCAGAGCAAAAATTTCAGTAAACTTGTTACACCTAGGGATTTTCCTACAACATTACACTAGAGAATTGCTGCTCTGAGTTGCAGAAGTTGAATACTTTATCTCATAGTTATACATTAAGTCATTTTTTGGTTATTTCTGCATCACAGATCTTTATGTTTTATCTTGGAAGTGAAATTAGTTGAGAATAATGACCACTGCAGTTTCTTTGCCTCGCTTCCTAATGCCCCCTAGCCCCGGCCCCAGCCAGGGGCAGCATTGCATTGAGCAGCACTCTACACCACACCACCAACTTCCTACTTACTTTTTCTCAAGCCCAAGATATTTAAAAGCTAGAAATACCAGTCCATTTTTTTAATGCTCATGGTAGAAGCCAAAGAGTCATCATAAGCAGTTCTGTGGTCTTGTTTCATGTTTTTCAATTGCTTATATTTCATTAAACCCTTCATTTATTATATTCATACTTGAGATTTCTCATTATGAAGCAATTCATTCAGAGCAACACCTGCTCACCTGTATGACCTTGATAGCAAGGTTAACAAGTTTACACAACGCTTTGAGCATGGACTAACATGCAGGCCATGACCTTCAAAATTTTATGTAAAATCTCCTGCTAGTTTTGACCATTGTGAAAGAGAGCAAGAGGTGGCTGTTGTATTAGCCCTTTTTAGCTTAATCATGAGTGCAGTGTAATTGAAGTACAATAAAATACAGTGCAGCCTCCCTTAAAGGTCACCTCTCTTAAGCAAAACTTCTCATATCCATCCAGCATCTAATGTTCTCTTTTTTTCATTAACCTATCCTCAACAGCCACATCCCTTCAACAGCTGAATTTTTTCTGACCCATCAGTGGATGCTGAGAGAGGTTGCACTATAGATAAAACGGAAAACAAATACCGAATATACTCGTGTATATTCCAATACCAACTGCAAACCGCATAGACCCAGATTTGCCATTGCATAATGCGGAGGCAGATCTGGGTCTATGCAGTTTGTAAGGACTAATCAGTAAAACAAACAACATAGACCCAGATCTGCCAGCGCATTATGTGACGGCATATCAGGGTCTATGTTGTTTGCATTTGGACCTGGATTATATGCGAGTATATATGGTAGCTTAAAGTATTTCATCAGACCAGGTTGCATTCTTCAGAGTTTTAACAAAATTGATAATCTTGTTAGTCCTCAGAATCATTGGGCACAATACAGCAAGAGAAAAGACACTTTTATGTCATGCAGTATCATGTACACACATGGTGATAAATATAACAACAAGCATAAAGTGATGCATACAGATAACTGATATTGCATCAGTTTTATACTTGATAAAAAGGTCCAACAATAGTTTCCCCTCTCTCAATCTTATCCCTCCTCTCTTAATTTTGAGTAAGGATGTTTTGACTAAAATATTACATATTCTTCTTCAACATGATAGAAAGTTACCAATTTTCCCATTTTGATAGGGTTACCTTTTATAATTTGAAAATGGTATCCAAAACACAAACAACTAAGTCAACATGACACAAAGGCAAACTGCTGCCATTTTAACAATTTCCATATTGTTATGTACAAGACAATATATATTTGACCAGCATAGACCCTGACCATTACATAATGTGCCTGCAGATTGGGGTATGTATACACTGCGCCCGCAAATTGGGGTATGTATACACTGTGCGTGCAGATTGGGGTATGTATACACTGTGCCTGCAGATTGGGGTATGTATACATTTGGCCCACAGATTGGGGTATGTATACACTGTGCCTGCAGATTGGGGTATGTATACACTGTTAAATGAAAATTATTAGTAAAATTAATAGCTTAGGTCCTGATCAATGCATTATGTAATGGCAGATCCTGAGCAATGACCATTTGCAGATGGGTACATTCCACAATACTGTATGAAGGTTGCACGCCCCAAATCTTATGAATAAGTAAGCTTTAAAAAAACCCACAAATAATGTCTTCTGACAGGCTATTCTTTCCACTGCAGGTAATTTCCTGATGTCTTTATTGATACCGTATTTACCAGTGTATTAGGAATAGTATGGACCTTGATCTGTGGATGCATAATGTAATGGCAGATCTGGATCTTAGTAATTTATAGTGTTTGTTCATAATACAATATATAGCAATGCAGCTTATGGCCTGACTTATTTGTAAACAAACTAATATATAGAATTTAGATATTCAGTGCTTTAACTGGGTATGAATGATTGATCAATTGATAATCTAATTTGATGATTGTCAATTTGATCATCTACCATCATTATTTGCTTATAAGTCAAATCGAACTGCAAACTGCACAGACCCAGATCTCCCATTGCATAATATGCAGGCAGATCAGGGTCTGTGCACTTTGTTAGGAGTAATCAGTAGAACAACATAGACCCTGCTCTGCTAGCGCATTATGCGACATCAGATCAGGGTCTGTGTTGTTTGCAGTTGAACCAGACTTTTAAGTGAGTATATATGATAGTTTGATATTGACACAAAAAATTATAGTTCATTTTTGTCTTAAGTCTTTCTGCTCAATCATATTGTATTTTTTACAGGTCAAGAACTTCATGTTCGTTTGGATACCATTATGACTTCTGATGTTCTCAAGGCCATTGAACGAACAAAACCATCAGCTAAAGGCATGAAAGACAAATATGTTGCATGGCAGAAAGAGTTTGAATCTGTATAGCATCCCTGCTGAGGCAGCAGATTTGAGACTGATTCTCTGTCGCTTGGCAAACTGGTTTTCATAGTACCGGTTCACATATTGAATGTGAAGTCTTTCACAGCAGACTGGTTGTGAAATATGTTCTCATTATGGCAAATGCCAAGTAAGAACCATGTGTGTCTAAGAGAGTGGTTCCGATATTATGTGTCTAGTTCCTATATAGAGCAAACCCATTGACTACTATTTCACTTGTTTGCCTTTGTAATGGAACTATTTGTTATATTTTTTTTTGCCCAAAGAGAGTTGGATTGGTTGTTTTTACCCAGAAATAACTATTTCCTGTTTGGCTTTGCCAACTGTTTGTACCCTCCTTGTAACATTTAAGCATGAAACTCTGGCTGGAGTTCAAAGTAAATAATTTTGACATTTTGAAATCATGGCATGCCATAATTACCATAATAAAACTATTTTTTTTCCTTGTCCAACAACTTGGAACTAAATAAAAAAAATTACTCAAAAAATCGGTTCCAAAACTGTTTCCCCCCCCCCGCCCCCCCCCCCCCCCCCCCCGCCTAATGCTGCACTGAATACTGAAATTATTCTACAATCTTTGATCAAATTGTCATCAATATCTTTTTTTCTTCTTTCTTTGGCTTTTTTTTTTTCTCTTTACTCTTGTATTTTAAAAAATCCAAAGAGACAAGGAAACAAGTAAAAGATCGATAGGAAGTGGTGTGTGGGTCCTACTCTCACCTATGCAGACATCACAGTAAATGAAGTTGTCACTACTGTGCTTGAAACAGAACTACTCAAAAGTGATTATTTCAAGTTATAAGTCACCTTATGAATTAAAAATTTGTTTAGTGGTTGATTTCATGTTTATGACAGCAACCATTCTCAGACTGCTGGTCACAGTAGTCAATGTCTTTGTCATTGTTGAATCACGATTTTCAGTGATGTAAGTATCTTTGACTAAATATATGCTAAAATGCTGACCAGTCTGCTGATGTCAGCGCTTTGCTGACATTAAACCTTGCCGACTACATCTTTGATGTTTTTGAACACATATTACTGGGAAGTGAGACAGCAGTGACTTTTCTGCTGTTGGTTTCATCAACAGTTTTTTATGGTTTTTCATTAGCATATATTTCCAAAACCCCTTGATAGATTCTCATCATACCTAGCACAAATCATTATGAAACTGAGACAATTCATTATGTAACATGCTTGCTTGCCTCTTTAACCTTTGGGTCCAAGTCACAGTTATGAAAACTTTACATTAAGGTTTTGGTAAAAAAAAAATTATATGCTTTATTTCATTCAGATTTTGGTAAAAAAAAAATTATATGCTTTATTTCATTCAGATTTTGGTAAAGATTTTTCATTTGCTTTTATTTCCTAAACACCTTGATGGATTTTGTTCATACTTGGGATGATTCATTGTGATTATTAACACAAATCATTGTGCAACATGCTTGCTCAACCTTTTAACCATGGGGTCAAGGTCACATGTTTTACAGCAGTGCTTCAACTGTGGGTTTAATTTGCAGGCCCTGGACTTTTTGTTGTTATATTTTTATTCCTCTTTGACAGTATGGTATAATTTTATTGTGTATCATAAGAGAGATGTACATCTTTTGAATGAACGTAAAATTAGAAAATTGATGTGCTTTTCCATTCACAAGATTGCAGACGATGTCCAATACAATGGTAACAAAACATGGCAGTGATAATGTGAATTTATATAACCTGGACTCTCTAAAATAATGTTAAATAAGAGCATTTCATATTTTGTTCATCTCTTTCTTCTTCTTTTTCACAGTCTTATAGTAAAGGAATTCAATTTAAATAAATTAATCAGTAAAATTGTTACTAGTGATACCAAACACATGTATTATCCACATATCTCTGGTTGCACATATCAGAAAATATGATGAACACAAATATATTGTCATATTTTATTATTACAGTAGTAATAATGATAATAATTATTATTATTATTATTATTTCATGAAAAACACTTATAAATACTTTTGTAAGCAGTATGTAGGTTATACAAATATACATTATTATGACTACAATTTCTATCATTTTATTAGACATCACCTGTCGATCTTGCATTGGAATGAGTATATTTTGTCTAATATTCATTCATAGAAAGCATATTTCAAAAGTGCGTAGATACTGCATGATTATTATCATTTTCAGGAGGAATAAAACAAAATATGATAAAAACAATTGTTTGGCTGGTATACATGTTTTTTTTCTGTTCAACACTCTCACACTTCTCATACATTATATATTTGTCAGTGTTTTGCAGTACAGCATTCGAGAATGATCATGAAATTTTGTTATAATGCTAGTAATTTACACATTTTTTGTACTGAGAAATATAAAACATATGTCCCACATTTTTCAGTCATTAAGTTCCATATTTGGATGAAATAGTTACTTACATTGGTTGGCAGATCAACATTTTATCATCTAGTCAGCAAGTTGTTGTGGTTAGCAAAGTGCCAACATTGGCAGACTGATTAGCAGTTTAGCACGACCCTAAATAAAGTGTTCAAGTAGTAACAATTATCATTTTCCTGGCTTATGTTCTCTCTCAAAACAATGGAATACAATCACATCTGGACTGCAACAGTTGGATAGTGCTTCATGTAGCAGTATGATTTTAACTGTTTATTATGTAATATGTATCAGTATGTCAGATATATATTTAGATAAAGGGGGAAACCCAGATGTTTTACTTAGCCAGTAAGTAGACCTTCTCAACAAACACCATGCATTATTCAATTTAATTAACCTGATTAGGAATTAAGAGTTATAATAGAGATAATAACTTCTCATGCTAGCACATGATTTAAGCCCATGAAAAATGCTCAGAGTCATCATAGAAATTTTGTTTTTGCGACATTAAACATTCCAAAACTTAAAGTGCATTAAAAATTATTTTAAAAAATGATTTAGGGTATCACAACTTTTACAGTGTCACAACAAGTTTGCCTTACAATTTTCAGAATCTTCTTAACTTTGCTTCTTCTATTAGCTTGGCCAAATTGTAATGGCTGAGTTAAATGTACAATTGAAGTATCTTGATCTGATTTTGTGTTTTAGCTTGAGCAGGGATTTCATACTCCAGAAATTTTAGCGAGTGCCTTGATGTGTGGAATTATCTATGTCCGAGTGAAAATTGATTGGCATGATACAGAAACTTTAGAGAGTGCCTTGATGTGTGGAATTAGTTATGTCTGAGCAAAAATTTATTGGTATGATACAAATAATTAGCTTTCAGACTTTAATTGGGAATTTGTTTTCAGGAACAATTGTCAGTGTTACAAAGATATATCGGAGTCAGAAACATTGTAATTATTATAAAAATTGCCATGATAATGGGAAATCAGTTTAATTGTGATGATGTTTTTGGTATTTGTCAGTGTTTATCCATTTTGCTATAATACAAGAGGTAAAAATATGTTTAATTTGGCAGATGAGGCCACCATATTCATGGAACTTTTTAAGTGGGAAACTCCACCTCATGCTCAAAACCTCAGAATTTTAGATGTGATATATGGAGTATGTCTGTGTCATGGAAATTCAGTATTGGAATTGGAGTTAAGAATGTCCTGAAAATATTAGTTAATATTTTGTATGTATTAAGTAAAATGGTGTAGATGCCAAGTTTAGTGCTGCTAAAACAGCATTTGACAGTCTTTACAATGTTTACATTGATAATTGGCTCCCATTTTTTCTGCATCACAGACTGGTTCTTTAATCCTCATTCACTTCATAATATGATTCAGAACTTGATTCTAGTTGAACAGTATCTATGGAACAATCTAAGAAAAATGACACTGCAAAAATAGCGACCAATTGCCATAATGTCGTATAGAGAAATGCTATTTGGTGAATAGAAAATGGTAACCTATTTGATTGATGTATGTCTTGTTTATTAATCAAGCATTACAATATGAATGAATTTGTAGTGGAAAAACACCAATATTAGCTAATCTTTAGCATGCCATAATTGAAGTTACAGAGCATCAAAGATTTTGAACTTTGAAGATATCTTGCAAACTGATAGATATTTATGGTGAAAATTTACTATATTTTCTTGTTTATAGTGCATTTCAACTGTAGACAGGGTAAACTTTGATCTGCTATTTTATTATAAATGTGCTGGCTGACCAGAGTGCATGCAGTTCTTTCTGTCTTTGATTTCAAGTCAATAATGTTATTAGACTCTGATATCCTGACTTACCGTATATACTCGTGTATAAGCCAACACCAACTGCAAACTGCATTGACCCAGATCTGCCATCGCATAATGCGCTTGCAGATCTGGGTCTATGCAGTTTGTAAGGATTAATCAGTAGAACAAACAACATAGACCCTGATCTGCCAGCGCATTATGCGATGGCAGATCAGGGTCTGTGTTGTTTGCATTTGGATCTGGTTTATACGCGAGTATAGACGGTATTATGTCCTGGCAGATCAAAGTCTGTGCTGTTTGGAGTCGGTTGCATAGCATCCATGTTTTTTTTTTTTACTTTGGCAATTCAAGAATGAAAACCTATGCCCACCAGTACAAGGATAGTTAAATCGAGCTCATAAATGTGAATTTAAAATATATAATGATGTTCAAGTTACTGAAATGCAAACTGGGAGTCAAACAACTGTTAGCATTTTGTTTAAATACACCTTATGTTTTATGTTATCGATATCTGTGATAATACATGTCTGTGATATTGTAATGAAAAGTTTAATGGTACACGTGAATGATGCCCATACCATTTTCATCTCACTTTTATCCCTCACAAACAAAGTTTGGAGGTGATAGAGTGTTTTGCGTGTTTGTGTGTATGTTCAGCCTGGTGTTTTTTGAGGTATAGATTAGACCATATCTAATTTAGTCAACTTGACTTACGTCAAACTTTACAGGTGAATGCATTGTCCCTGTCCCTAGATAGATTGTCAGAATGAGATCACTGTGACCTATTTTGATAAAGAAATGGAATATTTTGGGTGTACAATTTATATTTCAGAAATATATTAGCCCATATCTTTGACTCATGGTTGCATTTTGGAGACTTCTGCATATTGGACCAAAGCAAGATCATTGTGTCCTAATTTGCTAAGAATGTTTGTGTTTTTCTTTGTGTGGAACTACAGCTACCCATATCTCTGTGACTTTCACATCTACACTTGTCAAACTTTACACGTGGAAGTATTCTTTACAAGTCCCAAACTACCTAATCATAAAAAGGTCACCATAACCCACTTTTTATGAATTAATAATTTTCTGATAGATACAGACCCTGAAACGCTTAAATACCTCAAATGAATTGCAAAGAAGTGGTAGACAATTTGTTATTTGCTGTTTAATGGCACTTTAACGCATTAAATATATATAGTGCCTAGGCACTTGGAGTAAAGAACCTGCTCAGAGACACACCACATATAAGTCAAGTCTAAATGCAAAAAACATAGACCCTGATGCGCTGGCAGATCAGGGTCTAAGTTGTTTGTTCTGCTAATTACTCCTAACAAACCGCATTGACCTAGATCTGCCAGTGCATCATGAGCTTGGTGTATGCAGTTTGCAGTTGAATTTGACTTGTGAGTACATGTATATACAGTAAGTGTGTGTTTTTGCATTTGAGGTGTGTTATATTGGAGCAGATATAATGGTAGGTTTGCAAGTTTGGTGGGTGTGGAGAAATAAGAATGTGTCGGTGGGAGGTACAAAAGTTGGAAACTGAACAAACCTACCTTCTTACATGTAATACATCACACATATCGCCATTCTAATTTATGAAGTTCGAGAGTTGTGGATACAGTGTTGGGGTTGATTGTACATGCATAAAATGTATAGCTGTTTTGAAAAGTCAGACACGTGTATGATTAAGATAAAAATTCTCAGATTCAGTGGCAATGATAAGTGTTTGTCTACAGTGTTTACGCTTTGTTGGTGAAAGAAAATGTTGTGTACAATATTTATAATAATTATGAAGTACAGTACTTTGAGATGTGTCATCGAGATGTTATTTAAAAATGTATTTGTCTAGAATGAGAGTTATATTTTTGTTTGTTTCTTTATGACAAAAAAAGAGTGTCAAATATTATATCAATATTATTTTTCCTTTTACAATTACCTTGACCTTGTCTATACAAGTGTTTCCTGAAGTCCTACTTACCTATGTACCATACATACCATTTAAAATTGCTCATAAGTTGTATACAACAGCAAACTGCATAGACCCAGATCTGCCATCACATAAAGTGCCAGCAGATCTGGATCTATTCAGTTTGTTAGGACTAGTCAGTCAAACAAACAACACAGACCCTGATCTGCCTTCACATTATGCAACAGCAGGAGGTCAGGGTCTATGTTGCTTGCAGTTGGACCTGATTTATAAGCAAGTACATATGGTATCTGGATCATTAAGTTTTATTTTTTTTAGTTCATTATGGGAATGATTTACAAAACAAAGAACAAACAAAACACAGAATAATTAACATGAAGCTTTAAACTCGAATGAATTTTCCTTAAGATATTTGGACATTATATAGTAGACACAAATGTTTATGTTTTAATTCCCATATCCAGAAATAGACATCGTTTTGAAATGTATAAAAGTATTATTGCCTGTATTTTTCATAGTTACATAGGTAATTGCAAGTCTTTCATTCATTTATCCGTCCAAGTTTGAGTAACAGTATTAAAAATAGATTCAGCTTTTTAGACATGCTTCTGTTCAAGAAGTATGATCATAGATTGTGATGTAGCTTTTTTAATAAAATGTACCGTATATACTCATGTATAAACCAGGCCCAAATGCAAACAACATAGACCCTGATCTGCTGTTGCATAATGTGCCAGCAGATCAGGGTCAATGTTGTTTGTTCTACTGATTAGTCCTTACAAACTGCATAGACCCAGATCTGCTGGTGCATTATGTGACGGCAGATCTGGGTCTATGCAGTTGGTGTTGGCTTATACACAAGTATAGACGGCATATTATGTAGAATAGCCATGCTTTTCATGCAAATGCTCAATTCCAAATGTTTACATGCTTTGATATGCCTCAGGATATAAAAATATGGAAGATATGACGGGCAAATATATTGTCATTGAAAAAACATTTTGTATTCTAAGTTTCTACCTCATGGCCAAATTGAGGATGCCAGTGTGTCTGATATGCAGTGACCTTTATTCTACATATTTCTGTATTTATATACTTAACTGTGTACAAATCATTAAAATAATAACTTTTCCATTAGTCTTATACAGTCAAACATGTTAGTGACCAACTACATAATTACTGTTTAAGGACCATTCATACCTCCAAGAGACCACTTACATACAGCGCTCCCTCATTACAAGGCTCTTCATTATAACACATTCCCTGTTATAAAGCCCTTCTTTATAACACATTCCCTGTTATAAATCCCTTCTTTATAACACATTCCCTGTTATAAATCCCTTCATTATAACACATTCCATGTTATAAGAAATATCATGGATCCCATTTCATTAATTGGTAGCAAAGTTATAAGTACACCTCTCCCTCGATAACTCAAGCACAACAGGGTCCAAAAACACAGACTGCAGCATAAGTGAGGGTACAAGTTACAGAGGGACCTCTGAAAATTAAAAAAGGGATGGACATTGATAGTGAGAAGAGAGAGGGGCAGAAATGGGTTAAATGACTGAATACTTGTTTTATAATCATGTTGGGAATAATTGTCAGTAAATAGTTTTTTCTGATGAAGTTGGTCGTGTTTCTGTATAAGTTACTTTCTGTGAAACTAAGCTTTTTATGCACCAAGTATGCCTGTCACTTGTCATGTCAGAGATCAAAACACAGTTGGCACTTAATTAGGTTCTTGCAGAACTCTCACAGGAATCGCTGTGATGGTTGATGGATACTCATGTTTAAATACAAGAGGACTCATTGCTTTTATGATGATTACACTGAAACCTAATTAAAAGATAAAACTGAAACACGAATTTCACTTGACAAGACTTATTTAATTTTTATTTATTTCTTAAAGTGTTGTCACCAGTAGGCATTACTAACATTTTCATTGAACAATATTTCATTATATATTGTTATTTCCAGTGAACTGAGAATTTTTTTTAAAGAAAATTTAACAAAATGTATGACTTCTTATTAAAAGTTGCAAATTTCATTATATTTATTCAAATTTCCACCACCGTTTTTGACAATAAAAAGAGCAATATATCGAGGTTTAGTTTACCAATTTGTATTGCAATTTTATTCATGTTCAGCAAACAGTGGCCTATTTTGGGGCTATTTTTTTATAAGAAAAAATGGGATCCACACCTGCCCCCACATTATAAGCAGGTTTGCGACAAGAGGGAGCGGTATATTATGTACTTTGTTATAAGGCAGTCTCACTATAAAGCCAATGGCTCCAGTGTACAGTGTTATAATGAGTGAGACCTGTATCAAGATCAGCCATGTTCCATAAATCCCATTTGTACCAACGATACTCGCTTGTAAGTCAAGTCCAACTGCAAACTGCACAGACCCAGATCTGCCATCGCATAATGCACCAGCAGATCCTGGTCTATGCAGTTTGTTAGGAGTAATCAGTAGAACAAACAACATAGACCCTGATCTGCAGGTGCATTTTGTGATGACAGATCAGGGTCTTTGTTGTTTGCAGTTGGTCTCAACTTATAAGTGAGTATACCGGTATACAGTACATATATTGATAAATATATGACTGTAAAGACCAACTGCTTATACAAACCACATTTTGATGGTTGTCTGATTGGTCTATATGCACATGTTTGACTGTTGGAGTAGAGTGTAGATGATAACGTCAAGTCAAGAATGTAGTAAAAAAAAAGATTTTTAATTATTGACAGTAGACCACTTGAAACAAAAAGAAGGAATTAGATCTAATGAAGATTATTGATAGGTTCCATTCATAGTCTAGACCATTCAGAACATCCCAGACAGCAATGAAATGATTGGGCACAGAGTTTTTGGGGCTTGTTTTCAATGTTCTCTGTGAGAAGGTTGTGCCACAAAGAAAAGGTGATATTGTCATGGAGTTAGCAGTTAACTTTCTATCAGTAACATGGTTACAACATGAATGATATTCTGTAGAACTTGAAAAATGTGAAGTACTACAGGCCTGACATTTTTATTCACATTTTGGATTAAATTTGTTTGTTGTTACTAACAAGATAATGCTTTTACAGCAGGACTGAACAAGTCCTTTGATTGAATTTGGTCATAGGACTGTACAAGTCCTTTGATTGAATTGGGTCATAGGACTGAGCAAGTCCTTTGATTGAATTGGGTCATATGTGAGTGATTTGTGTTTGAGTTATTGAAGTTTTACTGTAATTACACCAGATTTTATTTCTAACCAAATAGTGTTAATTTATAAATCAGTGTGTAAATACAGTAAAGTTTTGTCTATAAGGAGCCCATAAGGGACCAAAAAATTATGTCCTTTGTGAACAGGTCTCCTGTCCCAAAGTCTGTTCTAGGATGCATGATTTCAGGATTCTTGTGGATTTCTCAAAATTTGTGCTGAAAAGTCAACTGAGTGTGTTAAAATCATGCATCAAATTTTCTAGCTGTACCTTTATGTCTTCATTAAATTCCTCCTTTATTTAGAAAATTCCCCCTTTCTTTGAAATGGAGGGGGGGGGGGAGATATCCCCTAAATTTTCATTTTTAGAATAGACCCTGCTGTTATATAGAGGTAAAGAAAAATATTCATGAAATTCAGAAAACTAGTTCATAAATTCCATATCTTATAAACAGGTGTTATTCATATCGAGTTGTCCACTAAGGCATGTTTCATTGTATATAATTCTTCATATACTGCCATGAGGGAGCAGTGAAGTCTGCTATTTTACACTTAATTTCTGTCCAAGTTCATTCTGTTTTGTTTCAAACAATGGAACAGAACATTCAAAACATGTTAAGTGATCTTTTATCTATTCATTGTATTTATTGATCTCTAACAAAATTCATCAAGTTCATTCTGTAAATTGCTGATTTGATAAACTGTAAAATCTCAGTTTTACATTATTACACCCTTTTTTGTACATTGTTGGAAAGCCATTGTGTATTATCAATGCAAGTGTAATTGCAGGTTTTTTTAAACGATTTTCTTCATATCGTGCAGTGTAACCATAAAAGTTGGTGTACTATGGTACTCTCAAATTTCACACTTTTATATGCACTTTTTGCAATGCACAACTTGCACATTTCAGTTTATCCAACTCAAGTCCATCACACTAGTCATGTACATCTGTTGTTGGATTCATTCTACAATTTCATAAGTTTTATTGATTACAAAATGTTAAAATAGAAGTAATCATATAACTGTAACCATCTAAAATATTTTTTTCTCAACAAAACAGAACTCAATTGTTTGTTCATGTTTGTATTTGCCTTTTACGTATTTTTTTTTAAAAAGGTCCAATATGGCTCACATCCTGGCCATTCTTTTGCACTAATACAGACTTCTCTGCTTCTGTTTATGAATAAGTTGTTTTTAAGAAAGTAAGTTATATATTGGGCCTCTCTTGCATCAAACTTTTCAAACTTGAGTTACCATATATATTTGCTTATAATTGAGTCCAACTGCAAGCAACATAGACCCTGATCTGCCATCACATAATGTGCCAGCAGATCAGGGTCTGTGTTTTTTCTTCTGCTGATTACTCCTAACAAACTGCAGATCTGCCAGTGTATTATGCAATGAGAGATCTGGGTCTGTGCAGTTTGCAGTTGGACTCGACTTATAAGTGAGTATAGATGGTACTCCTCAGCTCATTCAAGCAGTCTTTTATACAGCCATGTTCCAGGATAATTTCTTATGTTGCAACTTCGAATGACCACATGTTCACTGTTTTTAAATGTTTAATTATGTTAAATGCAACGTATCCATCAGTAATTACAAATACATGTAATGATGTTCCAGAATTTGAGCAGAGTTTGGTTTCACTGTTAAGACATTTGGTGCAACTTCAGCCAAAGCCAACCAAAAAATTTCTACCATGCTCCCTCACTAAAGGACCCTTTATTATAACACTGTTCCATTTATAAAGCAGGTATGGTCATGGGTTCCATTTTATTATGTAGTATTGAAATTACATGTATAATTTACTACATTATAAGGTTGTCTCACTATAAGGCAGTATAATCCATAGCTCCCATGGATAGCATTATAATGAGGGAGTACCGTACATCTTTGATTATAGTAAACAGAATAGGGTTTTTTGTCTCACATGTGCACTGCAAAATACAAGTATCACAGTTGTTTTCCAATTGTTACCAGCATCATCAACAATGCTAAGAAATGTCCATTTCTTTTAAATAGCCATAAAGCTTCAACATCACCTGGAATTTTTGAATATAGTAACATATGCCACAAGTTTTGAAGCCAGGTATACTAGGACTCCCATCTTGCCAGCAGTAGTAGAAAGCTAGGTCTTTACAATGGTGTTCATTGGAGAGAGTCACAGCATTCCATGGAATCGGTGTCAATTTAAATCCAGTGCTTGAATATTAATCATTGTGCTTAAGATCTTGTCCTAAATTATAGTCCATTTAAGCATGATCTAATACAGTGGTTCCCAAACCCTTGGTTGCAACCCAAATGAGGGTCGTGATGGTCCTCGCGACCCTATACTGGTACTGCATTTTGGGTTGCAAAAGATGGTATTTAGGGTTGTGATAAAAAAAAGTTTGGGAACCACTGGTCTAATAGGTATACCCTTCTGGTTTTCTAAAAAAATATTTCACCAAATTAAAAATGATAACTGCAAACATTGGCAGCATGAGAGCTCAGTTATTTTGAGCAAGTAAATGAATGTCCATTTCAGTTATAAGTACAAATCATTATGGATAATTTTCTTTAAGGTATTGTGAGTATGACTCATTAAATTCTCCTTTGGAAAAAATGTTCATTTGTATAGGGGGTAAAAGTATAACATTGTACCAGTTTTACCCAGAATGTCTTTCAAAATATTGCCTGCAATGACTTGCAAGAGTGGCCAATTGGTACAGAAATTTCCATGTCTGCCATCATCTGCTATAAATTATACTTCTAACTGAAATTGACTTCCATTTACCTGCTAAAAAAACTGAGCTTTCATGTTGTCAAGGTTTGTAGTTATCATTTTTAATTTAGCAAAGTATTTTTGCAGATAATTAGAAGTGTATACCTACTGTCTATACTCGCTTATAAGTCGGAAACAACTGCAAACAACATAGACTCTAATCTGCCATCGCTTAATGCACTGGCAGATCAGAGTCCATTTTGTTTGTTCTACTGATTACTTCTAACAAACTGCATAGACCCAGATCTGCCAGCACATTATGCAATGGCAGATCTGGGTCTCTGCTGTTTGAAGTTGAACTCGACTTATAAGTGAGTACACACAGTATTAGACTGCTGAAATGGACTTTAATTTGTTTGAGTGACTTTCCCGTCAGTTTTCACATTATACCATATTCAACACCACAAAGCTTCTAACATATTAGAAAGTACTGTAAGCAAACATTTTCAAGCATGGTAAATGTATCGTAAGCACTGATTTTATACTAGTGATCAGAATTTTTTAACATTTACAAGATGTTACAACACTTTTAGAAACCAATTTCAAATTATGACTTACCGACTATACTCGCATATAATCCGAGTCCAAATGCAAACAACATATATCCTGATTTGCTGTCACAAAAATGCACCGGCAGATCAGGGTCTATGTTGTTTGTTCTACTGATTAGTCTCTACAAACTGCATAGACCCAGATCTCCCGGCGCATTATGCACCAGCAGATCTGGTTCTATGCAGTTTGCAGTTGGTATAGAATTATACGCGAGTATATACGGTATGCATTTAGCAAGACTGAATGGTAAAGCACTCATATTCATTTTTAACCAATATTTTCAAACAGTATCATTTTGTTGCAAAATTTGAATTTTTTATTAAGATGTGTTCACTTCGATTTTTAATTTCCATGTTCATTTGATTTTCTCACTGTTGTTAAAATTGCACAAAAATGCAACATGAAAACTGGACCTCCTGCAAGACTGTTTTATTTTTTTGTTGATTATGTCACTTTTTTAACCAATAATAAGCACAATTTGTATCATAACAGTTTAATGTAGGACCAAATAATTGATCAGATGTACAGTTTTTTGTACAATGTACCAGACGCAAGGAGAAGACCTTAATTTCTGATGCTTTCATGCTTTCCTAATCATAGTACCATATACACTTGCTTATAAGTCTGGTCCAACTGCAAACTGCATGGACCCATATCTGCCATTGCATAATGTGCCAGCAGATCCATGTCTCTGCAGTTTGTTAGGAGTAATCAGTAGAACAAACAACTTAGACCCTGATCTGCTGGTACATTATGCAATGGCAGATCAGGGTCTATGTTGTTTGCAGTTGTACCCAATGTATAAGTGAGTATAGATGGTATTTTGTATTTATTTGACAAGCTTTAGAAGTTTAGGATCCCACTGCGTTTTCATGCATTCACTGATCATCCATTCTGTTTGTGCAGACTGTGTGCTGGGAAATTAATCGGAACCTACTTTTATTTTCAACTATTTCATTTTGCTGTTTCTTGATGTCAGACTATTTTGTAGCTGTTGAATTGCATGGATTTGCTATTGTTGTGTCATAATGTTTTCAAGGAGAAGGTTGTTGCTATTTATTTTATTCTCCTACTGAATTTTGCAAAATAAATAGTAAGAGAATAAACGTAGGTATTCAGTATCTGAGTGTGTTGTAATTCTAGACCAATAATAATTGACCCAAATTGATAGGTTTTATCCAATCAGTCTAATGGAATATTGGATAGCATAAATAACAATGTTACTATCAAAAGGCTAAAATATGGTAAGTGATGGGTTTGACCGATTAAAAGACTTCTCAGAATACTCCTCTCTTTAAGATTGTAGTATATTTTTAGCAAGTTTTCTTCTTGTGTTTGTATTGTGCTGCATTATATAAAGGGTACAGGGATTCATGATTTGTATTGTAGATTAATCTTGGAGGTTTATTTTCCTTCTTTTCTTTTGCAGCACAAGGTGAAATATATTGGACAGTATTGAAAACACTGAATGTTAACCAGGCACTCATTTGCAACACACATACAGCTTTTTTCATAAAATGGTTTTCTTTCTTTATAAATATATATATATATATATATATATATATATATATATATATATATATATATATATATATATATATATATATATATATATATATATATATATATATATATATATATATTATTCCATACAGAAGTTGGCTTTGAAAGAAAGAAAAAAATCTAGAATTATGACCAGCAGGTATATGCTCTGTTATGTATTAAAAAAACACCAACATATCCATGAATTGTTTTTTTTTTTTTAGATATTTGTTCTTGTTTCAGATTTTCAAACCATTCTTAACTTCTTCCTTTCTTCTCTGTAGATTTAATCAATTATTTTAAAATTTTCAAGAGTATTGATTGTTAATTAAACACAGTACATTTAATAGCCACAACTGGTTGTATTTCTACAATATTTATGTCTAGTTATATTTAAGTCATTTTATCAATGGCTTATGAAGGAACAAGCTTTCATATGTAATGTTTCAAATGTAGGAATGCATATAAACATACATTTGTATTCACGTTCTGCACCAACTGAAATCAAAGTTTCACGACATCGTAGAATGAAATTATTGTATGCAGTTTATTCTCACTTGTAAGTTGGGTCCAACTGCAAACTGCACAGACCCAGATCTGCCGTCACATAATGTACCAGCAAATCTGGGTCAATACAGTTTGTTAGGAGTAATCAGTAGAACAAAAAACAGAGATCCTGATTTGCCAGCGCAATATGTGATGGCAGATCAGGGTCTATGTTGTTTACAATTGGACTTGACTTATAAGAGAGTTTATATGGTATTACATCACTAAACCAGCCCATTAGTTTTACTAGTAGATCTTTAAAATCAAACCACACATTTTGTTGTACCTCCTTTTTTTCCATTCTCTTTTAGTGAATACTTGTATGTTGACTGACATCTGAGCAAGAAAATTTTTATTTGGAAAGAAAAGTAAATCCTTTGACAGATGTTCAGAGATAAGCCAAAATTATAAGTGTACCCTTTGGTAAAGAATTTTTCTTCAACTACCCAACTCCTTTATAATGTTCATGCAAAATATTTTTTTTTTTTTTTTTTTTTTAGCTTTAGCATCAGAGGTAGAAACACTTGATGGCATTTGTTGGAACAGCATAATTTCTCTAGTATAATTAATTTTACAGTTATTTTATCTGGACCAAAATCACTAAACCCATTGCAGTTTCATGTAATGCATGTACCGGTAACTGCATTTCTTGTATACTTTTAGATCAGCTGCTTTTCTTTTATGATATGTGTTAATATTGTGGCATGACTTAAGCCAAAAATCTTTGCCAGACCATTGAGGGCTAAGATAAGTCAAAGGTCCAGATAATTGCAGATTCAGAGAGGTATATTTGTGTAATTTAATTCCCATTTGTCCTGAAGAATGTATTACCTTTATCTGTAGATGATGGTTTTAGTACTGTATAGACTCACTTATAAATCAAGTCCAGCTGCAAACTACATAGATCCAGATATGCCATTGCATAATGCACTGGCAAATCTGGGTCTGTGTAGTTTGCTGGGATTAATCAGTAGAACAAACAACATAGACTCTGACCTACTGGTGCATTATGTGATGGCAGAACAGGGTCTATATTGTTTGCAGTTGGAGTAGAAATATAAGCGAGTATATACGGTACCTTTAGCTCAAGTACTGTATGACCATGTACATTTTCTAATCATTTTAATCCCCTTGTGACATAAGAGTGATATTGAGTGCAATTTTATTACAATTTTCTTGTGGTCAAATAAAGAAATCCATTACATGTATTGATGCATACCATTTGTTATTGTATAGCCAATAAAATATCTAAAAGTATATTCATTCTGTTGTCTGTCATCACTGGAAAGATGAAAGAAGAATATATTATATTTTTACATAAGCAGGCCAATTTTTTTTTTTTACGTGTGTATTTTTGTGATGTCAGTCATACACCAAAATCGGAACTGCACATGCTATTTGAGTACAGGATGTTTTTCATGTTTAAAAAACTCCGTTTTATAAATATTTGGTACATAATTTATATACCTAGTACATGTAATTGGTCATGTCAGAATAAAAACAATCAGACACATTTTGCTGTGTGGAAACGTTTGCAATACCCGTCGGAAAATTCTTGAAACCCTCCGACTCAAACTCTTACCTCGTACTCCAACAAACATTTTGCATGTATCCAACTTTTGTAATATTCTTTAAGACCTATTTTGCAGGATGATCATCATGTAATATATCATTGCACATTTTTAAGTAGAATGAAAGTTATTTAGTAAACCATGATTAAAATATGTAAGTAATGCAAGAGTATCATAAGACATAAATGCTGAAGACATTAAATTTGTAGAAAGCAGTGACTAATATACGATTATGGTAGGAATGCTTATTGGAAATAATTATAAAACTAAATTTGATAATAACGTAGGACACAAACTGTTTTGTCAACAAGTTTCACGAATTTTGTGACAAATCACAAGATTGAGAATCCAGTTATCATAACTGCAAAGACTTTGCAGTTTGTTACTGATGACTTTATATGAATTTGCCTTGTATTTTGCCTCAGTGTGGCATACTGTAAAATGTTGAAACTCTATGGCCAATATTAATGTTATTTTGACTTGATAGTGCTTAAATCCGCGGTGACAAATTTGAGTGGTTTTCACAAATGGGCATATTGCCGGGATTTATTTTGCCACTAACATGGCTAAAGAGTATTTAGTGTATATGTTCATATTACCGTTAGTATTCGCTTATAACTCTGGTCCAACTGCAAACAACATAGACCCAGATTTAAACTGCATATACGCTAAAATGAAGTCAGATAATAGGCTCAGTTCAATACTAGAAGCTAAATATATAAGCTCAAATAGATATTTAGAATCCTACACTGAGCTGATGACACTGTTTAGAATCCTACACTGATCTGATGACTGTTTAGAATTCTACACTGATCTGATGACATTGTTTAGTAACATGGGCGAGTAAGTTTTTATCAAGAGGGAACTCGGATTACAGCCTAAATGTAAACAGATAATCTCAGTCAAGAACAACGCGGTTGCACGAGTTACTCGTGCACTATGTAGAAACTTAATCGGTCTGAGCCCTATCTACACGTACATCTTAAAATCGCTGCATAATGCAAGGTTAAAATATTTGTGGGCCATTGTATCTTTTGTTGGTATAAACATCAACATTCTTTCGGAACCCGTTTGTGCGATTAGATATGTCAATACCTTTACGTAGATTAAACAGTGTTTGAATTATGAGGAAAAAGAATGCTTCTACAATTGACAAGAACAAATGCAACATATCTTAGAATCTTCCGTTATGAATGATATTTACATTGCAATTCATGAATAATGAACATTGTTCACCTTTGATCCCCATGAATAAATGATGAGTGGTTCTAACGCGATTTATGGAATTAACGCAGGGCGATCGCAAAAATGGCACAAAAAATCCAGTAAAACTTTTCTTAAAATTCCACAAAAATCCACAATCCAAAAACGCCAAAACTTCGCTGCGCACAAAGTCCATATTTTTCAAGAGCTGGAGCGCTTGCGAGTTCATCTTCTCGCAAAGCATTTTACTTTACATGCAACCTACATGTATTTTAATATCACAATCTACATGTAATTCGTGTCTAACCATCAATATTTTGTTACGACCCTATGGTATGAAAAAACGTAACAAAAAGAAAGTGAAACCAACAATGTTTGTAAAAATCAACAAACAATTTATTTCTAAATAATTAATGTGAAAATCAAAATACACTTACAGCATCGTGTATTAAAATCCAAATAATCCAATAATTATTAGTGTCCTAATCACAAGTCCTGTATATATAGAAACTATAAAATGTTCCAAATGAATGAATATTCCAAGTTAATGAATGTTCCAAATGAATCTTCGTAATGAACGATTGTTCCGAATAAAAGATTGTTCCGAATGAATGAGCCTGTAATGTTCCGATGTACCAACGATAATGTAATCCATATCATCTTTAAGAATGTTCACAGGCATCAAAAAAAGTCCTAAATATAACTCCAAATGTTAGTGAGTACTCCAGGTAGCTCTGATGAATGGTCCAATAAAAAATTCCTTTCGAATTATTTATACAGCATACAGCATAACAGGGTTACAAGATTCCACCACGGCTATTATTTCAAACATCTGATGATTCCAGCTGATCGTAAAAGCAGATCTTTTCAACTCAAGATTTAAAACGGAATGAATATAATTCGCACATTTCACAACAGGAAACGGTTCATATTACGACCCAGAATGCAATACTAAATGCGTCTATTTAGTGGAAAAGTACTCGAAGTACGGTAAACAGCTCTGACCTTGAACAAAAGGTCAGTAAACATGTTGTTTATTTGACCAAAGTACAACTTAACCAATCTTAAATGTGACTCACTATTTGACACAATTTTAAAGTACAGTCATAGGCCAAAAGTTTAGGCACATTATAGATACCATATACATAATTCCGTAACAATTTGAAAATCTCGTATTAATTGTCCGAAAGCGCTTATAAAATTGCACAGAATTTCCACACATTTGAAAATGCCTTGTAAAATATGCAAAATTGCTTAATCCGCCTCAAATCCGTAAACTGTGAGAAATGCTATGAGGCGCCGTAGCGGACAAAAGTTGGTCCAATGAGAAAGTAGCATTTGAACTTTCAATGTTGTATGTTGAGAATTCTAAATGCACATGTTGAATCAAATTGTTTGTGTTGAAAGTTCAATTTTATATGATGAGTTTTTAGATTTCATCTGTTAAATTACACAGCGTTGGTTGAAACTTCAATTTCCTATGTCGAGTTTTTACATTTTATTTGTTGAATTGCACAGCGGTGGTTGGAATTTTAACGTTGTATGTCAAGAATTCCAATTTAACATGATGAATGAAATTGATTGTGCTGAAAGTTCCATTTTTTATGTAGAGTTTTAGATTGTATCTGTTGAATTACACAGCGGTGGTTTAACGTTTTATTGTGCTCGTCAGAATCGCTATTTTTATATGCTGGAATGATATATGGGTGTTAAAAGTTACGTTACACGATGAGAATGTTCATTTTAACAATTCAAAATAATATCAAGTATTAGGATGTATCATTTATGTATTCAACTGCAGTTTATGCATTTACAGTTTGAAAGTTATCATTCACTGGTCGAGTATTACTATGAATTTCATCGCTAGAGGTCGCTCTCGTGAACGGACCGCGTTATTTTTAAATATAGAAGCTTCCCGTTGATTGTTGATAATGGTGACTGTAATAATATGAGATATCTCCAAATATTAGTTATCTTACTACTCTTTATTGAAGAAACTGTAACAACTGAGCTGCAGGACTACACTTTAAGCATATATCATGATGTACAACTGTTACAAGATTGTGCTGAGGATGATTTAAATATCTTGGAGTTCCTGGAACGAAGATTCGAGGACCGACCATGGAAGGTTGATTGTAATCATCGTTGGAATATTGCACGAGAGCAACACCCAGGTTATTATTATTATTATTATTATTATTATAAATTAGGTGTCGTACATGTACATGTATTTACAATTGTGAGAAGGTGGATATGAACAACACTGATACGCGATTCTTCATCGGATAATGATTGAGATGATAATTATCGATCCCTTCTCAGGCCAAGGGGGGTGGGGGGGGGTGGGGAGGGGATGGAGAGAGAGAGGCAATTGCCGAGGGGCCTGGTCATTTCTAGGGGCCCGCCGTCAACTCAGTTATAACAAAATTTATTGTTCTTTACAGAAAATATTAAAATTTGTTCCTTGCAAGAGTCTAAGTTATGGTAGATAACTACATAGGGGCTCGTATTGTTGCTGACAACTTATCTATCAGTCATACATGTACTATATAATACTAGTACATGTATGACTGATAGATAAGTTGTCAGCAACAATACGAGCCCCTGTGGATTACTACATGTTTTTTTTATATGCAAAACTGTACACAGGTTTTTATATAAAAAAAATTAAACTGGTTTTGTGGCCCAATGACTGCTCTACCCAGGGGTCTGGAATTTCTGTGGGCGGGCCTGTCCCTACTCCACTATCCTGTAAAACATATTTAAATGTTGCGGAGGAAGTAAAAGAAAAAAAGCTGGATGGAGTTTGCTAAGTGTATATATATATATATATATATATATATATATATATATATATATATATATATATATATATATATATATATATATATATATATATATATATATATATATATTCCAGTTCATGTTAGAAGGTGTGGAGCCTAGTCATACAATATAAGACGTGGACCCAGATATTTTTGACCGAGACCGACTCTATCATAAAAATCCAAGTCCACGTCTTGCATTGTAGGATTGTAGGACTAGTGGGGAAACTGTAACATTTACCCTATTATCTATGTTATTTGTGATACTAATTTTCCTTTATACACAGCTGCTTTCATGATACATGTTAATTTTGTTGAAGCCTTCCGTTATGATGTGGAGAATGGGATCTTTTATTTGCCAATTAGATGGCGAAGATGAGAGTGGGTGGGGGGTATTTGCTTTTTTAACCCATGGACTTCTATATCATTGTTGAAACTTCAACTCATACCTATTAAAGTCCAGAAGTTAAATGCTGTAGATGCAGTGATCTCCCCAGAAATTTTCGATAGCATCGGGGTACGTGTGTTTGGGTCATAAAACGTTTTACAAAGCGCGCGTTAACGTCATAAAAGGGAAACAAATTAATATCAATTAAATAAAAAGAAGTGCATATATTTACATAGTATTTTTTATTTACCTTGGTTATAACAGTAACAACAATGCATATCTCATTTATTTCTTAATTTAAATACATGATATTCGTCTTTTCTTAATTTCACCATATAAACTGACTGCAACATCACAATTAACTCATTAACCCCTGGCGCCACGTTTACGCGTCATGAGGTTGTACCCTACTTCCGAGCTCTGTAACGTGAACATCATTTAGGATACACTAAAGTGGATGGTATTTCAGGAAAGTAGACAGATGTAGCTCTACAATGATACCAAATAATGTCGACTTTCTACTCGCATTAAAAAATACAGTGAAAAAAATGCAGTTTTTGAGACCCGATTTTTTTTAGGTCAAAAATTGCCCGTTTTGGAACCGGAGTTTGTGTCCGGATTTTAGACTTTTTGGCCTTAGATCTAAAGCAGACCGGTCCGAACAGCACACAGACAGATGAACCTTTGCAAAAAGTAGGATAAATTTGAGATTTGGAGTAAAAAGGGGCCAGGACACAAAAATCGGGGATCCAATACGAAAAAAAAAAAAAAAGAAGTCCAACTTTTACCCTTCTGCACATGCGCGAGCGTAATAGCCAACCAAAAACAATGTTTCTGATACACCTAAGCATCCGGCTAAACGAAAAACTTTCTTAAGCAGATGTGTTTTGCTGCATTCAGAAGTAACCCCAAAAATGCGTTTCCTACCCCCATTTTAGGCGAAAATGAAAAGAATCTCCAGGGGTTAATGAGTTAAATTCTTTTAAGGGTTGTCCTTCAGTACTGATTGTCATCAGGTAGTTCATTACCCTCCGTGATTACCTGTTCCTTAAAACACTCTTAATTCTATTCATTGAGGAGAATGACCTTTCACAATCTGAAAAAAATGGAACATAAAATTTATTAATGGATGTACAAAAAAGAGACAAATATACCTGAATCCTAATTAAGTTAATTACCATGGAAAAATTCTTCCGGCACAATTTACACAGCATACCTGCAAAATATAGTCTTATTTTCAAGAATTTGATATAGACCGGGTGGAATAAACTTTTGAGGTCATGACTTCACTGAATAATAAGTAAGAATATGGATGAAATTATTTTAGTTATATTTATAAAGGAATACTTTTTATTTATATCTTTTCAAAAGAGGTAAAACTGGAAGATAAAAATTGTTCCGTTTATTACTTGGATAGACAGAAGAGAAATTAATAGGGCAGCACTCACTTAAGTTAGCAATATGGAAAACTTACCATCCGATCCAGCAATTTCCACCCAAGGGAATAACGTCTTCCATTCATTATTAAATCCCGTTCTTCGTTTCTTGATATCATTCTTTTTGGAAATCATGCTGGTGCTATCGGAATCGGAATCACTGCCACTATTCGTGACGCTAATTTCTGATTGTCGTAACCAGGCCAACATGGGGCTAACCGGGCGCTGGGTAATTTTTTCGTTTCTTGGAAGGTGGTGTTTTTTTTTTCATAATAATTTTTAATTTAATCGGTGTAACTGCTTTGGCTGTTAATGAAAACGACTGACATATATATATAACACACTACCAGTAGACTCCATTGTTGCTGGCCAATCACGTGACTAGGTGTAGACGAAACCCTCACCAAAGGTTGCGCACAGGCGGTCACGCAAGCTAGGTACAATAGATAATGGTTAAGTGAGTGAGCAATTATCCTGGATTATCTTAATAAAATACCCCAGAAGAGGTAAGAACAGGTGTCATTTGAGTGGGGCTTTGAATTAGGTGACAGGATGTTTGTTTAACAGATTAATTTTATAAGGGTAGTGGGAAACATCAAAGCGTAGCGGCACAAGAGCATAGCGTAGCTGCAGGTTCTAAAGCGTCGGGGTTATCGGAGTTTGAAACGATAGCGTAGTGGGCCCGCTACGGTAAAAGGCCCTCGGGAGAACACCGAGATGGTGTGTTTTCCTCACAAAATTGCTTGAGTTCTAGGGATATAAGGGACTGACATGTATATTTTGGGTGGTGGGCTTGGGATTTTCTTTAAACCAGGAATATTGTTTAAAATTTACCTTAAGATATATATTTTTTAAAGGAATATAAGGAATATAATTTTTTTTTCTACCAATCAGAGAAAGAATATTTTTTTCAAGCTATTTGTGATTTGGAAATTTTGTTTAAAGGAAAATATGATAAATGGTAGGTCCATAATGGACTATATGATGTTTTCCTGTGACACAAGTTCATTTTGGTAAAATCTTCCATTATTTGGGGGGGGGGGGGTGAGAGAGAGAGAGAGAGAGCCTTGTTTTATTTATCCCATATATCATTCATTGTTGGATCTTTAACTTACACCTGTTCTAAGCTCAGGAGCAAAGTGCGGGAGAATAACTGGAAATTTGAGCAAAATGCTGGATAGTTGTTTGCATTCAGTTTGAGCTTTATCTGTATGATTGAAATAATAAATACACACAAGGAAGAACAAACATGTTTAAAACCACAAATCTTTTCAAGTTTACGGTCTGGCCACCTTTTTTGACATATGGTGGAGCATATCTCCCTCACATGAGCGCTACAGTTAGAGGGAAAATGAAGAAAACTCCAGCAAATGGTCTGCAGTGTGCACAGTCCTGAACTCGTTATGATATAGGATGACTTTAGACAGTGCTTAGGTATAACTCTGTTAGGTTAACCATTATGACTAATAATTATAATGCACCATTACATTTCTTTAATTTTGTTTTAAAGATGATGCCTAACTTAGAAAAAACCTTTGTGTCTGTATTGGTGTGTATTCAGCAAGTGTCAGCCACTCTACCCGAATGCCTTGTTCAAGACCCTACTCTACCACAGTGATACTACCCAGACACTACCCCCCCCCCCTTGCAAAATGTGGAAAGTTTTTCGGCACTAAAGTCTTGTCAGTTGATAAACTACCCCACACTTTTACAAAATTGTTAAGTATGGTCCCATGGATGATACTAACAGAAATACTCTGTATAGATGTTATGTGCTTATTGTTGCATTTTTAGCTATATAGCTATATCATTTTTCATACATCTGAAGAACAGTTCATGTGAAGTGTGATGTATGTAATTCTGTATTTTTTTCCTTCTGTTTTCATCTTGAAATTTCCAGATAGGTTGAGTGATGTTTCTGCCTGGAAAATATGGTCTCAAGGCTAATGGTTTCATTATAGGTAATATCACTAAATAAGAAGTTATTCTGTGCATGGAGAACCTGCTCTCTTGAGGAAGATGGTCTCCTGTTGCTGTGGTTTGCCAGACAGGTTTGACTGCATTTACAATTTATTTTACAGATATGTTATTTCACGTGATCAGCTATGTCAGTTGCAGGAAACTGGAATGAGCTGGAAAGCCATTGCTGCCCTTCTCGGTGTGAGTGAGAGGACTCTCTGAAGACACAGATTAAGAACTGGTGTCCCACCTTACAGATACAGTGACATTTCAAATGATGATTTGGATAGAGTGATCTGTAACATTTTGAGCCTCAGGCCAGAGTCAGGGGAAACATAGGTATGTGCAAGCAGTTTGAGAGGCAAGTATTAAGTTTGTGGGAATTGGTGTTGACACAGTGTTTAGGGTGCATGTCCTACTTGAAACAGGTTCAGAATCCTCCCCAGACAAGGCCCAAACTTGGCTGTTAAAGAGTGAGATGCATTAAAGTCAAGGCATTAAAATCCCATTCTTTTGGCACTTTATAGGCTTTTAGGCACCAAAGAAACAATCAGATAATTCAGTAGTCACCCAAAAGGAAAAAAACCCACATTACTACTACTGCTACTAATACTTGCAGTTGTTATGGTAACTGAAGGACATCCAGTAGCGGTAGTGCACATACAAGTAGTTGTAGTAGTGGTAGCATCCTACACAAAACTTGTGAAAGAAACCTGCCACAACTTTGGGAATAGGAGTATTTGTACACAAACACTAATATATATTCCATCGATAACTGAAGAATGTGTACCAAATTTCATACAAATATATTAAATGGTTTTGGAGTTTGCCCCAAAGAAAGAAAGTGTAGATAATGGATTGATGGATGGACATATGCACAAAAACTTTTTAAAATATATTGAGAATAAAGATTTGTTATTCGTAAAATGGCTCATTTATTCCACTTGTCTAATATGTGTACCAAGTTTCATGAAGATATCTATAATGGTTTTGGAGTTATGCTCTGGAAATGAAAGTGTGAATAATGTATTGATGGATGAACGAACACGTGAAAGGATAAAAATGATACTGAAAAATTGTGAACAGCAAAAAGCATTTGATATGTGTACTAAATTTCACACATATCTTCAATGGTTTTGGAACTTTGCCTTGGAAACAAAAGTGTGGATAATGGATATGTGGGAAAAAAAACAAAAACATAAAAAATACAGAAACTAAAGAATTGTGAACAGCACAAGGCACATCTACACCAATAGTCAAATATGTGTACCAAATTTTATGAAGGTATCTTTCACTTTTGAGTTATGCTTCAGAAACAAAACTGAATGATAGATGAAAACATTGAAACTGAATGATTGTGTATAGCAGAAGGCACATCTGTGGCACTTGTCTTATATGTGTACCAATCTATATGACTCGTCTAATATGTCTACCAATATTTATAGAGATATCTTAAATGGTTTTGGAACTTTGCCCCAGAAACAAAGGTGACTAGTCTAATAAGCTGACCAAGTTTCAGAGAAGTATCTTTGACGGTTTTGTAGTTAATGCTCAGAAACAACAGTGTGATGGACAGACTAACTGACAACTGCTTGGAACCAATGTCTATATCCCCCACCAATTGTGTTGAGTGGGGTGTAATAAATGTTCATAGCACCTTTAAATACAATTCCTGGTAAGGGATAACTGTTTCAACTATATTATGTTTGTAAAACACAATTCCCTGCATTTTGTTTGTATTAACACTTAGCCACCCCCACAACAATTGCTTCCCAGGCATGACTCGGAGCATCTCATTCTGAGCCACTCCCACTATAATTGCTTCCTAGGCATGACCCAGAGCATCTCATTCTGAAACCTGTCTGAAATATGTTCACTTGTAAGTCATTGATCACAAACTAATTCTCAAATATGTATAATTCAGTCAAGTTATTTAAATTTTTACGCAAAACCCACCCACTGCATACCCTATACCCTAGAGGTTGCATCAAAATTCTAAAACCACTTTGCACATATGTAGATACTACCAATCATATTCCATGATTTCAAGTCTCCGTATCAATGTAAGAGGAGTTGTATGACATCACACACTCATGAATGCATGCATGCATATACACCTGTACATATAGGCAGGATAACAATATGTCTACCTTTTCTGCAACAAAGCACAGGATAATAATGATAGAGTGAAATATATCTGATCTTAATATTCTACCTACAGGACATGGTATTCATGTTCGGAGATGGTGTGTTACAAAAAGATTACGCATTATTGACCCTGTTGGTTGAGCATTGAGACAGAGGAGAGCAATACATCAGAGAAATTACAACATCACAGAACCTAACCAGCTTTGGTATGTTTTTGTGTACGTTCTTTGACATGATGCAAAACATGCATCAAGCCTTATTAAAATTTTGTTGTTGTAAATTATTTTAAGGAAATGTAAAAATGGGCAAGTTCAGCCAATTTATGTTCCCTGCCCAACATGTTAAGAATACAGAAAGTATCAGTGTGCAAAATAGAGGATATTTAGCCTTCACAATATGACCAAAAGTGCAGTAAGCTCTGCACTCTATAGTGATGATGTACATGTGAACCTAGTCTCATCCCTTACTATCAGATGGCTTCAAAGTTAATGGACATAAGAGAAAGTGAAGGAAAACACAAAACAAGAATGTGACCTTGACTTTGAAGGTAGTACCCTGAATGTGGTTTGCAACATGCCTTCTTGTGATGATTCCACAATTTTCAAGGCCTTTCAAGTTATAAATCTGGAATGAAAGAGCAATAGACAGACTGACAGATAGAAAGACCAATTTAAATGTCTCTTGCTCTTCTTGAAATGGCAGAGTACAAACACTAAAACAAAGTTACATACTTTTTTTTAAGAATTATCTTTCATGTCAAAACATGCATGTCTTTGAGGTTTAATGTAGAACACCCTGAATTTCATTGACTTGTTATTTTTCAAAGAATCAAAAAGCCGTAACTTGTTTTGAGTGTATAGCATGTTATCCAGATGTTGCAAACACATACTGGCTCAGTTGATGGTATGATATGCTCTATCATCGGGATAAAACAAGAGGCCTTGGAGAATTTAACCATCTACTAGTATCTTGCTTACCCCTTGACAGTATAAAACCCTGGGCAATGGATGCGTTAAGTGAGATTGCTTTTAATCAACTCAGAAAGGAATAAGCTGTTGACAGAAAATTACAGTTATATGAATAAGTATTGACAATTGGTTGAAATTTAAAGATCTATGATTGGTTCACCATAACCAATCAATGATCAATTTTAATCAGCTGCAGATATTTTCTATGTTTTATTTCAAAGGTCATTTTTGAATCCTTTATAGTGGTTTTCTTGCTTATACTCTGTAGAGCGGAATGGGTTTACCTGCAAAATTGTCATCTGCCATGTTGTTGGCACATGGGTTGAACTAAAAATGAAAAGGCTATATTACTTTCAGTTTTCACATATTTGACTTTTCCTGAAAAATTTGTCACAAAAAGTTGAACAATTAAAGGAGAAAAAAAACACCAAACTATAATCAGTTATAGTCTATTATGGCAAATCATAATCAAATGCTTGATAGTTTGACTATTCTGACCCATCTTCGATTATTTGATTGTTTTATTGTCTGACTATTGTTATGAATAATATATTAAAGTTGCATTGGAAACAGTTCCAACTCAGTGACCAAAATCTATACATATGCAGCTCTTCCATTCACATAGAAGCAAGTCTTAATTTGGCTGCCTTTTGTTTCATTTATGCAAAAAATATCTGTAATACTTTCCTATCTTCCTGTACTATTGCATTGTACCAAGTGTATTGGACTGAGAGCAAATTAGCCAGTACAATTGTCAAATCATGTAATTTGACATTCAAGTTTTTTCCATTTTTCTTTCAGGCACATGGATTCCAACCACAAGCTAATTTCTTGGTGTGTTGTGATTCATGGCTGCATTGATGGAGCCAGCAGATGCATAATTTATCTTAAAAATGTTCATTAGATAATTTGGCTAAAACTGTTTTTGGCTATTTTCAAGAGGGTGTAAGGGCATTTGGCATGCCATCACGAGTTTGAGCAGAGATGGGAGTTGACAATATTGATGTAGCTTGTTTTGTCATTAACATGAAAGGTGTTGGTAGAAGAAATTTCATTACAGGAAGGAGTGTCCACAATCAACGCATAGAGCAACTTTGGGCAGAGACAAATATAGTATTGTCTAGCTACTTAAAAAGACTCTTCAAGTTCATGGAAGACTTTGGACTTCTTTGCAGCTTGGATGAAGTAGATCTTTACGTCCTCCATTTTGTTTTCCTCCCCCGAATTCAGACGAGTTTCATAATCAATGGAACTATCATGGACAGAGTTCAATGGGCCATCAATCTCCTCTTGCCCTTTGGATGCAAGGTGTCCTCCTGCACTCAGCCAATTTAGGTTATGATGCTGTTGATGTAGAGAGTGTTGGTGTAGACCATAATGGGCCAATTGGAAATATCAATACTGAAAATAATGTCCAGGTACCATTCGTGAATATATTTTTACCCCCAGATACATGAAACCACCTGCAGGCCATGTGTGATCCTTTGTCTGATGATGGTAATCATGGCATAAACCATTTTGTGCATGTAAAATGTGTGGTTACACAATTGTTGACTTTATCATGAACACATTCTAACAAGTATCTTTTCTTTCCTCTGAAAATAAAGTTTAAAAAATATAAGTTTAGTGATTACATATTTTTTTGTTTACATATTAGGTCATGATCAATGGTGAATATGTGCTTGAACAAATGCCTTGTTGTAGTATACATCCATATGATATGCCACAAACAAAATAATGGAATCAAAGGGCAATCTTCAACAACATAAGCCAAAACAGGAGCCATAACTGGTGTAAAATTAGTTCTTAAGTGTTGACAGTTGAGTTGTAGGTAGTTCTAAGCGATATAAAGATTGCACCTAATTTGGTTCTAATCCATGAAGCCTTTCATACGTGTTCAAATTTAATCAGATTCATGGCTGGAACAACTTGTAACTGGAGTTATTGGGGCATGACGACCATGATGGATTACAAAACCACAAGAATTGTTAAGGGAAATGATGTTTACCCTACCCCCCCCCCCGAATGAAGTAAGATTTCAGAAATGAATTTTGTTTCACTGGGACAAAAGATGCTTATAGCATTTTACCATCAAGGTTAGGTTCAAAATAACCACATGTTTGTGTTAGACATTGCATAAAAGCCCTAACAAGACAAAGAATTTGTTAGAAAATCATAGTATTAACTTACCGGTACCCTATGTTTTGTAAATATAAATTCTTATATACAAGTTGGTTTCAATTCATGCGATACTTCACAAATTAATGGGATTTAAATTTGTGATGGAAGAAGATGGAGGAAGAGACACTGTCAGACATGTCTAACACTATGCTCCTTCTAAAAATGGGTGTGTGGCAGGGCTTTAAATTAGCGGTAGTCCTCTAGCCTGAGGCTAGTAAATTTTCTGTCAGACTAGTAGTTTTCATAAGTTTGATAATCGGATGGCTAGTAAAGTTTCAGTTGTCAGGAGTTGGCATGTATTTACGCTACCATGCATAATTTTGAAAAGTCTGAATGATTGGACAATCTCCAAGTTCTCTCGGAGCTTATCGCATAAACCCCCAAGATTCAAATTGCTCCCCTATAAGATAAGAACAAAAAGGCTGTTTAAATCTTTACCGATTTTGTTCGATTTATAAGGAAAAATTTTAGTCAAAGACTGCTGGTCCCAGTTTGCACTGAATTTTCCTATCCCATTTAGCGATATTTTGAGATTTGTGTTGGAGTGTTAGTTTAGTGCTCATTGCCTACTGAAATGTTGGAATTCGCTGAAGCCACGCTGTGCTGTCATGGAGTAGTCACTTTACTATTGGACCTAGCAAACTTAAATTACCTTATATCGAGGCCTATCCACATGAAATCGATAGAAAGATGATTTATCTTCTCAGAAATTGCAAGTACCAACTTTTCGATAGGCAACGAGTTCCGACTTCACACCCCAACATAAATATCAAATTATCTAAAATGGGGTAGGAAAGGTCAAAGGAAACTTGGGCTATAAATGAATGTAAACCAGACTTATGAATTTGTCAAACTGCCATGGTCATCATAAATGGCTATTATTACTAACTATTCCATCTTTAAAGGATTAGCATCGTATTTTGCTCAAAGTTTTGTATCTGTTTGTGAAAACCTGCACAATACTTATACTGCTATAATAAGAGATCGGTTCACCCTGCTTTCACTGTAGTACAATGGGTACTGCCTTAAATCGTCTGTCTGGGGAGTTACAATATGTAATGACCAGAGTGATTGAGTTCTTTGTCTTTTTATTTTATTTGGTTATTTGTTTTTTTTCTCCACATGACAAGACTCCTCAAAATGTTTTCTGAGTCATCTTTTTTTTACAATTAATTTCTGGAGACTCATTCATTGCTTTTTCTTGTGAACTTTTAGTGAATATTTTCAAGTAACCTTTGTGGTTTTCTAAAGCAAGATGTTTCTGAATTACGAATGATGGCGACATTTAAAAAATAAAAGTGTTGTTAATCCAGATACGTGTCTGACATTGTTCTGTGGGAAGGACAGGGAAATATGCAGCAGGACTAGTAAATTTCTGAATATACTAGTGCTTCTGGCTACAAGGAAATTTTTGTTCAATTCTAGGCCTGGGTGGGGGTGTTAAAAAATCTGATATATATAATATTTGTAGTATTTAATACATAACAATAGCTTTTATCACAAAATTATGAAATCATAGGTTATACGAAGATGACTTGATTGAATGTTATGACTTGGTTGTATTGAGGCAGGTTCAAACAAATTTAAAAAGAAGGAATGAAGCTGTCAGAAGACATCAAAGCTAGTACATGTACGTGAATAAAGTAGCTTGCATATGATCATGTCAATTTCATGGATACATTCATCAAGTTTTATAACCAGACAAGCTACAAATATGTGCACAGAACACAAATATCCAGCCACCCACTCATTGTATGACTCCGAGATGAAAAATGTCTACAAGCTAACATAAATGCAAATGGAAACCAAAGTCAATGTTGCATAAGATGGGTCATATGTGTTACACTCTCCAACGCCCATGTAAACACAAAGTAGGATGCTTATGATACATATAATCCTGAGAAACTGAACTAAACACGAGAAGGCTAGGGCCTGCATGTTGAGCACACAATCAACACATTGCTGAAAAACACGTGACCTTGACCCCAAGGTCAAACGGTTGAGTTAGCATGGTGCAGAATTAATTGTCTTAGTTGATATGATTCATCCAACTTAAAATAAAACATTAACTCAAATTTTCTACACAACTGTGACCCAAATATCAAAGATGCAAGAGTGCATGTGGTAGAATGGTTTTAACTTCATGATGATTCCCCCAAAATATGAATAAAACTCATCAATGGGTTTAGGAAATATAAGCAAATGAAAAAAATAAAATTAACAAAAAATAAATTCTGTATGACTGTAAAGTCAAAGAGGCAAGTGTGCACGTCAACAAATGAATTGTATTCGTTTTATAATGGCTTGTACCAAGTGTCAACAAATCCATCAAGAAGTTCGAAAATATAAACAAATGAAAACACTATATCCAAAACCTTAGGGTAAACTTTATATGACCGTGACCTTGTTTCCAAGGTCATAGGGGTGAACAAGCATGTTGCAGAATTAATGGTCTTAGGTTTATATTGATGAATGGCAAGTATGTTGAGAATCTATCAAGGACTTTAGGAAATATTACCAAATGAAAAAACTAACCAAGACTGTAACACAATTTCTGTAACCTTCACCTAGTTAAAAGGGTCAAGTGAGCATGTTATAGAATGAATTGTTGTACATTCATAATGATTCAAGCAAATATGATGAGAATCTATGAAGGGGTCTAAAAAATCTATGCAAATTAAAAACAAAAAAAAACCTTATCTGTTCACAACACAAGCTGCCATTGGAAAAGTGACTGATCTGTCTTGTTTCCCACTAACATTGGCTTGAAAATAGAAATTGAGAGAAGCAATTAAGGATAAAATAAGATCACAGTGACCTAATTTAGCTGATAGTTGTCGTACTCCTCGAGATGCATCTACATACAAAGTTGCAATACTCTCTGACTAACAATGTTAGAGGAACTGAACTAAACGAAAAACTAAACTGAAGTCGCTTAATCTATTTTCTGGAATTCACGCAGCTTCTCATCATAAGGATTTCATCTATGTCATGTAAAAAAAAATTATAAACATAACAAAAGTCATTTAAGACCTTGTTTATGGAGGTTTTTCAGGGAGTCCCATTCATTTCGCCCGATCTTTGGCAAGAGTCATCACATGACAGCCTTTCAAAATACATGTTATGTAATCAACATCACACAGAATAAAAACGGTGCAAGAGTAAATACAGGAGTAAACATAAAACAATGTCTTTATGCTTTTGGGGATTTCAATATACATGTATTTAGATATAGAAGAGAAAAGGGGAGAGAGAGAGAGAGGGAGGAAGGAGACCAAAAGAGAAATAAAGAGAAGAGTAGAATAGGAGCTCCAGATCCTCTTTTCTTGTACATACATGTGCTCATTTTGCATTATTGTAGTAACATTTGTACAAATCATTACTCAATGATTAAACAATAAAGCATTTTTTCTTCAAGCTACCCCATATGTAATGTACTTTCCATTTTAATAGTTCTGTTTTAACGATCTTGTGATCAGTCCTGCATTCTCCAAGCCCATTATAATAAAGTCCAACTGAAGTGGTACTTTGTCATGTGTGGAGATAATTCACTTTACATTAATTGGCTTAAAGGTATTTTGTTTTCATGTGAAACAAGACCTTATCTCATTGTCCACCTTCACTGCCTCTTGTTTATTTAACTGAGCAATCAACCGGGCCGAAAACCACTCATGAATGTGTGACTCGAGAGTCTCCTTGGATAACTTGTTCAAAGATAAATCTGGGGGTTTAGTTCATGCTGCTGGCAAAAAGGTATGAGGCAATTTGGAAATGAATGATGGTATCATTTTTGATATATATATATATATCTTTTATAGAGATTGTCACTCTTATATATTTTATACTGCTTTTTTTTTTTTTAATTAAAAATCCACAAAATGAAGTACCCACGAGTACATATTGTTTTTAAGAAAGCCATGATATTTGATACCCATGAATATAAAGCGATTCACAGTAGTTGCCTTGTAATGAGGGACAACTGTTTATTATTTTTGGTTTAGTGTCCACTGATTTGTGAATGTAGCAGTCATAGAAATGGCAGCTGCCATAGTCCTTTGGAATGTGATGTAGTCATTCAATACTGGTATCTTTAGTTCCATACTGCATGTGTTTGCATATGGAAAACCTGCAATAATGCACTGTGCCTCATCTCTTAAGTCCTCCTGGTGTATAAAGGAGAGCTGAAGTGGAAAGGTGAAACCTAGTGGAGGGTACCTCGTCTGCTCCAGTTGTGAAGGCAAGAAGATACTTCAGGGTCAGAGACGTGTTTCCTTGACCTTCTAAAACATGAAAGAAAATAGTTTTACTATACATTGTCAAAGTAACTGGTATAATTCTGAAAGATATAGCATGCCCAGATAACTTGCAGCCCTGCTTATAACATGGAGGCAGGTTTAGATCCCATTTTTTACTTCTTATAGAAAATGCCAATGCATAATGCCCCAGATTGTTGAATGTGAATAAAATCCCTAAAAAAAATTGTAAATGAAACCTTGATATATCGCTCATTTTATACTCGAAAATGGCAATTAGTATCCAGAAAGTGAAATAAACATCATGACATTTTTAACTTTTAATAGAAATTAATTTTCTTTAAAAAAAAGATTTCAGCTCACTGTAAATAACAATATACGATGCAATTCTGTCAAGTGAAATTCGTGTTTTAATCTTATCTTTTAATTTGAGTTTCAGTGTAATCATCAATAATGTGATATGTCCTCTTGCATTTAAATGTCACAGCGATGCCCGCAAGCGTTTCTGTGAGAACCTAATTTAGTAGTGACTGTGTTTTGATCTGACTTGTGAAAGATCTGGTTGCATTGTTACAATCAATTAAAAGTTGACCTGCATAGTATTATCACGTTAGTTTTTTGTCTCAAATCAAGCAATGGGGGTAGAAGAAAAGGTTAAAAGGCATGCATATCCTACCTTCATAGGTAGCACTCACAGTCGTGTGTAAAGTCAAGTCATTTCAATTGAATAATCGAACACTGAAAACACTGTAAGTACATGTAGCATAATTAAAATATCTAACATTTTTCAGTACTTTATGATACTCATTGGCAAATGTGATGAAAGATGGCAAAGAAACAGAGTAAGAGGTGTACTAGATGCATTAAAAGACCTGTTCACAGATAGGATTAATTATGGAGAAGAGAGTTCAAAATTTTATAGTGACCTTAAAATTCCAAAATTGACACTAAAATGTTTGTTCACGGATGAGCACAAATTTTGCTGTAACTTGCAATAAAATCACAGCATCAGCATTTTACCAATATAGGAATGAAAAATAACTCTAGTTTCGACGTTATTGTATCTCTAAATAACTGTCACTCTTTTTTGAAATAAAGAATCTTGTTTTATTCTGAATCTACAGTAACACTAAAATGTATTCACATTCACATGCAAAACACATGGATGTATTACACAATAATTTTGCTGGTACAACTGTGATGTGTTTTGAAACCACTTGGAGTAATGTTTTAAACGATCTTTCAGAGATTGGATATATGGAAAATAAAGATAATTTACACAGAAAATCAACGAACTTCATTAGAAAAGCTATTTATTGACAATTATTCCCAATGCAATTATTAAACAAGTATTCAACCACTTAAGCCACTCCCCACCTTCACAATGTTGATGTCCATCCCTTTCTTAATTTTTTCAGAGGTCACTCTGTAACTTGCACAGTGTTTTTTGAGCACGAGTTATCAAGGGAGAGGTGTATATCAGTGACATATTGTTTAAACATACCTTACAGAATTTTTGGCTTCATATTCTATTGGAAAAATTATTTCATTTGCTGTTAACTGGACTCTGAGAATACCATTTACTATTTACCAATGTTTAAATTAAAAAAAGAACTTGCGTGTAATTGGTCTGTGATATTTCACCAGTGTTAGGGTGAGAAAACTCAGGTGGGTGGATTACACAGAGAAGGACTAACTCTGAAGACGCTGATCTTGAGTGATTGTCAGACCTGAAAAAATTGATTATTGTTGATAGTCTAGATATCTAACAATACAAATTTACTAATTAACAAAAGGATTAAACATGCTACATCAGAGTCCAACAAATTAAATTGGATAAACAATTCACTTCTGTACTAAAAACTATTCTGCTTGTGGAAAAACACATTACTTACCTAAGAGTCTTTTTACCTGATGCTTAAGATACACCGCTTTTATGTTGTTTAATCACTTGCACCTCAACTTGAAATCACTATTGTTTGGGGGGGGCGGGGGGGGGGGTCACTGAAGGCTGCACCTATAGTGTTCACTCAATTTATGCCACCCTATGGGAACATACCTGTGAACTTCAATTTTTTTTTCATAAGAATTTGTGTTAATTTTTAATATATTTGTGAGAAACTGAAAGGCATTTATGCAGGGTTCTGCCTAGCTGCGGAGAAAGGAACATTCCTAACAAGTTTGATCAAAATTGTCTCCATGATTCTGTAACAGAACAAGCAAAACAGGTTTTTGACCTGGTTGTTACATAATCCATTACTATAAAAGACAATCAGGAAATAAATCTGATACTAGATGACTATTACTATACATGTTTAGCCATTTCCAGAAGTTGAAATTACATTTGTACACCTGGTTACCATGGAACCTACACAGTTGCAAGGGATGCCAACTTGGACACAATTTTGGCAGAGATGTCCTGACAAAGACTTTTGTCGAGGTTGATCCCAAAATTAGCCGAGCCATCCCGGAGAAGCAATTAAGCAGTAGGTTTTACACATAATAGCTATGGAAGCTATATGATGCACAACAGAAGACTGGCCACACCAATATAGCTTGCTTGACCTTATCGCCAGCTTGGTTGATTTATTGTCACTTTTAACCCATTACTGACTATGGTAGGCAATACACTTTTTAGTCATGATATACACTTGGGCAAAGTTTCATTAAAATATCTTAAGTGGTTCCAAATTATATTGCAGACAAGGATACAAAATAATTATATTTTACCTTGCCATGACTTTAAGGCATGGTTCATGTTTAAGATATGTGAAAAACATTCTAGTCATGATATATAATTGGACTAAGTATCATAGAAATATCTTCTGTGATGTAAATGTTCTGGACAAGATACAATAATATTCAGAGAATTGCATATTTTCTTGTTCTGACCTTGACCATGAGGTGTGATGGACAACTGGGGTAGCTTTGGTATGTGGTACACTGTCTGTTTCAGGAAAATCTCACCAACCATTACAAAGTTATAGGCCAGAGAAGCAAATGTAAAAAAATGGAAGGACAGACAACTTAAGATGGACGTATATGAAAAGGGATTAAGATGGACGTATATGAAAAGGGATTAAGATGGACGTATATAAAAAGGGATCAAGATGGAATACACACATGTATCCCACCCATAACCACAAAAATTCAATGGCTGACAATTTTTAGAACAGATAACAGGTACAATTTGCAAAGAAAATCCAAATGGCCCCTAAATCTAATCAGCTAATCTACAGATGCATAAAAAAAACTAAAAAAATGTAATTTGCTTAGAGTAAGTGGATTTGTATAATTGTGCCAACAAGGTATCCGCCTAAATGAAATGTCTAAATCCAACAAGTGCATAAAAGTTGTAAATGAAATGCTGAATTGACATGAAAATCTTTTCAGCATATTTATATATCAATAACAAGAGACCCTTGAAGGGGCTGGTGCTCTGCTGGTCGAAAAGAATTTCCTGGAATTCAAGATAAGATAATTTTTTCTTTTTAACTCCCGAGTGTTGAAACCATCTCTAGTATCTCTAATATTTTGGAGCATTAACAAGATTCTCAAATTAACCACAACGGCAGCTATATTGGATGTATGATTGGCACAATTTTCATTTAGGACCAACTAGACAGCATTAGAAGTCTTTTGGTGAAAAGCACGTCACTGTGACCATTCATTCATGAGGAGTAGCGATAACAAGATTTTCCAATTCTCAAAATGCCAAACATGGCAGCCATATTGGATGTCAGATTGGCACAATTGTTAATTTAGAACCTATGAGATATCATAAGGAGTAGTCCAGTGGAAACCCCATGTCAATATGACTATCTGTAGAGGAGGAGTAGCGATAAAAAGATTTTTAAGATAGCAACCTTGGTGACCATATTGGCTGTCAGAATGGCAGGTCAAACTAGATATCACAATAAGTCTTTTGGGGAAAACCAAATGTCGATATGACCACCCAGCTTGGAGGACTAGCAACAACAAGATTTTGAAGATGGCTGTTGTGGTGGCCATAATGGATGTCAGATCAGCACTATTTTTATTTATGACCAACTACACATCATAGGAAGTCTTCTGGTGCAAATCACATGAAGATATGACTTTCCGCTCAGAAGTAGTTATAACAAGATTTCAAGATGGCTGCCATGGGGACCATATTTAACATCAGATCAGCACCATTTTCATGTAGGACCAAGTAGACACCATAAGAATTCTTTTATTGAAAACCCCATGCTGATATGACCATTCATTTAGGAGTGATAACAAGATTTTCAAGATGGCCACAGCAGGATCATTTTCATTTAGGACCAACTAGACCAATCACCATTGAATAAATGTGTGTGTAAAGTTTCATAGCAAGCATTCAAGTAGTTTAGGAGTAGAGATAATAAACTTGTGTTAACAGATAGACAGATGACAGACAACAACAAAACATGCCTAGAACATTTTGATTAGTTATTGTATGACTGTAAAAAGCTATCATGGTTTTCACCAAATATGTCCACCATGTTAAAGAAAATTTTTTTTTAATGAAAAAAATTGGCTGCATGTCATATAATTCTAATCAGGTGATGTAAATAGTAATAGAAACAAGCCAGCACATTTTCATTTCTCTATATCATGTAGTTTTTGTGTTACCATGCTACATAAGTAGGCAAATCAAGATGCCTCCTCTTTACTTGCTGTTGGGGCATAGCAAGTCCTTACATTTGAACAGCAAGTCCTTACATTTTAATAGCAAGTCCTTACATTTGAACAGCAAGTCCTTACATTTGAACAGCAAGTCCTTACATTTGAATAGCAAGTCCTTACATTTGAATAGCAAGTCCTTACATTTGAACAGCAAGTCCTTACATTTGAATAGCAAGTCCTTACATTTGAACAGCAAGTCCTTACATTTGAATAGCAAGTCCTTACATTTGAATAGCAAGTCCTTACATTTGAATAGCAAGTCCTTACATTTGAATAGCAAGTCCTTACATTTGAACAGCAAGTCCTTACATTTGAACAGCAAGTCCTTACATTTGAATAGCAAGTCCTTACATTTGAACAGCAAGTCCTTACATTTGAACAGCAAGTCCTTACATTTGAAAGTTCTGGGACATCTCTGCCAAATAAGGAATGGACAACTCTGTTATTGTTGAATCCTAGCTATCAAAAAAGAAGAAAAAAAGCAACATAATTTTTTTTCAAATAATTAGAATACTTACTGGTAAATTGAAGATAAATAAACATCAGATATTAAAACTATATGGATAAATTGCTGTTGGATTTGTCAGAAAGAAAGGATTTTTGACAAAAAACACTGAAGAAAACAATCCTTAATATTTAAGAACTTCTGGATTCTAGTGACTTCCCTTCATGTATGTTCCCCCGAGTTCATTATCAAGGAAACTGTCTACAAAGACTATTACAACTAAGTTATTTGCATAAATCATTACTGATGTGCACAAGAGACACAATACAACATTTGGATTTGGTTGGACTAAGCCCACTTTTAAGGTGTTTTATCTAGCAGCTTTTGGATAGTTTTTGTTGAGCAATGAAAAAAGTGTCTTATCCAGTTTTTATACCCTATGAGTATTATGTGGAATATATATATATATATATGTATATATATATATATATATATATATATATATATATATATATATATATATATATATATATATATGTATATATAGTAATATTTTTACTATGCAATGCACATAACAATACATACTACAGGGAGGTAAATCCATTCAGGTAAGGGAAACAACAAACACGATAAAAAAAGAGTGGTTTATGTCAACCATCTGTCTACATGTGGTTCACAAAGACCTTGATCTTTATTTCCTCAGATTACAATGATTATTATAAAGTGACCAATATGTTAAATTTGGTTAAGTATCAATCAGTATAAATTAGTTAAATGCAAGAACTTAAATTCCACTTGCTGCATCACAGTGACCTTAACCTTTGGCCTTTAGATTACTTTATTATTAGGTTTCTTTGTATAAGGAACAACATAACAAGCCTTAGTGGAGATGCATTAAGTTCACATCTCAGATCACAAACACACTGAAGTTGCTGTGTTGCAACTTGGTTGTGACTGTTGTCACATGAACATTTTATGTACATCTGTTCCCCTATAATGATCAAGATACATGTAAAGATATTTGTCAAAATTAGGAGGACAATTGCAGTTTTAGGTGACAGATTGTCCCCTGGGCTCGCTCAAGGTGCAACACTGCTTTAACTTCTGATCACACTAACCAACAGGGTTATGTGGCAATCCACAAATTGTGCAGGGTAATTGGATAATGGCAACCCATACACTAAATTGGAAAAGGTATGTAAGACAACTCTCACATTACCATATGGAAACCAAACTGTTATTAGAGTAACAGACAAAAAAAGGTGAACATAACCATAAAATAATGTGCTTCAACATATGCTACTTAAACAAAAAGGAAACAAAATACATTGAGGTATTGTCATCTCGACTATATATGTATCCAGATATACTGATATCCAAATTGCTATGTCAGCTATCCCCTTTCTCGGAAATTATTAATCCAATTACTTTATTAATAAGTATAAAATGGCTGGGGTAATTAAAGTGTTAGGATTTATTAGATTTTACTATAGGATTGATAGCATTCTTGTTAAAACATTCTTAATTGACAAAATGCTGGAATAAAGCTGATGTTCATCAACTTGTCTCCTTAACTGCCTCTTCAATCATTCAAGAGTGGACAGCATACCTATCTTACTTTATTCCAACAAATATTTCTGTAGGTTTTGACACAAATAGCCTTTACATTATTGACTTTCTTTTACTGATTGTATTGTAAATCATGTTTACTTGCCTCTGTTGAAGTGTGCAATACACCAGGACTGACATGTTGCAGAATCTGAAATTATAAAGTAACAAGTTCATTATTTTAAAAAAATTGAATGACTAAAATAACTTTTACTGCCTAATAAGTTTCTGAAATGTAATTCTTTCAATTCAATAATGTTATCTTTCATAAACTGTAACTGAACCACGAAGCATTTATAATACCTTGAATATTTTTATCTTTTTGATAATTTTCTTTGTCCACTAAAAAAAAAATATGAACCAAAACTTAATAGCACATATCCATACTAACAAAAGCAAATTTTAAGAATTCTTAATAATCATGCTGTCAAGTCTTTAATGATGTGATTTAGATTCTGATTCCCTACAACACTCATTCTTATGACAAACTTACTATTTTACTCTTGCCTACTTTACACATGAAATAGTATGATTTTAAAATGTTATTTGGATTAATGTGTGGTATTTGAATTCCGTCATAATGTGACAAGTGACACTCTTCATTCTCATTAAAAAGCATTATAACTAATGTCACATCGGGTCTTCTTTTAAAAGAGCATTTGTGAGTCTGCTTATATCTGTTATACAAAAGCTCTATGTATGCATGTGTGCATGGATGGATGAATGGATGGATGTATGTATGTGGTTTAACAGCACATGAGCTATACAGTGCTGATAAAAGTTAATTTCCAAAAATGTAAAGGCAAAAAACTGAAGGAAGATAAACTCCTCAAAATTAATGTATACATGAAGTCCTCAGAATATGAAAGATAAGCACACATTCCAACACACACAATACAATCTATCTATGGAGAGAGAGAGAGAGAGAGAGAGAGAGAGAGAGAGAGAGAGAGAGAGAGAGAGAGAGAGAGAGAGAAACATACCTTGTTTCCATCTGAAAGGAGGCCAACAGATGTTCTTACATACAGTGGCTTATCTTTGCATATCTTTGTGATAAAATATCCTGTCATCTGCTGGCCAGCCTCCAGAGATGGTGGTAGAAGTCTCTGATGGACAGAATGCAGACGCTCTAAGCTGAAAAAGACAAATCTTCTATGTAATTACTACTTCAGCCTTGAAGTAATTATATTTTTTAATTTCATTAATACAATAAGCTTTGAAGCTATTCCATTGTGTAAGATTCAATATAGGATTACAACACTGAGAATCATGATTCCAATGAAGCAATTAATACAAAATTTACTATTTTCAAGCACACATTACAAGCATTTAACATGCCCTGTTATTCCAACACATTTGTAGAAATTGTTGGGAATACTTATAAGTTCCATCTGTATATTCATCCATTAGCAGAGATGCTGCCAGGATTTTATTTAAAGGGGGGAGCTCCCTCCTTGTCACCAAAATAATGGGGGAGTAGAAAAAAGTTAGGGGGAGGAGGAAACGGCCATAGTTAAAGATTTACCTAATCCATAAATAACCATCTCTTTCTTTCTTTCTACTCTATTGAAATCGAAATCCTCAAAAGATGTCTCCTCTAGTTGTATAAGCATTAATCTGTTAACCATTTCTGAGCTTAATTTGTATCTTATCTGCGTATGAATATTGCTCTGTGATGAGAACCACCTTTCACATATGCATAGCTAGCTAATAAGTTTACTTCAGTTCAAGGTGGGGATTATCGCGGTGGTTGAAAGTTTCAGATACAATCCGTAAAACTCAACAACTTTCAGATACAATCCGTAAAACTCGACAACTTTCAGCACAAACAATTTGATTCAACATATAAAACTGGAAATCTCGACATACAACGTTAAAATTCCAACCACAGCTGTGTAATTCAGCAGAAAAAGCCTAAAACCACGATACAGGAAATGGAACTTTCAACCATGACTGTGTAATTCAAGAAATAAAATCTCAAACCTCGACATATAAACTGGAACTTTCAGAACAAAGAATTTTATTCAACATGCGAAATTGGAATTCTCGACATACAACATAGAAATTTCAACCACCGCTGTGTAATTCAACAGATAAAATCTAAAAGTTCTACATAGGAATCGGAACTTTCAACCACCGCTATGTAATTCTATAGATAAAATCTAAAACCTCGACCTAGAAAATGGAACTTTGAACACAAATAATTTGATTCAACATGTGAAATTGAAATTCTTGACATACAACATTGAAATTTCAACTGCTACTTTCTCATTGGACCAACTTTTGTCCGCTACGGCGCCTCATAAAATGCTCAATTTGCTGATAAATCTGCAGGTACGGTGCTCACCGTGTTTGCACGTGAGCTACTGCGTTCAACACCTTATTTATTCTATATAGATAATAACTTTCAGTCCCTAAATAAACTAGTGATACCGTATTGGAAAAAAAAAAGATTCAGTATGTCCTCTCAAGAAAGATCAATTTAATTATATTTAACAGTTAGCTGTACACATTTTTCAGCAAATTGTTTTGTGTTTTCACATAAAAAGTACAGTGTAAGAGTCTATATTTTATACGTGTGAAAATGCAAATATTTCCGCACGAGCAAATATTGTGTCTGGACTATTTTTCTTTTTCGGACAAGATTTATTCCCCTTGCATCATTGTTCAATAGCTGTCGTGTACGCCAGCGCAGTATCACTGAATCTGCGATTTTCGTGTTTTAGGGTGTTACAAACAGAAGTAAATGGAGACGAAAGGCTTTCAACTTTTGATATCAGTGTAATGTTGGCCTTAGAATATATTCAATATACAGGCAGATATTCTGTGGTAGAAAGCGAACAAACAGATGCACACAAGTTTTTGCAAGATAAAGAACATGACTGCAGAAGTAAAAAAGGCAGTAATTTTGGAAAGGTAGTAACATGGAGGCTATTCCTACATCCGAGCTGAATAGGTATTTTGGAAACATGTCCTTTGTTTGCGGAGAAATAAATGGTACTTGTGGAGACTACAGTTCTTAGGAACGTCTTATCGCCTTTTGCATCTGGGACTGAAACTCCCGCAATTTCCCAAAATCAACGTTAAGTTTTAAAACGCATAGAAATAATGAAATGTGAAAGTGAAAAAGTCGAAGAGAATAGAGAAGGAATGTGATACCCAACTGCAACAGAAGCAATATCCGCAATTGAGCCTTCGCAGCGATTTCAACAAGTTGAACTTAATCATCTAAACCGCTTTCGAACTCTGTATGGGTTCATATGGAACACATGTTTTATTGGATGAGAACGAGAGTTTGGAGATAAGAACAGCAAATGAAGAGGGACATTAACTGCCAACAAAATCTTTGAAAGAGTATCTTATTCATACACAGCAAAGACAAACCAAAACAGGAGCTGAAACAATCTGAGAAAGGTTACAGGCAAAAGGATGTGCCCGATGATCCCTCGCCTAAAGGATTACCGTAAACCTTACGACCTTTCTGACAACCCTCCACTCCCACCCCCTCGGGTCAGAGGGATGAGCTAGGCTGCAGCGGCGTACTAAGTGTAAATGGTGTCCGGGGCGACGATGATGGCCCAAAGGGCCAGAATACGAAGCACGAATTTTGATCAGCTGTTTTTGCGCCCCAAGACCTCTGGCGGTCGGGGCAACCGCCCCGTCCGACCCCTGTTAGTACGCTACTGCTAGCCTGTCGCATTATGTTTTCTCTCCTTCACGGTGAGACTTCCCAAGTATAAACCGGATCCATTAAGATTATAAGGCAGTAGAAGCAAACGAACAAATTAACCAAGCCTATGTCATGCTTGTCGACGGCGACGACGACGATGTCGATACTGCCACCATCAGTGGCGGCGCGAGGTAGGGGTCGGGAGGGGGCAATTACCCCTGGGCGCCAGGCTAAGGGGGGCGCCGTCGGGAGCTTTTGAGGTGGTTGCAGCTGAAAGTTTCATAGTATTTCACCTCACCTTAGTGTAACGGGGGAAATTCTTCACAAAACTTATATTTAGAAGGGGGGGCGGGGGGGGAGGGGAAGTTTGGCAACTGACATAAAAAAAACTGTTTGTTTTTTTTGGCAAAGTAGGGGCGTCACTAAAGAGCATTGCCCCCAGGCGCCTCGGTAGGGGCGCCACTAAAGAACATTGCTCCCGGGCGCCTCAAACCCTCGCACTGCCACTGGCCACCATAGTCGGAAAAGTGACTGTCATATCTATCTTTTCCACCAACGGAGGCTTGACAAATTCGACCAATGGTATGATAATAATAGTTTACGCTAGCATGTAAGAAATGTGGATCCACACAAATCCTATTGGAAAACAAATGTGTCATAACTCATTCGATACAACTTCGACAGAAACAGCAAAAAACATAATTTTACATGTTAAAAATGAAAGAACGTTATTATTGTAGAACATCAGCATGGTGGGTCGTATAAAATGAAGAAGTTATTAGAAAATTACTACTTCAGGATGTAACTACTCTTGTCAACGGAGGATGTTGATTTTTGTATATGGGGGGGGGGTCGATATTAAACCTACGGTGATCAACTTTGCTCTGTTTTCACCGAAAAAGAGCAGTATTGTAACTGTAAAAGGGGAATTCAACTCAACCCTTCGAACCCCCTTTGGATACGACACTGCTTGGGAGTTTTTCTATTTTAGTTTTGATATAAAAGCTATTGTTTCTACACACCCTCGTGAATACACTGAGGTTTCAGCTATTTTGTTTCACACTGTTCGACCATACCTTGATCATATGCGTTGACTAAGATATTTCTTTTGATTTTATCTCTTTTTCCGTTCGAAATAAATTCAAAGAAACCAGTGCTAATCTGTTGAATAGTATACTCTGGAGAATTAGGAATAATAGTTAATAGGTGAATCAGAATAGGTAAAGCTAAAGTTTTGATTATAGGTATTTTTCATATTAATGATAAATTTCTAAAGGCCCATTTATTAAATAAATATTTGATTGTATTTTCTCTATAAAAATGTCTATTATGAAACTGTCTTTATTAAGGTTGTATTGATACCAAGTAGCTTAAAAGATCCCTTGTGATTCCATCTGATGTCTTTTCTCCGTTCTTAAATTCTTCACCGCAGCTTCTCTTTACACCAATCCATGCTGTTTCGGTTTTCGCAAAATTTGACTACAAACCTGAACACGAGGAAAACAAATCAACAACATTTATAGCACTATTATATAAGTGCTCATCATCAGAAACCATCAGCATATTGATTTCTTAAATATTCAGAGTTATCTATGTTAATACCGTTTATATCCTGGTCATTCTTAAGTACAGCACTTGACAGTTCTACACAAAGTATGAATAGGTATGCTGAAAATGGGTCTCCTTGTCTAACACCTCTTTCTACGGGAAAAATGGATGAATAATGAACATTATTCAAAACGCAAAATGAAATATTATTGTACAAGCAAATAAACCATTTCATAATAGATGGACCAATTCTAACGTTTTATTTATTATGTGTGACAACATACATTTGATTCTATTTGCTATTGCACTAGAAGCTATTTTTATATCCAAATTTAGTAATCATATGGGCCGCCAATATTTTAGATACAATTTTGATTTGGCTTCTTTTGCCAAACATGTTGTCCTTGTGAAACTGAAAAAGAGCCATTCAGATATGCATAATTTAACGACTGGAGTAAAAAATGTCCAAGGTCAGACCAGAAAAATTTATAAAATTCGGCAGGAAGACAATTTAGTCAAGATGACTGATTATTATTCGTTTTCTTTCGGGACGAAAGACATTCCTGCAAAGTTAAAGGTCATTCTAATTTTAAAGAACCTTCTAGAGATCATTTTGTACAATAAGGGTTGTCGGTATCGAAAACCAAAGCGTGACTCACCAATTATTGAATTTCTTGTGGAGTGCAGATTTTGGTAGATTTGTTTTCTCCCACAAGAATATTATGTAGGTCTACTTTCATCACCGTTGTCTATATCTATAATTATTAGAGGTACATTGTTAATAACTGGGGCAAAATGTTATATTATTCGATAGCTTTTTCGTTTGAAAAATTGCTATTTGTAACTGACCATTGTCAAACGTATTGTCAAAACGATTTCTTGTACAAAATAGCCTTATAAATTGTTTGCAATTTGTATCTCCACTTCACCAAATACAAAATCAAGTGTATGAAAGAAGTTGTCTAAACGTGACATTCTAAAATTAATAAACAAATATTGGCTTAAATGCCCTTTAATGCCAAACACAAAATTCCACTTACAAAGCGTCCTTTTTTAAACAATTGCTCAGTGTGTAGTTATTTGTTTAATTTTATTTTTAGCTGCAAAATACGTTTGCCTTTTATCCAGATGGCAGATATCATATACAAAAGATAAGGTGGTTTTGATGTTGAACGGAAAATTAACTTTATATTCCATACAGTTTATTTCTTTATGCAAGAAGTCATCTGAATTTACAATTTCACCTCAAACGCCAGTCAAACAGGAATAAAGGAATTGACCACGCACTTGTAATTTAAACAAACCAAAATAAAATCGTTTGCAGACAATTAGTTCCAGTAGTGCACTCACCCTTCGACTTCCAGAGAGAGAGGTTGGTTGGTCGGTTGGTGAGTTGGTCAAATCCAGTAACTACGACAAGAGCATACTCCATTCGGAACATTCTCGTCTCTTTCCGATGCGAGTCGAATAACTTTTCTAGCATGCGATGGAAAAGACCGAACACATTCCGATTGGCGCATACTCCTCACAGTGGGTTACCTGCCGAGGAGCGTGCGACAAACGAGTTATCCTGCGGTATAGTTATTCTAAGCAAAGATTTTCCTTTTAAGAGAAGAATATGTCCGTATGTACACTTTTTGAAGGGTTTAAACACTTTTTGAAGGGTTTAAACACGACACTGTGGTCAGGTTCTGATATGAACACAATGTTTCTACATGAATATATCAACTTGAAAATTATTTGCAAAATGTTCCTGTATCATTAGATATTGGACGGGACGGGGAATGTGGAACGACGAAACTAATTTCAAAATAGAACTTGAGCAGCAATTTTAAGTATTCATCTGAGTTAACTCTTGCTATTTTTTTTTTTTTCAATCTTATTGAGTGAAGCTATGTTCACTCAATAATATTAAGTCAATCAGTTTTCTTACCTATCCAACTGTGTTGTTTCTAGTATACCAGTCCTCATTTCGATACCCGCATAGGCCAGCCTTGGAATGATAAACCAATAATGTGTTAAAAGTGCCGTTAAAACCAAGAAGCCCAAACCAACCGGTCCGGGTTTCAAAGATGTTAGAAAATGGGGGTTTTTTTTACCATCTTTTGTGTATTGTCATTGATCTTATATATATATATATATATATATATATATATATATATATATATATATATATATATATATATATATATATATATATATATATATATATATATATATATACAACATGATATCTTTCTCCATAAATATTACATAAAATAAAGGTTTTATTATTTGTTCATTTACGTGAAATTCATCATGAGCATTCGATGATGGGTTAATGTTTTCCTGGTTATCTCCCTTGATCAAGTCCGTTCCTTTTCGATCCAAGTATTCCTTGATTGATAATTGCATCTGGGCAGTTTTGTCTGCGAAGATATTGCTGTATATATATGATCATGGTTGGGTATTTATCGAAGTGTAAATTGTCACCTAATTACTCAAAAAGTAAATAAAGTCCAAAGGACTTTATGTTAACTTTGTGAGTGATTAGGTAAAAATTTGCACTTTGATAAATACCCAACTATGATTATTTAATCCGTATAATTCGAATTTTCCTCTTTTCTGTCATTAAATCACCGGATTCCATCAACAAAGCATTCGATTTTAGATAGCTAGTAGCTTTCTTTCCATAGCGTCTTCACACTGCGCCAGAAACATAGCCCCATCTTTGTTAACCAAGGGTCGTCGATCCGCATCGTTTATCATCGATGTGGAACTAGGTGTATCAACTACCCTTGTCAAGCGAAGATAACCTAACCCATACAAAATCAGAACACATGAGTTAATGAGGGTCACCATGATTTGTATATTGAGCAAAGACACTTTATGTGTTTAGCCTTCATTGTTCTTGCTTTATATGCAGTTCGATCTCCCCCTCCCTCCATTTCAAACATAGATTATTTCAAATCGGCTGTTAAGTCACACCTTTTAAAACAAAGCAAATCAAAAGAACAATGATATTGTACTAGAATGAATAGGTTTTTAGTGATATTTTTAATTCTGAAATAAGTTTTTAAGTTTGTAATACTTAATAGTAATTTCTTAGTTTTACTTTGCAAAGTGTACCCCGACCCAAAATCTTGATCCCTCAGGACCCCATTGGAATAAGTTTTTATAAACTTTTATGGGTCATCCTTTGTTGATCACGTGATTTATGTGTCTATTAGAACTGCTTCTAAGTACCTACTGTGTCAATGTAATGTGACTCATTTATATTTGTTATATGTATTACTACTTGTGTTATTTGTTGTTCCTACCTGAATACATTTATTATTATTATTATTAATAATAATAATAATAATAATAATAATAATATTATTATTATTATTATTATTATTATTATTATTATTATTATTATTATTATTATTCGTCATATGACGATGGCCCTAAATAAAAGTTGATTTAAAACACGATATCAAGCAAAATTGCAGTACTTAATGACAAACACATTGAGAAAGATAATCAACATTATACAATAACTCATAGAAAGGACTTCAATAGGATTAAAAGTAGAAGATTCCAGATATTCATATGTAGGAAAGATGGAAAAAAAGAAAAAAGCGGAGAAAGCAAATTCAGAGAGGCAAAGGGACAGTGATAAATCTCTCACGTAGAAAATTTACTGATAGTGATTATATACTTCTAGGTAAAGGACTACAGTTTAGTCCCAAATCAAAATCTCATGATAACATTTAATTAGCTAAAGAAATAGTTAGTTTTTCTAGACGCCTGAAACAAAAAGATTTTTTATATGATGAAACAGACAAAAATTCTGAGTGTGAATCAAATTCTTTTAATTCAAAGAATAAGGGTTATTTCAGCAAAATTAAATCATCTTTTAAACCACCTAGTTGACGTGACTCCTATTTAGATTTTTACATCGAAGCTATCACACAAAAAATATTATATGATTGTCCTAAAAAACGTCATCATATTAATATATTTCCAAGGAAGACATGGAGTCATTACGTAATCTAATTAGCGACGAGAGTATTGTGATTAAAAAGGCTGATAAATCAACACTATTAAGAATAAGGAAGACTACGTCAAAGAAGTTGAACGTAAATTAAGCGATGAAAAGTACTACAAAAAGTTAATGAAGACCCTCCATTAAAAACTAAATCGAAAATTGTGACATGCATTGATGAAATCTCTAAGAATAACAGCTCCTTATATGAAGAATTTGATACTTTCACCCTCAAAATACGTACACCTCAGTTATACATATTGCCCAAAACTCATAAAAGTCCTGTCCATACCTTATATTTTATCAGGATGTAATTCATATACGGAGAACCTGTCCAAATTTATAGATATTATTTTGGAACCTTTAATGAATTCACTTCCTTCATGCGGTAAAGATATTACTGATTTCATTAAAAAGTTTCAATCGATTCCACAACTATCTCATAGTTCCCTCCTTGTATCTTTAGATATAACATCATTATATACAAACATACCGCATGCAGATGGTATTGAGCCGTGTAAATATTTTTTTTCTTGACAGGAATCATAATAATAGGAAAGTATTGAGGGAAGATGTTTGTAAAATAATAAAACTTATCCGGGAAATGAATCATTTCCAGTGTAGTAGTACAAATTACATGCAAATATTGGTACGGCAATGGGTAGTCTTGTGGCTCCTTCATACGCTTCCCTTTTCGCGGGTAAAATAGAAAAAGATTTTCTTGAAAACTAGAATCTTAACCCAACAAAGATTTTTAGTTGACATCTTTATGATCAGGAACCATTCAGAAGAAGAATTACAAGAATTTATTGATCGTCTAAATAATTGTCACCCCACAATTAAATACTTATAATACATCCAGTACGCATGTATTGTTTTTAGATGTAAATGTCATGATAAATTCTAACAGTATTATCTCCGCAAATGTTCAGATCATAGAAACTAATATCCACCAGTATGTGTAATATTCGTCTTGTCATTCCAGGTCATGTAAAAACGGTAGTCCTTATAGTCAGGCGAAAAGATCAGACGATTGCCAATTACAAAATTCTTTGAATGAATTAAAAACATATTTCCAAAGCAGGAATTATCCTATACATGTAATTGAGTCTGCTTTAAATAAAGCCCGTATTCTTACTCAAAATGACGCTTTAAATACAGTTGAATGTACGAAAGAAAATATATTTCCTTTCGTAATACAATATAATTCTTCATTACCTAATATAGGCCTTACAATTAATAAATATTGGAGTCTCCTGAACTTATAAAATAAAACACGTTACAAAAGCAACCCTATTCTTACTTATAGAAGACCTAGGAATTTGCAATATTTTTTTACAATATTTTTTTATCAGAACTAAACTGACAGAAAATATTAAAAATGTATTTCATCATCTAGATGAAACAGACGTCGGTTCTCTCAATGTACAAATATTACATAAAGTACCTATTTTAGTAGCTCCAATACAAAGAATTGTTTTCTCTACGTTATTACACTGACTGCATATCGACTATGTAATTTATTTAATAACCTATAAAAAAATCTAACATGCAATAAATTGGACAAACACTTCAACAAGTTTCTAAAAGAATGAATAATCACCGTTTTCATATTTACAAATTTGTTTATTGATCCTCATTTCTCCTCTAATGTGCCAATACATTTTAATACCAATAATCACTCTAATGTGCCAATACATTTTAATACCAATTATCACTCTAATGTGCCAATACATTTTAATACCAATAATCACTCTAATGTGCCAATACATTTTAATACCAATAATCACTCTAATGTGCCAATACATTTTAATACCAATAATCAATTCCAATGTGCCAATACATTTTAATACCAATAATCACTCTTTATGTGATTTTTCTTTCATGCCGATAGATATTGTGCACGAAGAGATGAACAGACTGATTAAAGCAAGTTACTAGATTCATCGTTTAGGCACTTTGTATCCAAATCGACTTAATACTAAAGCATTATATAAAATTATATAGAATTTTAATAAAAGAATGTATATATTGTATACATATATCAAAAAGACATAATGCAGTGATAAAAATTTTTTTTTAAAAATTCAGACGCAGACACAGGGCTGGTGACTTTAAACAAATTACAAGCCCTGACTCAAAATCCACAAGCTCTGACTCCTATTCTTTCACTATTATTTGTCACAGAACGTTGCAATTGCTGTACTTTAGATATGAAAAGAAATAAACAAAATCATATTCAATTGACTTGTGTGTTTATTCAGATCTCAAAATATTTCATGTAAAGCAGTGTTTTCCTATGTCATATATAATTTTATATATGTCTGTTTGTCTCTATATTTTGATACACACACACACACACACAAAAACTCTGTATTGAGATTTAAATAACGAAGTCTTTCTGAGTTTCCATTCGTTTCGGCTAATTCGCCTTCGTCAGTGGAGTATGAATGCATACAACTGGAAGATGGCGTCAAGTAAACAATCTAACATCAAAACATCAAGATACACTACATATCACTTTCGTGGGAAATGTCAACACAATTCACATTGAGAATTTACTCCTGTTGGAGACAGAGTGTTTAGCTTTTTGATCCAGAATGATTCTTTTACCAGCCTATACGATTTTTTACCATACATTTTCTCAATACCAATAAAGAGTGTTTGTTTGTATTAAAATGCTTTGCAAAAGGATCATCATTCTTTTTTCCTAGTTCTAATTTTAGAAAGGCTTAACTGTGTTCTTTGATATAAAGAATCTGCTGCTTGGCCTACATAGACTGGTTTTTTTTTTCTTTTTTTTTTTCTTTTTTACACTTCTTACAGTTGTTCACATTCATTCTTTATTCGTCATGGATACTCTTTAGGTAGACACATTATACCTTCAAAGTATTTTTGTAAATAAATAATTTGACGTCAGTGTTATGTCAGTCACGTCATTGTTTATAGGGCGAGATATAAACAACTTCTTTACATCTATATACAACACTTGTATATAAAAACACATTTGTAAGGCCGACGAAATCATTCAACACCCTTCACAGTCCTTAGCTAAATAAAAAAATTAAAAAATTGGACAGAAATACACTCAGTATAGATCCTGTACAGTATGCTATGAAACATCAATGTATTGATAATTTGATACAATGCATAAGGTAGTCCATAAAAATTAAAACAACCAATATAGGTTTGTAATGGTCATGTTATGGAAATGTCTTAAGTGTATTGATACAATGTACAAAGCATCGCGTTGTAATTTTTCATTCATTTCGAATAATTAGTGAAAACTGTTAAAGTCTGGTTGTAGAGTGCGTGTGAAATGAAGTTATATAGATGTTTATTAACTTTTAAAAATTTGAGATCTTCTGTTTTTGTTTGCTGTCTATGTACTATCATTATCTTTCTTAGATCATTTTTCGTCTGAGCTATATAAAAGGCTTCACATTTCACACATATAATTTTTAGAATTGCAATCCATGTCCTGTTTAACTTTAAATATCTTACCATTTTTAAATTTAATTGCGTTTCCTTCTTGTTATATTAGAACATGGTTTGCATCTTCTCGTACCACATTTGGTTACTCGAGCCTCTTTATCAAAGTTACATTTTAACTGAGATAATCGTGATAATATTCGCTTATCATCAAATGGATTTCCTTAAATTACGGCTTATAACCCACGGAACACTAATATCTTCCCGATGACACGAACGTGCGAACAATTGCTTCGACGTAGTCAAGGCCGGATTGAGGTGGTAGGAGGCCCTGAGCAATTTATAAAAGCGCCGCCCCCCCCCCCCCATATATTAGTTACCATTTCAGTGCGTTTCGGGACCCCCCGCCGGACGGAGGCAAATGCTCGCCAAAGAGAACATTTGTTGTGTATATTAGTATATTACTAAAACAACAGCTGTATTCATTTATGCTATACAATGTGTACAAACGACAGTACACACAAAACACCGTAGAATGATGCGCGCAAAATCACGCGGTAAATCATGCGTAAAAACGTTACAAATGCGTACCAAGCTGTCAAATATGCAACATACAGTAATGTCCGTATAACCAAATGCAACATGAAATGTGCGCTACTAAAACATATTAACACCGCTAATAGCGCGCTCAAAAGGCCCTTGTGGGCAAACTTTGGAATGCGCATTATTTTAATGCGCGCACTAATACAACATTCTTACATAGCGTGTACTCAGTATCAAAGAGCACATACACCAAATACGTACACATCAAGGCGTTTAAACAAGCTTTAATTTATCATAATGCACATGCACCACAGAGCGCACACGATGTAATACGAAATATGCACTAAATTTAAAGCACGCAAAGTCAAAAATAGCCAGTAATTTATTGATTCATTTGATAATCTTCAAGATTTTTTTTTTTCATAATGATCGTACCTGTGCACGCTAAAAGCTTAAAAATTCGAACATTGCACCCCTTTAAAATGCTATTATAAAATTAAAGCGGAATGATCAGGGGTTAACAGGAAGAGTCCGTGCTTTCCCTCAAAATGTCCACGAAACTAAAACGCGATAGTAGTGGCATGACGTAGCATAAATAAGACCAAGCACTAAGATTACAAGAGTACTCAGTATAGAATTAGTAACTATGACTTTTATCTCGAAAGCAGAAGATACGATTAGTATTTTATCTGCATTGCTCTAAACGGAATGACACTATACAAAATTATGAATCACTTGCACTGCTATGGAATTGGCAACTCGGCTCAACCAGCTCAACTAAACAAGACTGGATACAATAAACAACAGTGAGTTATTGGTATGTTACCTACAGAACGTCCAGTGACCTCTTGGAGGCGCGTAGCTGAAAAAAGGAGGATGTCCAAAATGACAAAATATAAGGGAAAAAACGAACAAATTCAAAACTAAATGGCGAAATGGGGATAAGTATAAAAGTGATGCCCATTAGTAACGCCTATGCCCCTACACCAAATACGAAACAGAACTCGCTCACACATCACTAACACTCACGAGGGAACCTATCTATGTACATAAGATGCGAAACCAAACTCGCCTACGCACGAGTGATATTTCAGTCAACCTATACCGCCACACACCATGCGAGACAAACGACTTGCCTGAAAGTGAGACCATAGGACCCGCTGTGGAGAAAATAAAATGAAATCTTTTCATCCACCCATCTATGTATTCACTGGGCGTTATCTTCAGTAATTTTTACTTGCACTAGTTATCCGGTAAGATCGTTGGGAACATCTAGCGTCCAGAATACAGCAAACGATTGGGCATATCCTTGGCTTGAAGAAATCGTTGCAGATTTTGCTTTTCACCCGTCACCAGGACATTATTCAACTGTGCAACCTGATAACTCTAGTCTCTGAGCAATTTTATTGCAATAAAAATGCATTACTCGTGTAAACAACGATCTAAGTGCTTCTATTACTTTACTTTGCAAAAAATAAAAAAATAAAAAAAAAAGAAAAGTATGTAAGGACAATTAAAAAAGGTCGATTGCTATTGCAACATGACTGGTATTACTTTTCATTGTATTACATCTTGACCTTGTGTAATTTACCGCTCCTAATTTAATTTCCCATGTTTCATCCACTCTCAAATCATCAAAGGTAACATCAGAACCCTGCCAAAGGTTAAATGCATGAACATGGTATTTAATCAGCGTTGAAAACCGATGTCATTTGATCAGACATGCACAAAATGTTGATTGTGCCGAGACTGCTAGCTGGGAATCACGATACTTTATATTGCAACGACACTAACATATCATATTTCAATAAAATAAAGTAATTTTTTTGTCTGAGATAATTAACTCGGTATGCTCGCAACTTCTAACAAATACTCGACTCTTTGTAGTTGAAAATCATGGTTTGTCTGTGTATACTTTTGTTCATCGGTGTTTTGTTGGATTTGGGTGAAATTTAAATAACAAAAGTTTAGACGAAATCCTACGTTCCTCTGAGTTTGATGCATGATTATGTGTCTGGAGCCATTAGGCCTATTGATGTCTCATTCATGGGTGGCCATATTACATTCTTTTGTACGTATTTTTTTTGTTGAAAGAATGCGATAATAGAGGGAGGAATTGATGCTTACTTAATGTACGGTATTAATGAATCCAGAATTATGCTTACATTTGCAAAAAGCATGCACAAATCTTTGGCGCCATTGATATTATCTTTACACATAAAGCCCATTTTTTATAAAAACTAAATGTAAATAACAATATTATGATAAATATAGTTTTAAACTGTTATACCCCTGTAGATGTAAACACCGTCATGAAAGTTATGTTTCATTGTACAGTGACTGACTAGAAGTCTAATATAGTGAAACTTTCTTTCTTTCCCCTACAAGGTTTGCTCAGATGTGAAATATACAAAATCATTCCCAGATTTAATTGAACCCAATACACAAGCTTAATAATTCATTTTCTGAAAATGCTTTTGACGCCTCCAACTAAGAAATAGTTGGTGTATATATATATATATATATATATATATATATATATATATATATATATATATATATATATATATATATATATACATATATATATATATATATATATATATATATATATATATATATATATATATATATATATATATATATAGTTTAATTTGCGTAAATCCAGAGAAATGGAAGATTTGAAAGGAAAATTTCAGGTCATGGTTTATGGTCTCATTTGTCCCTAAAATGTTGTAAAGGTCAACTGTGTCGCAAGATAAACATGTAGTCTCAGTGATGAAGAAGAATTCATGTAAATTTTTGTTGATAGTCAGATCGATAAATAAACAGATTCGGAATAAAATAAAACTATTATCACAAAATATATTCATGAAAGCACTTCTCACATCTGCAAACATGAACCTATGAAGCCATTAACTGCGTGTCAATGATAACCTCCCCATCATTTAAATTCTACAAAATGCGCCCCTGCAGAATTGTCATTATTCATGCAAATGACTATACGTAATTGGGGAATATTTTATGCCGAAAGACTGCACAACACTACGTTTAGTTGACATTACGGGTGTGTCAAGCCACTAATGTTTTCTTTCGCGACTGGATTACATGGAAGAGCATATACATCTTTGACTGATTTCTATATGCAAACATCCGCATAATGAGTTTGTCCTCAAAGTTGGTCAAAAAATTAATAATGGTCGCTTTTTGTGACACCTATCTCTATGACACATCAGGACCAATGTTTGAGTACCTGGGGCGTCACTAGCTTCATGTCAAGGGTAATCTCGACATCATTTTAGCTCTCCAGAATGAGTAGATGTCAATATCTCTTTTTTGTGACAATTACTTATCATACAATAAAAGTTATGCAGAAAGACCGTACAAGATTGAAAAATTGACATTGAGGATGTGTCTTGCAACCTACGCGACAGGATTACATGGAAAAGCATACATTTTGTCCAAGTTGTTTCCTGGCATGGAATTTTTTCCTGATTTAAAATTTCAAAAATGTAATTTATGTCTTTTCTCGATGTCAAAGATTTACCGTGACATTCTTTTTTCACTTACACACGCAGACGAACGCGTGTGAATGCACGTCATCGCCAAAGTAATTAGCAATAATAATAATATAATAACAGCAACAACAACAACAACAATATGTGTACTTTGGCAGAAGTTTTGACACCAACATTGAACGCATTGCTATTTCCAGCAATGTTTAACAAAGTTTACAGGTGATGCTGAACCCTTTGCAACTTTCTTTCGCTGAAATGAATGAATATTACTTTGGAATAAAAGTAGGCATTTTCCCCAAATTTCTTGAGTTCTGAGGTTGAGGGAGGGACTAATATGTCCCTGAATCTTTAATACCACCCTCTGCGTATTTTCCTCCCACTTCTGTCGCCAAGGTAATAATGTAAGGCATAAATTGGTTTCGGTCTCAGTGTGATAGTGAATGCAGATACCTTAAAGTTTTATAAATACATGCATGACTCCCACCAGATGTTCTTCTAAATCTAGGAGTAAACGTCCTCATTATTGAAAGCCTCCAAAAGTATTTATCTATTTATTTTATTATTATCCTTCGCAGTAGTTCACCTGACAGTAGCAATGAAAGCATCAAAGTAAAGGCTGTATCTAGCGAGTCATTTTCTGCTCAGTAGAACAGTTGAGGAAAGTGGTTAGGCTAGAAAAAATGTGGTTCCGGTTTCCCGATCTACCCAACTTTTTTCCGTGAGACTCTAGTACTTTTCTACCTGTCGATGACCACGTCAGTTTCAGATAATGCGAGGCGTAGTTAGAACAGAATTAGTAAGCAGTCATCTGTTTGATATTCGTAATACTGATATGGTCTATAACCTTACATAAATGTATTAAGTAGCCAAACATGTAAGTCGGTTGACAAGAAAAAGACCTAGCCCGACTTGCTGACATTAACAAAAATTTGATATGAAAGCTAATCCCTTAATTATCTGACAGCTCTCAGATGTATTTTTCAAAATCTGGGACCTGTATATTTTCATTTTCAATATTGGACAGTAGGAAATAAAATACAGAAAAACAATTTTAAAAAAAATCACATGCATTGATTGTAAACTGCATTCATTCTAGTTTTAATGGTTACTTGACGTGGTATCTACTCTTTTTTTAGCGAGACATAACTGGATGTCAGCCTGATAATCTTATCTACAGGTCAAAGATGACGTAAAACGGTTCACTAATCCGGACATTTAAAAAAAGCATCGAAAAAGAGAAGGAGCGCGAATGAAACAGATGGGTGTTTGACATTTAAAAAAAAGAATATTAGTTAATCATTATTTTATAGCTTACTACACTAAAAAGTTTTGAAGGATGTTTCATATAAAGGGAAATAAAGATATAAGAACTATTTTGTTACTTTTATCGGAAATAAAAATTGAAAATAGTCGTAACACAAACAGAAAATATCGCGCTCGGTGATAATAAGTTTTAAAAATACATCAACAAATTGATGTCTAAAGATACGTTGTTCAATTTGGTTTGTGATTGCTTGCTGATCTCTCAGAACGAGACTTTATCTTGTGTGTGTGTGTGTAGAGAGAGAGAGAGAGAGAGAGAGAGAGAGAGAGAGAGAGAGAGAGAGAGAGAGAGAATTACAAATATACACCAAACAGAGCGGTAAATGATAATTCGTAATATCCCCAACCTGTATTATAATATTATTTATTCGTATTTAAAAATTCTGTTAATGTTATCAAGCATTCTCCCGTAGAATCCAGGATAGTACTTTCCGCTCTGTTTGGTGTATATACTTTCCGCTCTGTTTGGTGTATATTTGTAATTCTCTATAATAACCTCTATATACCTTGATTTCTGTAGTTGGAATCCAGATGGACTGTGTACTTATGTGAGAATTAATTACTGGGTCGACATGCGGGTATGTCTGCGTCGCACGAATGCCTATACCACCGACTTTGTAGTGCCAATTTTGGTGATGTGTGCGTGATCGAGATGGTATAGGGGTTGGTGCTTACAGGAGAGGCGATGGGTGCCGTAACCCGCGGATCTGGGTTAGAATCTCCTTTGAATACGAATTAAAATTCTCTAACCTTTACGATAATATTATTTATTCGTATATATATATATATATATATATATATATATATATATATATATATATATGTGGATGGATCGATAGATAGACAAATGGACGGAGACGGAGGAACGGACGGATGGACAGACGACGAGCTGGCGGGCGGACGGATAAACAGACAGATGGGAGGGAGGGGTAGAAGGAAAATATAGACATACCTATGATGGGAACACTTGCCAAGAAGGATTTATTGTGTTATCAAAACTTAAAACACCTATACTTTTTCTTTCTCTCATCTACAGTGGCACATTCGAGAATATGAATGAAATTTAAAAGGAATGCGATTTAAAATTAGATAAGAATGTACAAACACATAAAAATAAATCCACTATCTCTTTAACACCACCCAAAACAGAAAGACGGTAAATTTGACATGCTTTTATGTTCTTGAATTAAAAATGTATTACCGACATTTGTATTCAAACAACAGTCTAAGCAGGAAATATCAGCTCAGGATATATCTGGCTTGCATCGCTGGCTAGTCTCGTAGATAAAGAAGTTGCTGATACGAACTTTTTTTTTGTTTTTGTTTGTTCGTGACGCTATATTTATAACCACTGAGAGTAAGATAAGCAAGGCATATGTCTATTACTCAGGAAGTCTAGCTTGTAAAAGTTGCACTAAAATTGATGAAAGTACTTATCCTGAAGGAAGCCTTTTCTAAGAGTCAGTTTATATCGATTCAGACCACCATGGTACTACTCAGTAATGTTTATTTCGACTAGTGCTGAAACAAGTATCGATATTTCTAGTCGTCTAGTCACTCACAAAATGTTGACTAAGTGAACTAGTCGGGATATAATTATTATCATTATATTAAAAATAAAACGTGTACAAAAAAAATGGAGTTGGGGTTTAAAAGACTGACAAATGTCTCTATGGTCAGGCCTTATGAAATTATATTTCTCTAATTTCATGCTAACAAGTCATATTTTGTAACCTTTCTGCAAAAATTTCGAACTTATACGATTGAATGACATTGACAAAATCGGGTTGATAATGCGTTCATTTGATTGATTTGTTTATATCTACTGACGGCAGTTGAAATTTTCCCAATATTTCATCTGTAAGTGTATCAACTTTTTCTATGAATTATTATTATTATTATTATTATTATTATTATTATTATTATTATTATACAAAGATTTAATGCTTTCATCCAAGCTGTAAAAAAGATACAATGTACATATAGATAAGGCAACACATTTCACTCGTTCTCACTAAACGTCGAATGAACTACTACATGGTAATATATCGATCTTTTTCATACAATAATGAATTGCAGTGCCTGTAGAGATTGTCGTTTATTTGTACTCTTTCTTTCTTTCTTTAATTTTGTATGGTTATAGTGATTCATAATTTTATTTTGTAATATAACTTAACTGTTTGAAAGTCTGTTACCTCGTATCGGTTCCATTGTTTTATTTGGGCATATACTGTACCGGATATACTGTACAACCAACATGTATATAGATATTGTATAAAGTTGATAAATCCTTATATAATTTTGAGAGCAAAAGCTCATTTAAAACGAAGCAGGAACAAATACGAAAATAAGGACAGACGCAAAGAAGAGAGACTGGCGACAGATGGAAAACAACAACATTCCGTTACTGATTAGTAATGCTTTAACGCATACTCGAGCATGTTCTGAACACAGAACACTGGCCAATGACGTCAGACGTCAGGTGATCAGCTGTAATCTTATACAAGCCTCGCGTGAGCACGTGAGGTAATATTATACAATTGTTGTTCTTGTTTTAACTTATATGACGAATTGTCCAGCCGAGGTACATGTCATGGTTTCACATGGCTATGTTACTCGAGGTTAACATAAAATATAATTCATCATTTCTATATATATGGACGTTCGTCATTTAACCTCAAAACGAGGTCACTAATTGTTTTATTATACTTAAGGAGTAAAATTACCCGAAAGTTGATTCTGTTTTTTCTTAGGTGAAACACATTGTTTTTAGCTCATCTGGCCGTAAGGCCAAGAAGGCTTTTGATATGGTTTTTCGTCTGTCGTGCGTCATCTGTTCACAATTGCTATTTACAAATTCTTCACAAAAGCCGCGTCATGAATGTGCTCATTATTTTACAGAGAGTATTTGAGCATCAAGGTTTTTCAAATTTTTTGTTGATCTGTCATTCAGAAAATCCGCTGTTACGAAAAAGGAAAACCTTTAAACAACTTTTTCTCAAAATAGACTCAAGAGAATTTGATCATTTAAAAGAAAGCATTTTGGCATACATGTCCTGAAAGATTGTTCAAATGATGCCGATCCTCCATCAAATATTGTCGCCACTAGAAAAATGGGAAGAAAGATCCTTAAAAGACTTCTTCTCAAAAACTGCTCAACAGAATTTGATGAAATCTTAAAAAAAATTATTCCGGCATTAGAAGTCTTTCAGTTTTGTACAAATGATGCCGATCCTCAGTCAAATATGTCCACCGTTAAAATTTTAAACGACGACTTCTTAATTTACAAAACCGAATTTAACTAAATTTGACAGAATGCATCCTGACAGAAAAGCCTTTCAAACTTCTGCAGATGATGCCAATCTGTTATCAAATACGAACACCGCTACTAAAAATAGAAGAATTTTTTTTAAACGAACTTTCTTTACAGAAACTGCTCAGCGGAATTATTCAGAATTGGACATTGTTACGGAATCATGCCTCCTTTAATTTTTTTATAATGATTTAATCTATTAATTAACGATCTCTGTTTTTAGTCTGAACTGCGGTTGTCATATGAGTATATACGACATCCTTTCGATCAATAAGTGGTCACATGATCAAATGCGCGGGAAAATGAAGTCGACCTAGCTTTGTACTTTTAGAAATCAACATAAAAAGGTCACATTTCATATTATAATAACATTGTGTTTACTCTTTAAGATTTCAGTACGCTAGACCTTTGGGTAAATGACGTGTAACCTAGTTCCTGATTGGTTCTTATAGGGTTGTGTTATTTTGTAATACCATATTATTAAAGACGGAGAAAGGGTTTTACAATTCAATATCTGCGCACTTGTAATGTATATATAGCAACTCGTCCAGTGATTAATCATTCTTTTACAGTTGCTTGAATGAAGAGAGGTTATTGAAATTATTCAGTTCAGTGTGGAATTTATTTAATTAGTAATTCATCTGAATACAGCTCCGTGGAATTATCTGACATTATTCTAAAACTTGTGAGATTCCAGACTTGCAAGGATTATTTTGGATTAAATCAGAACTTGTCAACTTCAGCACAGTACAGGTTATTTTCATTTGGAATACTTCATCCGGATTACTCTGATTAACATCAGGAAGTGAACTTTAAAACAATTTAGGACTTTTTAGGATATTCTATACTGTAAGTTATTTTAATTCTTTCACTTTGATTGTTTGTTGAACTATTTTAATTCTTTTAATATTTTAGGAAATTAAAGATTTGCATTTTAATCTTGAAAGCTTGTTTGTGTCTTTTATTCTGTTATATTACCCCTAGAGTCGTAACAACATAAAACATTCTGACATTAGGGGCTTTCAAATTTGTATAAATAATGCTGATTTCCCATCAAGTGTGGCCGCTGTTATTAACAATGGAAAATCCTTTAAATGACATCTCAAAAACCACTCAACAGAATTTGATACAATTTTGACAGAAATAATTTTGGCACAAAGGGCTTTTAAATTGTACAAATGATTACAAATGATGCCGATCTGAAATGAAATATGGCAGCTGCTACAAAAAATATAATAAACTTTTAATAACTTCTTCTGAAAAGTCGTTTAATATAATTTGACCAAATTGGACAGAAAGCGTTCCAGCATGAAGGTCTTTCACAATTGTAGAAATGATGCCGATCCACCATCAAATATAGTCACCGTTACTAAAAATATTTTTTTTTTTACCAGTCTTCATCTGAAAAAAGACTTTACAGAATTCGACCAACTTTGGCAGAAAGCATTCTGGCATATGCAGTCAAAAGCATTGGAAGAAATTCCGGAAGAAAACATCATACTGACCCATATGTCTTGACCAACTTTTCTTGCGTTGGCAATTAGGCAGATGTCGGCCAGGTGAGCGATCTCATGCCACTTTGGCCTCTTGTTTAACTACTATTTGTCTGAATAATTTTATGGTAATAGTTATAACGGCAACGTGACGATATTATGACGTGACGTCAAAGGGTAATATGACGTGTCCTTGGGGGTAATATAAGAAAATCTGAGGAATCGGAAAATGTTTAGGGAAATATAACATGATGCTAAATGTGACGTGTTTGAATTTTCGGCAAATGACGAACGGGATTCAGAAACTGAGGTATAATAAAATATTTTAGGAAAGACAGTTTCTAACGATTTTACCAATCATATTACAGCAAAGTGAGAAGTCATACTATAATAAAGGTTGAATACGGAATTGACAGATAATTAAAGCATTTATTACTCCATTCACTCATCCATATTAGCAAATACATTCTGTGAAAGAAAACCATATTCTTAACTCCTTACAGCTTTCACTCGGCCATATAACTTTGCAGCGCACTCGGCCATATAACTTTGCCGCACCGCCAAGTATTATGTTCCATCTAAACGTATGTTAATCTATTCATCTTGACCATTAATGAAGTGCAGAACATCCTAGGTGTGACGTATCCACTTAAAGACCTTTCTCATGTCAGATTACTCAGTCATGATGCATTTTGCCAATACGTACCTGCATATGAAGTTTGTCATGTTGATCAGAGGGCAAAGAGACAACAAATTTAGCGTGTATGCATGTATGTATGTGTGTGTGTGTGTGTGTGGTCAAGTTTACTTTATAGTTAAAACAGAAGGTTAGTCGAGTATAAGGCGTAGAAATTGTAATAAGAAATGGTATATTGCTGATGTACCATATGACACCGTCTTGCAGTTGATTTGGTTTTTAATGGCATTTTTAATATATTATTAGCTATATCATGCCTTGGGGAAAAGCATTTGACGTATATACTCACGTATAATCAGGGTCCAAATGCAAACAACATGGACCCTGATCTGCCATTGCATAATGCGCCGGCAGATCATGGTCTATGTTGTTTGTTCTACTGATTAGTCCTTACAAACTGCATAGACCCAGATCTGCCGGTACATTATGCGACGGCAGATCTGGGTCTATGCAGTTTGCAATTGTGTCAGTTTATACGCGAGTATATACGGTAACATTCCCGGATGACAATAAAAAGACCCAAGTTCTCACACAAAACCGTTTTATTGTTATTGTTATTATTATTATTATTATTATTAATATTATTATTATTATTCACACTGGCGCTGATGTGTATCTATGTGCGTGGGTCTGCCTGTGTTTGTCAGAAAGTGTCAACAATGCGATGGCCAATAAATCATGAACGAGCTTGCTTGGACATACGGATTACATACATGTTATAATTACTGAAATCAGCCAAACAGTTCAAGCCAAAAAACAATTTAGAAAATATGCATGCTCTTACACGTGATCCAGTTGCGAAAGAAAACGCAGTAGGTGGCTAGACACACCCTCAAGGTCAATTTTCGGAGTCTTGTGCGGTCTTTCCGCCCAACATATTCCCAGATCATGTCGAGTCATCAGCATTCATCTTCGTGAGAGAACATTTTGGGTGGATAAAAGGCTTTCGATAGTACGCTTGACACCAAGTTAATGATGACTTAGGTCTTATTTCACATATGTCTGTCTGTCTCTTTCTCTCTCTCTTTATATATATATATCGATCACTGAGGTGACACATTTATATTGTAACATAGTTGTCCATTGAACCTTGTCACTAAGAGATAAGGCCAGAGACGTTTATTGAGCGTCACGATCACAATCTGCTTTTAAAATTCTTCATTCTGCCTCCTCCCCATCCCAAGTACATTTTTAGGAAGTAAAAGATGAACAATTCAAAACCAAAGAAAGTTTTAGAATAAACAACTTTAAAGCAATTTGACCATTAAGCATTTTTGCTGCAGTCTTGTTTTTAAGCTGACAAAGCATTTTGACCTTTAAGCATTCTTGCAGCAGGCTTGTTTTTAAGCTGACAAAAGCATTTTAAAGTTTTAAGCATTTTTGCTGCAGTCTTATTTTTGAGCTGACAAAAGCATTTTAACTTTTAGACATTCTTTCCGCAGGATTGTTTTTAAGCTGACAAAAGCATTTTGACCTTTAAGCATTCTTGCCGCGGCTTGTTTTTAAGCTGACAAAAGCATTTTAAAGTTTTAAGCATTTTTGCTGCAGTCTTGTTTTTAAGCTGACAAAAGCATTTTCAAAAATGTATGGCAGAGTTTTATACATTAGTTTAAACTTGGACTGTCTTCTGATTCTGTTCATAAAGAGGATGAGAGAATTTGAAAGATGAAATAGCAAGTCTTTCTAGTTACACATTAAAAAAAAGTAAAATGCATTGAAATCGGCAGTGGGGATAATTATGTTCATGAATCTATTGTTGTTTGCATTGAATAATTAGGGCATTTGTAAACAATCATGCGTGAACAATCTCGGTACAGAATAATTTTGGTGCATACCAGAATTATTCTTGACACCGGAAAAGCAGAGATTGAGTAATACCTTTTTCTTTCCCAACTGTCACATAATTAGACAAAAATGAAAAAGAAGTATAACGTATATCTACACATTTATGAACATTGGCGCCAGACAAAATGTCACGCACAGATTCATACCAACTTATAATTTCACCCCGACTTTAAGTTGCAAGCATTTTCAGAATTCAGCACGATACCAATTAGAAAGTCAACATGAACACAGCCTCTACTACAAAGGATTGAACCTTTTGAAGAGTTGTTTGCTAGTTTATAAAATCATTTCGAGCGAAAAAAAACCCATTCTTAATCGTTAAAATATAATAATCCGATGTTGTTCGGAACATCAAGCCTCTACTACAAAGGGTTGAATCTTTTGAAGAGTTGTTTGCTGGTTTATCAAATCATTTCGAGCGAAAAAAAAATATCTTAATTTTTTAAAATATAATAAGCCGATGTCATTTGGAACATCAAGCGTCTAGAATTCATCCAGCATAGTCGGAACAATCAAACTTCATTGCCGGCTTATTTAAATGAAATCGGTTTACAACGCTGCCTCCGAACCTATTGGATGATTTGAGAACGGTAGAATCAGGGTTGAAACGAAATTAAAATTATTATACTCATTTTTGGCAATAAGGATAACAATAATTTAATTGTTCTCACGAATGTTGTACAAAGTAAAAGAAGTACTTGAGACATTTCTTATACAGTAATGCATTTTTATGTCAATAATATTGCCCGAAGATATGATTTATCTTTGTAGTGTATATATGTATATATATATATATATATATATATATATATATATATATATATATATATATATATATATATATTTATATATATATATAAACACAACAATTGATAACGGCGCAAATTCAAAACGGTTTCCCAACGTTTTGAGCTAAACATTCTCTTCCTGAGGAGAATAAACAGCTTATAAATGCAAAACAAATACTAAACACAAAATCTATGAAAAATTCTGGATTCCTACATGTTAGAATCACTAGGGGAATTTTTCAATAAAACCTATAAAAATAAAAAGTTGTGTAACAATAATAAACTAGCGGGTCAATATATTTTGACCTAATTCCAGGTTATATTATGTGTCTGTAAAATCTATCCAAGAATCTACCTATTATTTAAGTATGTACATGTCTCTTTCAATTGGTTTGCCACCTGGTTCAGTTTGTTATTTGATATGTTTATGCATGTAGGAATAGCTAATATATGTTTAAATAGCCTCTGTTTGGTGAGACCTGGACACACTTCAATGCAGTGGTTGATTATTATAAAAACAACTTTAGAATCGTTATTGCAGACTCGTATTCTTTCCGTGCATAAATTTCGTTATCTTTCATAACTCGTGTGATTGCTTATTACTTGTCAGATCTGTCAAAAATTACTTTTCTCTATTAAATTATCATTCTTTCAGACAAACCATGCCTCTGTTATTAATGAGAGATGGATGTATTTAAGATGGCGCAGAAATAGCATTTCTTTTTGCAACCTTTTTTTCTTTCCTTCTTTCTTTCGTTTTTTCTTCTGATTAGTCTGTCTTAATCCGATTGTGTTTAACTTAGTGTACTCAGGAATATAAAAGAGAGTCTAATTTATTGATTTTACTAAGAAGACATTGTATCATTTCTTGCAAGATTACAGGCTTGTCCCTATCGTCCTACTGTGACCTTGTTTTCCCTACTTATGGAAGGCAGAGAGACTTGTCCGTAGTCCCACTTCGATTTTGCCCATCAATCCAATATTAGTGGTTCAAATGAGGCTTTTAACTCCTTCACAATGTTATTTGTATTACATGCGCAATTAATCTTACCTGGTTGATCTGGCGTTCGATACAGACGCTCAATCAGTATTTCAGTATAATATACAATCCATCTTTATTTCCTCCTTTAGGACATTAATAACAAAATAGAGAAATGGTACAGACACGAGAATGACATGACCTACAATTACATATATAAATCACAAACTCATACGTACATAAATAAGATACAAACTTCTATGTTGATTGGTATGATTCCATGTACCATACCAGCGTCACCAGATGAGGAATGAAAGGCGATATGGTCATCCCCTACGTGGTCTTACCGAGTACTTTCCAGTGGATCGAATAACGCAATCAATTTAGAATGCATTAAGCTCAAATTGTAAGATCGAAAATGTCCATTCATGTGCGACATGATGACACGTGTTATATCATCCTAGACTTGATGGCAATATTTACATATAAGACAATCATTCATTTATCCTCCAACTCAATATACATCAGGTACAAAATACATTTTTCAAGGTTGAGAACTAGGATAAATATTACATAAAAGTATTAACAGTTATAAAACGACATAATCAATAGTGTGAAGTCATATTGTCTTTGAGGTAACCCAGAGGGATACTTGTGAGTTAATTCATTCATTTTTCATCGTTGCTTTAATTAGCCTTTTCTGAAATTTAATTATTTTTCAAATTACGCAAAGAACCCATTAAAACCAAAACAAAACAAAAAAGATTCCGATAAGTTGCAAAATTCATGTAAGCTGCCTGCAGAAAATATTGCAGCTGACATCATCACGTTTATGTAGACTACGGGATCATTCAGTCCAGATGTATAAGGCAATTCCCTCCCTTCTAAGTGCTGAACAAATTCTTCGTCAGATATATTATGAAGATATGCACCAAGTACAATATCAAAATTATTATTAATACGAGACCAAAATAGATCTCTTATTCTGTGTGTTTCTGAACATGAGATAAGCATACGTGCAATAACATCAGTGCATGAAGTATTGCAATGTTGACAATTATGAAGTATCATACTGTATGGAGTAACCAGAAACCTGGCTACAAATTTTTGCCAGTTTAAGCTCTTTGTTTGATCTTGGTATTTGCCATAAAATGTTTAATACAATGATGTATATTTTTAAATCTTTGAAAGGATGAATCGGTAAACCACATGTGCTTGAAGTGAGTATCCTCATTTTCATTTATGGTGTTCCATAAAATGTGCTTCCATTCCTTTTTAGCTTGAAAAGTCTTATGTTGCACAAAAAATATAAATAAAGTCTTTCAAGTAATATTGGTGAAGAATTATATAGATATATATATATATATATATATATATATATATATATATATATATAGATATATATATATATAGATAGATAGATAGATAGATATATAGATATAGATATAGATATATATATATATATATATATATATAGATAGATAGATATATGTATATATATATATATATATATATATATATATATATATATATATATATATATATATATATATATATATATATATATATAGATATATATAGATATATATAGATATATATATATAGAGATATATATCAGGAATAAATCCCGTTTGTTCCATACGGTCATTCCTTCAAAGGAAGGTATACAATCTGATTAAAAATATTCTTTTAGACAACGTATTCTCAGGCATGTGACATAATTTGCAAAGGAAATTGATCTTTCTTTTACCAATTTCAGCGACAATTCTGTTCAGTCCATTGAGAATTCTTGAATGTGCTTCACTCATTGATACTGAAATACAGCTATTTTGTAACATTTAGATCCAATCTTTGACCACACCTCGCAACCATTAAGCGCTGTTGGGATAACAATTGTTTTATATAGACCTGCAGTGGTTGACGGGTTTAATTTACATGCCTTTTTCCCAGTCACGATAAGGGAATATAGTGATTTTCTTTCTTTTGAACCTGTATTTTCTACTTGTGCTACGCAGCTCGTGTCAGAGTTGAATGGGATACGTACGTGTTTTCGGTAGTTCGGGAAATCGGAATAATGTTTGGACCTATTCTCCATTTGAAACTGCAGTCTTTTTTCTGTCTGTTCCGTTTGAAAACAATAATGTAGCTCTTATTCTCACTGATTTTAAATTCCAGGTTACCGAAAACAAGTGCGCGATATCAAGCATTGCTTGTAAATGAGCAAGGGTTGTCGCCATAAGAGTGATATCATCAGCTAAGTCAGGGGTTTCAGAAGAAATTGATCCCATGTTTATTCATAATTTGCAATCTTTTAACAGCTTTAACATATCATTAATATATACCTGGTAGAGAAGCGTGGAAAGCACCCCACCTTGGCGAACACCTTGCCTGATTTTTTTGGTATAGGCTCAGATTTTGTGCCATTTATAGTTACAATGCTATAGATATTAGAGTATGATTCCTTAATTAAGGTGAAGAGTTTGCAAGTAATTCCCAATAGGGCAAGCTTTATGAAAAGTCCCTCTTGCCATACAGTGTCAAATGCTTTCCTTTTTATCAAAACATGCGGCATAGACTTTTGATTCTAATTTCAGGTTAGTGAAGGTAGCTTCATGTAAGTTAAACGATGCCGTTGTGTAGCTCAATCCCTTTTGGAAGCCCTGCTGTTGAGTATTCGAAAAAGTTTTCATTTTCGTTTTGTACCATGTATTAAATCTATTATATACACATTTTTGAAATAGTTTGTACAAAACAGGTAGCGAAGATACAACCCTGTAGCTGTCAGTATCATTTTTACACTTTTCTCCGCCTTTGTAGATTGGTACAATTAGGCCAACTTTCCAGTCACATGGTATATAAAAGTTTTTTAGTATCGCATTGAATAGATTTGTAATAATTTCTATCAGTTTCATGCCACCATATCTTTTATGTTCGTTCTGTACACCATCTATCCTCGGCGCTTTACGTAACTTATTTTGTTTAAAGGATGCTGCTATTTTAGTAAAGGTAAAGTTTTCATTAAAAAAAGGGTCTTTAATATCGGGCTCTTTATTCATTGTAGAGCTAGAGAACGAATTATTCTCTGGGGTTTATAGGTGTTTAAAGTATTTGGCAAATAAGACAGCTGTTTCTTGTGGATTGCATGCTGTTTCTCTATCAAATTTTAGTTTGAAACAGCTTTTAGAGTTGCTGCCACTATTGCGTTGTTTATCGTATAATTTCCAGAAAAGTCTAATATCTAACTCTGCTGCTCCATCTAAATAATTAAACATACTTTCTTCGTATGCATTAATAGCTAGCTCTTGAGTTTTCCCAAATTCTCTCTTGGCATCATTGTATTGTTTGTAGCTGACATACATTAAACCCCTGGGCCTCCCATTTTCTATCCATATCCGAATCGAACTTTAATAAATCCCAATTCGTTCTGAATTTGATTCACACCATAAAACTGCAAATATTAAGAAAGGGTAAAGGAGGAGATATGTAATAAATACAAAACACTTTCGTGTTGTGTTCGGAGTCGACGGAAAGAACTTATTTGATATGGCTTATGACGTATCTCTACGCCATATCAAACTCCTTCTTACCGCCGACTTGGAACAAACCACATATACAGTTTTGTGTATATATAGCGTGCCATCGGGTGCCTAAGATGCAGGTTCAGAAGTAAAATTGTGTCAATGGTCATGCTGTATAATTGTTCGGCTTAACCACCTTTATTATTACCCAACTAAAATTCTCATTAAAAGTCGCAATTAGTATGTAATATTTGCCGATAGACACGCATTAACAATTCTAATTAAAAGATTAATCAGAATTGCAACGTAGGCTTGAAGATATTTTTATTGACAATTTAATGACTACAAAACGCCACTGATAAATGAACTAACTCTAGTGTAGTCAACGTCAGAATTTATTGTGTGTGTACATTATTAGAAACTGATGCCACTTGGTCTAGGTGCAACACACGTGATTATTGATCGAACGGTCTATGGTCCTAAATTCATCAGAGGTGAAACATTATTTGTCAACATAAAAGAGCTTGAAAAATGTGTAATAGAAAAATCAGTTGAGAAAATTCGCGAAACTACACATTAAACATTAACGTATTTTCGGATCCTAGATAGCAAAATGATGATTTGTTAATGCACTTACAACGATGACGCATCTCTCTCTCTCTCTGAATACATACATACACATGTCAAACGTTTTATAGTCACATATATTTGTCAGTTGTTTATATATATATATATATATATATATATATATATATATATATATATATATATATATATATATATATGTCGACGACACAAATAAATATCAATTACAAACACAAAAAACGTAAACGAAATGTCTATTTGCACACTGTTGCGTTATTGAAACCAAAAATGAATGAATATATTCCTAATATATCCTAAAAAAGCTGTAAACTGTATACTTTGAATTGTTTACATTTTGGCAAATCAGGTATTTCAAATTGGCAATAAACAAAGGAAATGTAACAGGATATGGCAATGATGCCGATGCATGACCACCCACAAGTTTGTTCCGGATAATATTTTGTTGTACAGTTATAACCCAAAGAGTGAAGATAACGCGCTTCCAAATTTAAGAATGAAATGATATATATGTATCAATTACCGTTTAATGGTACCACAGCACAGTAATGGCTATATGATGCCAATTAAAAGCAAAGTTCCAGAATTGTAAAAACCAAGAATAAAACAAAAACCTAGGAAGATAAACCCTTCCAACTAAACGTTAACAAGAAGAAGGAAATGGGTTTCTAACGTGCTTCCAAACTTAAGAATTATATTATATTATATTATATTATATTATATTATATTATATTATATTATATTATATTATATTATATTATATTATATGTATGTATGTATGTATGTATGTATGTATGTATGTATGTATGCATGCATGCATGCATGCATGCATGCATGTATGTATGTATGTATGTATGTATGTATATGTATTAGCATCCAACAGCATCCACAGCACAAAAATGGCTATATGGTGCCAATTAGAAGTAAAGTTCAAGAAAAGATAAAAACCAAGAATTGCACATAAACCCTAGGAATGGTTTTCTAACGTGCTAAAAAAAATTAATAATTAGACGATATTATGTACGTATTAGCATTTAACGGCATCTCAGCACAATCATGGATATATGGTGACAATTAAAAGTAAAGTTCCAAACATGTAAAACCAAGAATAGCACAAACAATCCATAGGAAGTTCAACCATTCCAAGCAAATGTAAACATGAAGAGGGAAACGGGTTTCTATTCTTCTTGATTCAAGCCGCCTCATTCGAGCGTTCTGAGGCGGCGAATCCAATAAGTTTCCTTTGCTCTTCCAATTTTGATTGCGGGCTATTTCCGTCAGGATAATGTCATTGAAATGGTGGCCAGAGAAAGAAAAGTGTGTGCAACGGGGCTTCTAGCACATTTTTTGATTTCACACACACACACACATATAGTGACGTAAAATACTTAAGCCGCAATGCAAAATAGTTTGATATGTTATGCGCAAAAAAACTACAAGTTCCATTATTACAAGTCCAAACCAGAAAAGAATGAAGACATATGAATTGACAAAATTTAAACAGAATTATCACTAAAATAACGTAGAGATTACTTTCGCAAATCTTTGAATGAATACAGATTTTTTATAGCGGTAATATTCATCTTTTGTATGAATTTTTCAATGACATTAAACTGTTTTTGAAGAACATCATTTCGACAATTTTGTTCTGTTAAGGGCAAGAAAAACTAATTTGCATGTACTTAAATGACTTTACTGGATAAGTTACCCAATGACTATACATCATCATCATCATCATCATCATCATCATCATCTATACAAAGTTGGTTAGATGCCCCTTACAATACAGGCTACAAAAGAACTAAATTATTTCATCGATAGAATGCAACATGAATTACAATACATTACAGACTTTTTACAAGACATAACACGTTACACAAATTGCGAAAAAGGTTATAAACACAAAAAGGCATTTAAAAAGCACGAGGCTAATTTTATTATACCTAGGGAACATTTTAACAAACCGTACACATATAAATAGTCCTTGGTAAAATCTGATATAGTCAAATATAGTGACAATTTAAACGACTTCTCGATGGAAAATTTAGATGATGGCCCTATCTTATAGCATACCAATTTTTGCAGCAACAATCTCAATGAAACATTTAAAACTCTGTCTCGGACATTTAAATCAACACACACAATTCAGGCATACAATATATGTTGCTAGGCTGTACAGTTGGTTTGATTGACAAAGCCCCCGACACTGGATTTTATCCAAGTTTTAACGTTGTACCTGACACGCCATATCAGTGTGCCAAATGCACACTTACAATAGGCTCTGTCATTCCACCGGGCAATCCGTGTCTGTGTGCCGTTGGCACACCTCTAACAGGCTTTGCTGTTTTGTCTTCATATTGTACAGTTGGTTTCATCTGCATAGTCCTCGACGTTGGATTTTGTCTAGGCTTTGTTGTTGTACCGTACACAACGTGTCCGTGTGCCGAAGGCAAACTTGGGACAGACTTTGCCGTTTTATCTCCATATTGTACGGTTGGTTTCATTTTCAAAATCCCCGATGTTGGATTTTGTATAGGATTTGCCTTTGTAATCGACACTCCGTGTCCGTACCATTTTGTCATCGTATTGTACAGTTGGTTGATATGCAAAGATCCTGACGTACATCATTATAAACCATATTTTATACTTCAATGACTTGGGTTAAATGTTGTTTTTCATTATGGACAATATTTTATTCTTCAATGACTTGGGTTAAATGTTGTTTTTCATGTTCATTTCTCAGGCACTTATCATGCTAGAATCTTGAAACTGATGATGACGTGCATCTGCTAGTACCACATCCTTACAACAAAAGAAGTACACCGTGACCTAGATTTCACCTTTTACTGGCTTTGTTTAAGTGTTTGCCTGTAGGTAATGACCAAGCTATATGCATACTATCCTTTCTAGAATCATGGAACTTGGTGAGAGAATGCATCTTGAAAAGTAATATACCTCTATTGCAAAAAGAGCTCTCTGTAACTGATATTTTACACTTAAATGATTTTTATTATCTTTGTTAGCATTATACCCTTACAACCATAGAAGGTCACGGTGACCTATATTTTATGCTTAAATAATACACGTTCAGTATTTGTGTTTAGCTCATGACCACCTCGATGTTTCTATGCCATATACACCCTTTCCTACACAAAAGGCCATTTCTAACCAATGCAGTTGGAAGTAGGAATACATATATTTATGCAGTGGTAAACTTTCCATATTAATAACTATACATTGTATATGGAGACAGGTTACATTGAACATGTTAACTGTGTATTGTATATGTGAACAAGTATATTTAATCAGATGATTGGACTGGATGCTTTTCATGTGAGGCCTCAGCTGTAGTGGCTAATCAAGGTAATTACTGCTGCATGAACTACGCTTCTAATAATGGCTTTTACTCCAAGGTTACACAAGGCTTGTGACTTTCGCCAAGTAAATTCGGGCTTCTAGGGGTGGACATAGATACTAAAGCAGATTTTAAGCACAATGATTTATGAAAAAAAAAAAGAAAGAAAGAAGAAACACCAGAGCAAAGTTAAGCTAGTTTTCATCAATTCATTATGGTATCAATATCAGAGCAAAACTCTTTGTTTGTTTGTTTTTTTTTTGTTGTTTTTTTTGTTATTTTTTTCTGTCTTGTCACAGTATATATATATATATATATATATATATATATATATATGGTTTAACTGCACGTCAGCACAATGCTGGTTTTATAGGGCTGATTAAAATTTAACTTAATATTGCCTTTTTATTGAGGTAATGTAGGCCACTGTCCCAAATTACATAATACATGTAACAATAGTAGATGGTTATAAATAGTTTGCTGTAGTGAGGTACCAACATTTTAATGAAATACAACACTCGGGAACGTGGGAAGGGGTAATTATTTTTGCAAGAAATTGTTTGCTTCATTTACTAAATGTTGAATAAGTTGACATCGAGAGTAATTAAAAAATAAATTATGTTTAAAATTTGATTTTGATATAATGATTATGTCACACCTGAGAATTCGTCATTGCAGTTTGAAGAGGACTCCTTATTGCTGAAAATTAAATTGCCCATCTAAAGTTAAAATATTTCAGTCGTCAGTTTATAATGGGAGAAGCATCTAAATACATATACCGATTCTGTACCAGATTTCATTGAATCTGATGATTCGTTTGCGTTGTTCGATAATTTTGACTATATTCAAGATATACCTTTGTCCGACAGAAGTATCATTTTACACTGTATCCCAAATTGCTAGAAACACTCTCAGTGTCAGTTAAGGTTTATGTGCCATTTTCAGTCATCACACCATGCATTTGAGCCATATGACTTCAAATGAGCACAGCAGAAACTATACATTGTAAATGTTTGTGATGGGAGTACCTAGATTACAGTATTGTAATTACAAATAGTTAAAAATATTTAATCATCTACAGCTTAAACAAGCAAATTTAAAAAAAATGAGGGGGGGGCGGGGGGCTAAAACTTCGCCAGGAAATGACAAAGTCGAAAACATTTCAAACCTAGTTTGAAACAACCCCTATAGTTGCACATGAGTGCATATGCACCAGGTGTCTTCACATTTATTTATTTAAACCACAGTAGTCACTGATGCTATGGATGAGTAACCTCAACTTCACAACGACATTTTTTCAAGTCAGTTCAAAACTAAATGTGACTTTTCTGGACCTAATCAATTTCTGGTTAAGTTTTGAAGGCTCAAAAATTATACATTGCTTGTTGTAGTGGCAGTTGATTAATTATGTGCAGATGTTTGTAATGACAAGAATATAATATAGGTACTCATAGCACTTAGCGTTATTTACAAGAAATAGTTTCTGCTGTGCTCATTTGAAGTCACATGGACAAAATAAATGGTGTAATGACCAAAAAGGACACATACAAATATATCCGTGCAATGTTGTAATTTCACGCGTTTTTGAACTGTGATAAAGTCCCTTGACGATATATTCATCACGTGACAGTTTATCGATAAATACACAGACGCTCGAGTCTCATGACCATAACAACAATTTTGAATGTGCGAAGACGCATCTAATTGGCTCCTCGATATTGATGGAACAGCCGATTATCCGACGTTGTAGCTCGGTAATTTAAAAAATGACGACGGGAGGTAGGGTTGTGTTATTTCACGTGGATTTGCAAGTTGTCAAACATTATGTTTGATCCAGAAATATACTGTCCAGTTTATCGAAAGACCCTTTTAAACGACCGTAACTCAATAGCCGCGAGCAATACCAGTAAGTGTCTTAAAACAACCGATATTTGCTCTGATCTGTTGCGGACAGACCTGACTGTAATTATTGCTCGGTTTTATGAATAGGTGAGATATACATATACATAACTTCACACGTGTTTTGTTCTGAGTAGGTGGAAAGAACGAGTTTACTATTGTGTAGGGATAAATTGAGCCCATCAGGCCGACACGTATTCATAAGTAATATCAAACGAGTTATTGTCCCCCACTCAGAACAAAACACGAATGCGGTTTTGTATTTATTCCATAAAAAGCTTTTACGCTTTTTAACTATTTATAGCTTTACAGTATGAATGAAATTCCAAACGAATTGGGATTTATAAAAAGTTCGATCCACTGCGTGGAAAAATACCGACTCGCGGACGTCAAAGAATACACCAAAGTAGTTCCCATCTGGGTGTGTGATACGGAAGTACGGATGGAATATCTGTATATAACACCGGACCAACCATGTAAACTGAAATGGGCATGTAATAAAAACCTGCACTAATTTTCATGTATAGGATATATTAAGAGTATACAAGTTAATCAAGTTAGACTTAAGTCGAGTATCATATCTAGATACTATGGCAAACCCATTGTACCTTGACTTAATTTCTAAACTTAGAGGCAGTTATCTAAATGTTAGGGTCAGTATGGGTAGATACGATCATACTCTATACCATGAAAGAATGTCTCTTTTGCAAAAGTAATATTGGAACGGAATACCATTTTGTATGTGAATGTCGAGCGTTTGAATTGCATCGTAAACTGTATTTACCTAAATAATTTTATATTTACCTAAATATCTTTAAGTACACCCTTTAAAGAATTTTTTTTTCTCTGACCTGCAAAGTAGAAGTAAATGTACATTGAACTCAAAACGTTATTTTTTTTTTACACGGACTTAAACATAGAAAGAAGGTACAAGAATCCTGTAATGTATGTATACTCGTATAATTAATAATTATATGCTCATTTTGTGTTTATGTATATATTTTTTCTATCTCACTCAAATACGTCTTATTTGCTAATGTCACATATCTTAAAAGTTGAATTCCAAAACTGTAAATATAAAAAAAAATACAAAAAAACACTTTAGTTAGACAAGGGACCAACATATCCTTGTCTGTATCCCTTTAGTCTGAATTTATTTTCTGCATGATAATTAATGTTTACAATGGCCGCTAGATTACAAAAAACTTCTTAGATCTGTTATGCGCCATCGGTTGTATGTATTGTGCGCCATCCTTCAAAAGTGTTACGCGCAACTTATATCTGTACTACACGCGATTCTCATTTTTTATTTTCTTTTTCATCGACAATAAAGTCTCTTTGGAATGTTTTCCTACATATTATATTTTCTTCTCTAAATTCAAAAAGATGCAAGGCTTTAGGGAAATATAGGGCTCACTTTTTATATATATATATATATATATATATATATATATATATATATATATATATATATATATATATATATATATGTGTGTGTGTGTGTGTGTGTGTGTGTGTGTGTGTGTGTGTGTGTGTGCATATTACGGATGTCATTTTAATACTGTGTTATGTATTATTAAGCCTATCATGTTCATATTGGTTTTTAAACCTAAATTTACTCATTTAGGTACTAAATTAGTCTTACTACTATCAAGTAAGTTTAGTTTGTAAGAATACAAATTATAAATAGATTGAAGCATATTGTATAATTAGTGCTCTGTGAATTTTAGAAAAAATACTCTCGATTTCGTATCAACATTTTATTGTACTTCCAGACTGAATTTTTGTTCTTTTTTTGTGGACCCCTCTTAGACCTCTAGCTATGTTAAGCTATCAGTCCTTAAGGTGTCCCCCTTTGTGCCGAAATTTTTTTTAAAGGGTTTTTATATCTGTTTGTTACCCCCATAAGTCTGTTGTTGTGGGTTTTGAAAAAATCAAAAAGAATTTTAAAGAAAATTGTATTGTTACTTTTTAGACTAGGGTTCCTCTTTGTATATTATTTTTGAAGGGCGTACTTGATTTGAAACCCGTTTCCAGGTTCCCCATCGTTCCACCCTAGGCCTAAAGAATTTACTCCATGGCTTGTACTCCCCTCCTCAGGTATTGCCCTTGCGGCTGGTTTCCTTGCCATGTTATAAAGGTTGTTTTCAGTGATCCTTGCCAGGGATCTTTTAAAGTCCAGTGTATGCTATATGTATATTGCTATATTGTGTTATCGTATGCTATAGACCCCTGTATTCTTGTTTGGACTGGCTTTTAGTTTCCAAATTTTGTTATAGTTGTTATTTACTTTTAAAGAAAAGATAGAAAAAATATTCATATATATAGTCCCAAAATAATCTCTTAAAGGAGATTAAAAGTAGGATTTTGGTGGAGCAAATGTTGGCCTACGTTGGAGGTATTATGGTCTACAGATTTTTATTGATACCTTTCCTCCATCCATAGGCCATACTTGTGCTCCCCCTGTTTCCTTTTGACTGGTTTCTAATACCATATTTAAAATTTCCAATTTATTTCTTTTTTATGCTATACAGAAAAAAAAAAAGAAGGTATGGTTGGTTTGTATGTCTGAGATGCGTGTAGGCATGATAGAATTTCGCAGTTGTTAGTATATGTTTTTGTTTTCCCCTTGTTTTCTTGTTTTGTAATGTTTATATCGGTTATGCCTCATTTTTCGGGTACTCTGATGTGACCCTTACTACTTCGCGTTAGCCATGTAGCTTCGGTGTCACTCGTCATCATATCCTACTTTGAGTTACATACCCCCCCCCCCCTGTATTTAAATCTGCTTCCTTTTTGTTTCCTATCTGTTTGTTAAATTATGTTAGTACTGCGAAGTTCCTGTTAAATGTTAAGAACAAAAAATTTAAAAAAAAAAAAAAAAAGGTATAATTTTTGATGATGTATAATTTATCATTTCTTTATGACTTTATGACTTTATGTCCCTTCTTATCGGATGAAATGACCAACATTTCTGGTTAGTACAGAAGTATTTCTAGTGAAGTTTATTTTCACTAGTATTTGTTTATTTCTACCCCATCACCATTACCGAAAATATAATATGCAGCTTATCAAATGTTGATTTATAGCGTGTTCAAAGTTAGGGACAGTTATCCCTTTTCGTTGAACAGACTATAGTCATCTTGGATGCACAAACAATTAGGAGTTACCTCCCATGTCACTTTTTCTCCAGATCTCTGCTGGACTTGACGTCGCTTGGGTAATACACGGAGTGAAAATATCTAAAACGTTGTGATAATAAAAAAATGATATTTAAAAAGAGAAAGCTAATGAAAATTACTGTTATTTCAATCGCAGTTTTGCTGATATGTAATTCTAGGAGGGTTTGTATTGACCAACATTGATGTTGCTGAACTTGGGTAAAATTCCCGTAATGTAGATGTGGTGCATCTAATTACAGTTGTGCCTGTCTCGTGTCTAAATAGTCGGCAATAACGCTTGCTAGCGAGTACCTGCTGAGAAGAATTACCATGTGTACCTGCACGGCATGAGGCAGAGAAGATAATACAATTTATGTGTGTGGCCTTGTTTACTTTTAAAACAGGTGCTTAATAAATTTTTCGACATTGAAATTTTAATGAGAAACAGCAGTGTGTACAATATGATACCATCAAAGTCACAAAATTCAACTGGGGCCAATATTAAAGCGGATAGAGGAGTTTTTACAATGGATATGTTCTGTTTTAGTATCGTATTCTATAAATAAACCATGTTTTTCAGTAGAAAACTGCTTCCTAAATGGGAATTTTTTTATTTCTTCTCATAAATCGAAGACGCCATTGCAATTAAAGATAATTCTATTCCCAATGCTAAGAAAATACCTTTTATTATCAACATCAAAACTAGCCGGCAACATTATCTTGACAGCATCCTCTCTCTAGCCGGCAACATTATCTTGACAGCATTCTCTCTCTCTCTCTCTCTCTCTCTCTCTCTCTCTCTCTCTCTCTCTCTCTCTCTCTCTCTCTCTCTCTAGTCGGGGAGCCGCGGCAGTAAATCTGTAGGTAAAGCGTCGGACTCGTAATCCAAAAGTTGCGATACCCGCCCAGTCCAGCCCGGATCGGCTGCCTCAGCGTGTCCTTGGGTCCGTGTCACTTGCCTCACATTACCTCGGTATGATAGAGGCAGTACTGCTTTTACAAGCCACAAAAACAAAACAAAAAACTCTCTGAAGTCGTTGAGTTTGGATTTAATTTTATAAAAAGGATGAATGAGCTTAAAGCTTCTATCCATATAAATATGAAGGAAAAAGAACATTTAAAGGAAATGTCACATTTGACATACTTACATGCATATATTCATATTGATTTAGCTATATACAACTCTCTCAACTATTTACCAACCTGAATGCCTTCCTATTTATAAGTAAAGTAATTAAACTAGCGAACAAGAAGGTCACCTTTTTCGAAGTTACGTACTTGCTGCCCTTTTATTCTCTGATCTCATTTTGTTTTACGCGAAAGTACATCAAACGTTGGGCAAACGATGATATTTGTCGAGTGCATGAAATTATTTGAAAGAGGATTCAGTGACTTAATTTCTTAATTGGGAGACCGCAGACACTTCAGTGTCGCAATGACACCCGTCTGCATGGCTATCAGCTAGTTCGATCACCTAACCGTAGGGTATATGGTCGGACTAGAGTGTGATCGAACTCACTCTGTGGCGACTATAATGACGTCATCAAGAAATTATGGTTTGACTATCGAGACCCATATGGTTTCTCTGGTTCCCAATATGGCTCATGCAAGAAACGTCTATCATGAAACTGTTTGAATACTCAAAATAAGACCCAAAAGTGTAAACTTTGGAAGTAAAACGTATTTGTACTGGACTTAACGGGATGATATGAAAATGTAGTTAGCATGAAATAAATTCTAATTTTCCAGTCTTGTATAAGAAAGTTTACACATGTGTTTCCCATGATCACCTATTGCCGATAATGCAAATCGTAAAGGCGTTTTATGAATTAAAATCTATTTCAAAACATCGCAATGTTTTTCATCTCAGAAATGAATAAATTAAATAAATAAAATGTAAACAAAAAAAAATGTACTCGACTCCGCCATCTTGAAGCGATTAAAGACCATTTTGATCACGTTGGTCAACCAGTCATGCGCAATTTAATTTAGGATATGAGACTCTGGTCGATGATTGAACTACCTCGTTTGTAGTCTCGTTCAAGCAGACTCTCGAGTGACTCTGAGAGGTCTAAGCATAGCAAGAGTTTACTAAAGGGCTTTTACGAATAGGTGTCTTTTATTTCTTTTATTTTTTCTTCTGTCTAAAAATACAACATATATGCTGTAAATACCATAAGCACTATTTTTATATAAGCGATATATGTAAACATGTTTATATTGTACTATAGGTGGTAGAATGTATTAGTAATATGTGGGCAATGCATTCTCCTTTTCATGTACTCGGGTTATTTTCATAATGTTACGATTTGCAAGATTATATTGTGTAGAAGCGAAAATCTGTACTACCTTTTCATATTTGGTATAGTCTGTCCAAACAGAATGCTAACATTTCCTACTACTTCTGGAACCTGATTTAAACAATTTGAACTTGATCGTGAACCCTGGAGGTTGATTTGTATAATTTTAACGAGAAACGAACCCGATGCCGATCGGAGGAAAACTGACTGGTGTGCACAACACCTCTATTTATAACTTTCGGTGGCACTACACCATGTAACACTCCGCCAAAATAGTGCATATTTCTAACAGGGATTTAAGACACAATAAATATTAACTAAAGCTAAAATATTGCGATTCAACACATATTTGTAATGCTAAATTATATTATTCCACTTTTAATTACAAATATACGACCAAACACTAACATTTTTGTGTAAGACGAGTAACATATAAAGACTGCCTTTCAACTGAGGTTGGTGGTATAGGAAAATTAGAACATACACAATATTAAAATGTCACCTTCGCAGTAGACGTTTACAAGATTCTTTTAATGTTAACTAGAACTTATTGCAGGTAAAAACTCGCTATATAAACTGTTTATTATTGTTCAACTACGCTTGCACATATCGCATACTGAAAACTGAAGGTGCTTCCAATACACAAAATTGGCTGCAAAATAAAGATGGCGGACATGGTATAATACATGCATGACATCGAACATAGCATAGAATAAAGATCGTTTTTCAACTATACAGAACATTTTTTGGGCAAAATATCGTACTGGATATTATCTCAAAATACCCATCTGCATATGAATTTGTTTGAATAACTATTATATGTGCAATTTACAGCATTCAAACACTGTAAACACTCGATGTAAAAATAAATGCTGACTATTGTTTACAGATACACACGCAACAAGAGAATGGTACAGATCAATAAATTACAACAAACCCCCTTCCAGAAAGTAAATAGCTTGAATTCATGTCAAATTTGGCAAAATATCTTGACCACACCCTCGTGTGGCGAAGATCTCACGGAGATACGCGAGATGTCTGGTTGAAAGAGCGTGTATTATTTAGGAATTATTTACCCATTGAAGCTATCTAGGGAGCTCATAAAATGTTAACTGACTGTGTGTGGGCATATGAAGTCATTTCAGTGTGCGGCATACGACTGAATTCTTTTTCTTAATAGTAATTAAACACAGAGCAACAATGTTTATAAATTGTGACTGGAAGAAAGGCTTTTTCGTTATTGGTAATATTTCTCGAATAAATCTTTAATTGCTCTTAAAGGGCCCTCTGATTAGAAATCGTCAACGAATAAAAAAAAGCACGTGATATTCAAGCACGTATGACCTCATTTCATGCTTTCTTTGTTGTGATACAAATCTCATGTACACTCGCATCACAAGTAATGTAATTCATTAGAAAATTACTCTTATTATTAACTTATTAGACATGACGCATGTATTGGACGTGGTTTACGGGCTATTTGTTTCAGCGAAAAAGTACAAACGTGCACAAATCTCATCTGATCAGCAACTGAAGCTCACATTCTATTAAGATGAAAACTTTTTGAGAAGTTGGTAGTGGTTGTCTTGAACAAACTTTATCGTTTGCACTTTTCAATCGGATTGCAATTTAAAAAGTTATCGCCAAAGTACATGTGCAAAGACACATTTGGAAAGAGTTTAAGAAAACGAGAAATAATTGACAGTTACATGTCAATCAACCCCACATATTGTCTTCTTATGTCAAGGCAACATCCAATAGCGTGGATATCGATTGGAGCATGGTGCGAGTAATTGTACATAATGTTATGTTAAGTAGGTAGCCGTGTGAGACTCTCTCTCTCTCATATACTCAACTACAATACAGACAATACAAAATAGCTTCAGATAAAATAACTTGAAATACTTTTCTTTTGATATGGTCGATGTGGAAATTTGCTTTCTTTGATTTAAAGTAATATGTCCTTACAATTTCATAAATTTTGATGCCTTAGAAAGGATTTTCTCATACAGATCAACGTGGATGGGGATTAAAGCAATTTTGGAAGTTTCAGTTTCAGAGACATACCTGCCCATAATTTCACTCCCGCCCCAAAGAAAGCTGTGATCCATACTTGCTTTCAAAGAAGAACATTACTCATTTAGGTGTTAGAAAGCTGCAGAAAACTGTAATAATTACTATATATTGAATTACAACTAAAACATGTTAAAATTGTGTCTCAGGTCCACGTTTTTAAATGGAAGGTCCATGGAATATTGGTGTTATTTATATTACTTAAACTCGGATATAAACATCGTATAACGAATAACTATCATCTACCTGTGCATATCAAAAGCACAGATGTCACAAGAAGCAACATGTAGAACTTGTGCTTCAATGATGATCATATTGGAACAGATGCATTACGTGGAAGTTGTAACTACAGACATATCATTAACTATCCTTATTCAAGGAAAAAGAAAAGCATATGTTATACTCTTCAACGTAATCCAGTCGCGAAAGAAGAAATATGTGGCTAGTCACACCTTCGCAATCGGAACACCTCGTGACTTTTCTACAACATTCCATCTCGTAAATACTTCGATGGAGTGATACAGCGGGGAAATCACCGGAAAATGGCAGAGAACTCAGTCACTCGCTAAAGTATGCAAGACAGAACAGCACCATGTCAAAAACATTATGAAACTTTTACGGAATAATGTGCACAGGTTCAGTAAAACAGGGTTATAGTGAGTTCATACTTGAAAACAGAAACTTGTCGCCTGTAATGAAAGTTTTGATGGAGTCTCATGTGCGCATGTCATTTGGTGAACAAGGTATATGTAGATGAAATGGCTGCTGTAGTATTTCCGATCATTGGCGTCTTCCGACTATACACAGCCTCAATTTCAGTTTTTCGGAGTCTTGGGCAGTCTTTCTGATTAACTTAATCCCCGATTATGTTGGGTCATCTGAATAAAATAAAAGACGCTTTGCAGGGTGCAACTTGGAGAGCTGAGATGAAGCCGAGATTAAGCTTGACACAAAGTTAGTGGCGCCCCAGGCACCTCACACTGGTCTGATGTGAAATCATTCACGTATGTGCGTCTGCGTTTGCAAGTCAAAGAGATAGATGTCAGAAATAGCTATGAAAAATAAATCTTGAACGAACTTTATGGACAAATACATCATGTAGATGTTTACTTATAGAAATCAGCAAAAACTTCATGACAGGAAAAACTTTGAAAATATTTATGCTCTTACATGTAATTCAGTTGCAAAAGAAAGCATACGTATCTGGACACACCCTCAATGTGAATTTGTTGGAGAGTGTGATTCCTTTCTGCATAACGTATTCCCTAATTATGTCGGGTAATTTGCATGAAAAATAAGATACAATCTTCGAAGGGACACATTTGGCAGTGCTGCAATGATGTCGAGATTATGCTTGACATTCATTTAGTAAGCCCAGGATCAAGTTGACAGATGCACGAAAAAATGAGAATTTTCTCAATAATGTATTTAGTGATAATGTTCTTATGTTATTCAGAATCTATCTATCTATATATCTATCTATAAAAAAATACACCGATTCTCTTTCATCGAATATTACACCACAACACAGTTGGGCTATACAAGTTTAAAAGGAGAGAAGAGGCTAGAGTTTTTTTTAGCTGTATGACCACAGATCTCACTTTAAATTTTTGCATTCCTTTGTAGGCTTTTTTATGCAATGTATGCAAATGGATGCCGAAAAAGTCTTAGAGGAAAAGTGTTTAAGAACTCGAACGATTAAGCATTCTTCACCTGCGTACGTCATTTACACTGCTGCCAAGGGCATTCATGTTGTGAGCTGTTAAGGGTATTCCTATTGTTATCTGTCAAAGGCATTCCTGTCGTTAGATGGCAAGGGCATTGCTGTTGTTAGATGTCAAGGGCATTTTCAAGAAATGAATTAAAGAGCTTGCATATTAGATTCAACCTTGGAATACTCCACATCTGAGCAGACCTTCCTGGAGAGAGAAAATATCATTAAAAAAACTCTTTAATTTTCATTAAGGCGTTTGAATCTGCAGAGGGGATAACATGTTCATGATTTTCCTGTTATTTACGCTGCAAAAAATCAGGAGCTATAAGTGACAGTATAACATCAATTGCAACAACGAGTTGTACGTATTTAGGGAATACCAATATTATCCTTGAGATAGGAAAAAAACAGACTGAGTAAAGATCAATCTCTATTGTCACATGGAAAAGACCGAAAAAGAAATGAAATATAGTCACACAGGAATTGGACTGAAAAACATGACGCGAAACACAAAATCGTGCACCTAATTTAGTGGCACTTGCGATTCCATTCAAATTTTGATATTTAAAATTCACCGAAAATGCAACACAATACTGATGAACAAGTGAACGCAAATTAAACATGACCTTTAATTAACAAGGATTGAAACTTTTAAATAGCTGTACACGTGGGTTGAGCAAGTTAATTTGGGGGAAAATTACTGCAATTTATTTTAAATATAATAAGCTGATGTCGTGTGGAACGTCAAAAATCCAGCTAGCAGTCTCAACACGATCAAACTTTATTGGAGCTGCAATCAAATAAATTACAATGCTGCTTATTTTTTCGGATTTATGAACTGAACCTTTGGTGGGATTCTAATATTTCATTTGATTTTTGAAAGGCAGAAACGGGGCGGATAGTCGTCTGCTAGGCAAATAAGGGGCGGTAAACGACTCAATGTCACTGTCCAATAGAATAAAAAGTAATATCTTTTTTTTTGCAATAAGGATCGACTACAATTTATTGTCCTCAAGAATCTCTTGTTGCAAAGAAAAAGAAGCGCTAAGGACAATGGTTTCTTAAGTACTATTTTTCACGTAATAAAATTGCCATAAGCCTCAAATTGATACCGTTTGGAGTGTCTAGAATCCAGCTAGAAGACTGGGTAATGATAATACGTTATTGCAGCTTTAATCAAATCGGTTTATAATTTTCCATGTTTATGCACTGAACCCTTGGTGGGGTTCTACTATTTCCTTTGATTATTCTCGAGAGTCAGAAAAGGGGCGGAAAATTGTCAACTAGGCAAATAAGGGGCGACAAATGATTCAGTGTCACAGTATAATAGAACGAAAAGCAATATCTTATTTTTTGCAATAAGGTTCGACTACAGCTTATTGTCCTCAAGAACCTCTTGTTACAAAGAAAAAGAAATTCTAGGGAAAATGGTTTCTTAAGTATTTTTGTCACGCAATCAAATTGCCAAATGTCTCAAATTATCATGATTCACGGCCCATTGCTTTCCTGGTGACAGCTGAAAATAACAGCTGCATTGATGTCTGCGAAGTCGACTGTGGAAGTGTTTTTGAAAATCAGTTTCTCTACTGTTTCATTTTGAATTGATATATGTAATAATTAGATGACATATAAACAACAAGCACATTGAATAAACTGGGTCTGACTCCCCGCCCCCCCCCCCCAAAAAAAATAAAATAAAATAATAATAATAAAAATTACCCCCACCCCATCCCCAAACATAAGCTGCAATTTATGCAGCACAGATACACATTAGAAAATGAATACTCCTTACCATTATACCACACAACTATCAGGCAAACCCATGTAGGTTTAAATCCATGTATGATCTAATTAATTAAATAAATGCCTTGAGTAACTGGAGATGATGGGGCACTATTTCATAAACATCATGTGTATGGTAATTAAGAAGCTATGAAATAATTTTACTTGAAAAGAACATATTGAAAAATGTAATATTTTTACAAATCAAACCAGAAAACTGAAAAACCTCGTATCGGTCACCTTGTTAGAATTATTATATAGAGATGATATTATTGACATCATTTGCTGTCTCCGATAGAGTAGATATTAGGTAAAAAAATAAATAAATAAATAAATATGCCAGATTTACATTTAAAGTATGTTTCGGCATATCATTAAGTAAATCCAAAATTATAGTCATTGTAGTAGTCATTTGTATAAGCAGTTAGTTGAACTAACGCAATATACGTTAAAGTACACTTACACCATAGCTGCAATCACAAAGTTTGCTCTTCCTCAAATCAAAGACAAGTATTTAAAAAAAAAAACAATAGTCAATCGCGTCATATAATTGTCAAAACGGGCCAAGATTGGTGAAAATTAGTTCTTCCTCAATTACACGGTCCAAATCACATAAAACATATGGTTGAAAAGTTGACCCGTTGACGAAAAAAAAACAACTTTCCTCATCATTTGAAAATTTAAAGGGCAATTTACAGTGCTTGATAGAAAATGAGAGGTTTTTGAAAGAGTGTTCTTCAATTGACGTTTGCTCATGGACTCTTACAAATAGCTCTTATATTTGGTTCTTACGAATAGGTCTTATATTTGGTTCTTACAAATAGCTGTTATGTTTGGTTCTTACAAATAGCTCTTATATTTGGTTCTATCGAATAGGTCTTATATTTGGTTCTTACAAATGGCTCTTTATATCTGGTTCTTACAAATCGCTCTTTTATTCTTTAGCAGCAGTATTCTACTAAATCGACTTTGCATGATTTGCATCAAGCACATGTAGTAACAATTCAGTGCTAGAGATCGTAGAAGTAAATAAAAAAGAGACAAAAGTAAGCAATTGGGTTTGTTTTCTTGCTCTGTTGAAATTGGACAAGAAAGCGAGAAATGTGTCGTGGTGTTTAGTAGTCATTGATTCCTGATTTGTCTTATTTCCAGGTTTATGCTATTTGTTCCTAACTATGTGCAGTCCGCTTTCTCCGACATATATGGTTAAGTTTCTATTCTATATTTGAACAATTCCCTTCTCATCTGTGGCTTTCTCGTATCTATTTGAACCTAACAAAAATGTCAAAACTGCATAGGTATTTTAGCATTTTTAAGCGCTCATTGAAAAATATTCTTTATAATCTTAATAATTAGTGCGTTAGAAAATAATTTGTGTCTCTGAATATAGGGAAAGATCTAGGGAAATTCTACTTCATAATATTGTTTGTTTTATGTTCATTCAACCTTACTTGTATCTTGAAGGATAACGCGCATCTGTTACAGTTTGGCATGTACACAACTTACCGTATATAGTCATGTATAAGTTGGGTCAAACAGCAAACAACATAGACCTTGATCTATATAGACTAGGGTCTATGCTGTTTTGTACTAACAAGCTCCATAGATACAGATCTGCCGGCGCATTATGCAATTCCCTATTGCAGTAAAAACGAAAAGGACTATCGTAAATGTAACATTTTGTATATAAAGAAATGAGAGATAATCAAGAGACCAAAATACACTATTTTATACACACACACACACACACACACACACACACACACCAAGCAAACAACAAACAATTCAAAAAATGGCCATCCCTGGTCCCGTTTCACAAAACGACGTAGCTCAGAGATTGTCGTAAGTTTTTGCATACGATCTTCGTACGCGATTGAGAGTGGTTCATTAAGAAGAATTACGTAAGTTTTTCTTGAATTTCTACGTAACTTTACGGCAGGTACTTGGTCAGGTTAATTGAAAATAAATTTGTAAGTTTTCATAATGACGGCGCTATCCCTCAGCCTTTCAACTAGAGGCATGCCTTCAAGGATTAGTGTGGATAATTTATATGAATCTATTGAAGTGAAATTCTAAATTATGATAATGGCTTCTTCCAATTTAATATATAACTAATGCTTCAGCGTTTATTATTATTTTATCCAAGTCTCCTTTGAAAGATTTAACTCACATGCAGTCAATTCTTGGTTTGACAATGTCATAACGCCCTACCTGTGGTACGACGGATCATCATGGCAAGGTTTGATCGTGTCACCAAGTCTCACCTACCTGAGATATGGGTCATCTTTATAAATAGAGCATTAATTTCTTTGCTCCTTAGGAAATCCAGGCCGTAGAAAACAGCGGCGGATCAAAGAAAGACCATTAGACTGTAGGAAGCAACGATCCTGTGAAAAACAGTACAGTCCATTAGGTGAGATCAAAGACACTACGAGCAGTCAGGGCATAATATACCTGACTGAATCCAATGGAGAGGAACCAAAAAAAAAAAAAAAAAACCTAACCCCGCACTGCAATGAAGCATTACGAGCAAATTTTGCTCAGAAGGAACGTCTACTGATCATCCGGTATTGCGCTCTTAGTGGAAGATCAATATCAGAGTTTAATTTTAACGAGACTGTTTTATTTTGTTTTGGTTGAGGACAATATCTATGGACTGCCTTGCACGAGAAGACCAAATGTTAGGTTGGAAAAATATATATTTGAAAGTTCCATGCCGATTGATGCATTTTTCCTTAATAAAGCTACGCGCTTCCGACGCATCAAAAAGAGGAGTTTAAATATTTCAGGACACGAAGCCGACTCGCGAAATTCTATGCCTGATCCATACTCCGCCATCATAAATTATTTAGTGCTTAAAGCGGCAAAAACAGGAATGATGGAATACTGACAAATAAAATAGTCGGTCGCACTTTTATGATCCATTTTACCACTGCGATAAGGCCACCCCCACCCCACCCCATCTTCTGAGCTTAATGCATGCGTATCTTCCTATACATCTCTTGATTCCAATAAATGATTCTAGGTCAAGAAGCTTTCTTGTGCATTTCGTGAAAATACCATCATTTCATACTGGTTTGACAGGCCTTGAAGAACTAGAGGGACACTTGAAATTACCCTGAATGTGAAGCAGCGTATTGCCCAATTAATTTCAGAATAAATAAAAATAAACCTTCATTAACCAACTACTAAACGGGAGGGAACTATGAAATTTTGAAACTTTATTCATGTCAAAACTTCTTTCTGAGGTAACAAAGAACAATACCCTTAAAAAATCATATTTGTATTCATAGGTACGAAACAAGAAGTACGAATGAAAACTAAGGAATAAAATTCATGAATAAGCAAACTAATAAAAGAAAATGAGAAGATAATTTTAGCTTGAGGATAGTCCTTGCACCATCTACGTTAAGTATGTCAGGAATTTGGAAAAAGCTGGTTTTGATGTGTACTGTTGTGTCCATTTCAGCTATTTTTGAGGCAGATTTCAAACGAAGGGAATGTATAAATGGACATTGGAAGTTGCAAGTTTGGCAAATCAGACACTTGATATACATCAGAGTTGGCTGTTGATTGAAGGTGAACATTTGGAGAGAATAGATGGTACTTTTGTTTCCTGAAAACTGCAAGTCTTGAGGCCCGTACTTTTAGATCGAAGTCCTTTGTCTCGAGGAATACCTTGTTAGCCATACCATGTTGAGCTGCTGTTGCCATTGCAAGATCCTTTTTAAGTAATTGGACCGTATGGTCTTTCGAGAGACTTTCATCGGTATCTCCTGTTGCTTTTTATCAAACAAAAGCAGAGTGAAAAAAAAAAAGATTTATAATACCTGCTAGTGTTAATGTGCACGGCAGTTTATGGCCTTAGCTCAAGTGATATATTATGGTACTTCAGACCTATCAGGCATCCCGTTCGGATGAAATACACGTTTAAGCACTAAGTCCTGCTCTGGGAGATGATTCTGGAAAGTGAAAAAAGATCCGAAAATACCTTAAGAACAGGATCACTTTAAGGGATAACAAAGATTCGATTTAGTTTCTTTATTACTATCGGAACACGTGACAGTTTGCAATTGGACTCAAAAGTTCTGCTATAAACATATATTATCGACTTTTGTATTGTACCTAAAAACAAAATTTTAAAAAAGTTAAAGAAAAATGTTTATTTATTTCCATTCTCTAATCCAGAGGCAACTCTGAATCTGTTTAGATTTACTACGTCCACGATACGAAACACAATAAAAAATACCATAAAATATATGTACAGAAGCAGAAGAATCAATATGTACAGCCAATTAAACTTATTTTGGATATATGAGCCGCACTGTGTCGTTTTGAAAGTATTATATAGTTAAAAAGGAGCTGACATCACTCCTTCTTTTTCACAAATATTTAATCTGCAGACAAGAAGACGACAAACAGATAGTGACAACACAGGGAAAACGAGTCTCTACCAAACCACGATTGTTAAACTCTATCTTCAATATATTAGCATCATTCGCGAAGATAATCCTAGTTCATGCGTTCCCAATCTTCGGATGAAGAACAATAATTAACCCAACGAATGACCAGACAAATTCGAAAGCTACGTCTGATTGGAACTCCTAGTTGCCACGTTCATCTACGCCACGTTTTGTTACAAGCTGTTGTTCTGATCTGGGTTGCTTTTGCATACGAATATGTATGCTAACGTCAGCCGAGATTTATTTAATGAAATTGCAGATTTCTCAACATACATGTCTTTCAGAATAAACAGAGCAGGACAAATTCAAATTATTTTCATAAGAGCATTTTCGATCATCAACGTCGCGTTATGAGGATTGGCAGGTTTCTTAATTTCTGAAGAAAATATTAAAAATGTTGTCAAATTAGATGAAAATGAATCTTTTTAAATTTTTGAACTCAAAAACAAAAGAGACGACACTATAGTTAGTGTAAGCACAGAGTAATTAAGGTTTGGAGAAAGTAAGACTAAGTCGATATCTTATCCTAACTTAAATAGCGTCGGAGATGTTGTAAAATCCGTCCGCCCATCCTTCAGCAGCTTTATATCCTCCTAAAGAGTTTTGGAGGAAATTCACCATACCTGCTAATGTGTTCGTTGATATTATACAGTTAGTTAGGTTATCCTAACTAGTAGCATATTTTAAAAAATTTTAAGCAAACTTTATATATGCGTTAGTCTAAAAACAAGGCACACAATATATGTAACGATTTCAAGTTATGCTCCCTGAATCACTGTCGGGATGTGGGTGGGGACGGCTGGAGTCGTAACGTAACTAAAATATGTTGTACAAATGTTTGGGGTTTTGCGATGGCGTGCACTAGAAGATGCCCAGGCCGAGATTGTCATGTTGTCATTACTATCTGAAGATCTTCTTGTTCTCGTCGCCTTTTTATAGGAAATGTTAATGTTGTATGAAATGATAATTACAACGAGGATCAGCTTCATCACCATTAGTCCCACAAATCAAGCTTTATCATAATAATCGTATGACCTATCATGTTATAATAATCGTATGACCTATCATGTTATAATAATCGTATTGCACATAATGTCATAAAACAGTAAAGATTTCCTACATAAATTGTGAAACGATTCATCTTTCTCTTTACAATGGGACTGAATTAGTTGATATCAATAGAATATATGAATGAACGGTGTCATTGGTTATATCTGTCCAACTTTATCATTAAATTTACTTTTTACTATATTAGCAATAAACTTTTTGCGTCTTGTTAGTGAGATAAATTTGATCAAAATCACAAGCGTCAAATTGCATGACGCCAGTTGTCAAAAATGCACAAGTCAGAATAATTATCTAACAAACGAATTTACATCGCATAAACTGCTGTATACAAATACAGGTTAAATTCATGCAGGATAACCATGCTTTACGTCTGCGTAAAAAAACAAAAAACACTTATTACACCGGACCGTAATTCCAGGAAAGACAAGATCACACATCATTGGAACAACAAGACTTTGGATTGTGAACATTTTATCTATTAAAAGCCAGGAAAATATAAATATGAAAAACGATATTATAGTAGTGAATATTGCATTGTTCAGGTTTAATCTCAACGCTAATTATCAGATGGAATCAGAAACTGGAGTCTACACTGGTCAACATTTAACAAATATCTTTACTTTGAATATTGAGCTTCCACTCAGACTACATATGTCCATTTAGGTAAAATATAAAAATCATGCTAGGATTGTTCAAAACCTTAGATTGGCTACCATTGGTTGAAGTACTCGTTTGATGATGATGTAGTTATTACGATCATGCAGGAATATCCCTTGAGCTATAAATAGCTACGTACCAGAAACCCAAAACTAATATTCATACAATGAATGAAGATTTAAAAATAAAAAATAAAAACTAATACAAGCAAAATGACAAAAGGAATGAATACAATTATTATAAAATTCAATTATAAGAGTTTAATGGTTTTTTTATTAGTTTATCGTGGTATAAACTGTCAATTGCCGAATCACACAGCTTACATAACGCCCTTTGGGCGTTATTTGCTGGGTGATTCGGCAACTGATAGTTTATACCACGATAAATTAATAAAATAACCATTAAACTCGTAAGTTACTCCAGTGAATATAAATAGCAGCCGTTGAAGTAATTTTTGGTGTTATTGATCTTGTCAATAAAAAACCCCACAAGCTGTAGCATATTCAGTAGATGGCTTTATAGATTTCTGATTATTGAATCCTAGCAATATGGAATTGTTGTTAATTATGTATACTATGTAATTATTGCTAGGAGTTACTAAAACTTTTGAATTGTGCTTTAAACACTTAATATCAATACCTTCTTCATTGTCATTATTAGCAGTCATTCCCTCTTGGACGTTATTAATGTACATTTCGAGGCTATACAATCCATCTGGAAGGAAAACAAATTTTGTTTCATTCTCGTTATTGATGTAATATAATAAATTGTTTTTTATAGATCATTTAAAATATTATAATAGCCGACTATAAAATATATTCTCTGTAATTAAATGGATAAGTTACCATCTCTGTTATCAATGTTACCCTTCTACGGTGATGAAACTCTCCATTTATTTAACGTAAATTAAAACAACTAACATTCAAGCAATAAATCGTTAAAAATTTGCATTTTATAACTTCGTCAATTGCAGCTTCGCGGTTGATGGCATTTTAGCTTATAGCTTCATGGTTTACGTTATATCTTTCGGCACGCCTCTCATTGTTGTAAGTTTCTCTAAAATCTCTTTTTATTTTATCTTCTTGTCCTATTATATTTTTTAATAAGTATTCCATATTTTGGCTTTCTGTATTACCAGCTTTATTCCTAATTGCATTTTTATAAATCTCTTTGTATCTGTTATATTCGGTCCCTATCAAACTAAATTTCTTGTGACTTATTTCGTTATCGCTTATTGCCTTGCTCATCACATCGTCAAACATTTTTTAACTTACTTATAGCAGAGGTTACATTCTCATCGTGTTTTAAAACTTTACTGTATACTATTAGTCTTTAATAGCTTTCGCAACAAACCCATATAAAGTTGTACAAAACCCACATAAAGTTGTACAAAACCCACATAAAGTTGTACAAAACCCACATAAAGTTGTACAAAATCCACATAAAGTTGTACAAAACCCACATAAAGTTGTACAAAACCCACATAAAGTTGTACAAAACCCACATAAAGTTGTACAAACCCACATAAAGTTGTACAAAACCCACTAAAAGCTGGAGGCATTTTAAGTCCTGTTGCTATTCATGCAATTCCAGCAGCTGCAACACCCATTCCATCTTATGCAGTTACCATAGTAGTCTCTACCCAGTTTAAACACTCGTAAGCTTTTCTTTTACTTGCTTCTAACACCTCTATAATGTTCTATTTCTTCAAACAGATCACTTTTAATTTCGTTAATTTGTATTAAATTAAAACTAATTCCTTTATCTGTAGATGGTAATATTGGATACAATGTTGTTGCACTTTGTATTTTATCTCATATTTAGATGTAAGAAATAGACAGTGGTCTTTGCTACCTTTGCTTTTTTTACTTTGATTTGAAATTTATAAATTACAGTAGGGTTTTTTTTTCTTTCTTTTCTTCTCAGGCTTGTTTTGTATAATTGGTCCCTTTGCTTTCTTTGGCTTAGATTTTAGCATGGAAATATATTTATCCTTCTTAGGTTCACTTGCACTCATTTTGTCGTTACTATGTTTAATGATTAAGCTATTTATTACTTAATTATTTGGTGCGGTAGTATCCCCTATGGTATTAGATAATCAATTGTAAACTCAGATAATGAAATCGGAATAATTAACTTTATGACTTCTTCAATATCTGTGTTTAATGGTGACTTTATATGCATTTTAATCAACTTCTTAAACTCATGATGTAACCACGGTAATAGTTGAATTTAATGCTGCATGATAAATAATGGTAATTTTGGTGTTTGTCACGCTTGCCATTTATTTGCTGAAAAGAATGTGTCAATTAAAGCATTTCTGGAAATGGATTTCTCAGTTCTTTTGGCCTAACTATTTTGACTGGCTGTTGTAAAACTTGTTCGCCATGCTCACTGCTCCCAGTTTGTTTATCAGATACGACATTGTTTTAAACAGATCTCTTTAAATACACAAATCTTAAACCTAAGACAGAACTATATCACCTATCAAGTAATACCTGATATTTTAGTTACTTGTTTCATATTGACTTCTTTCAAGTATGTATATGTTCTTACTCTTGTTTCAATTTCTCTACTTTGGCCTTTTTGAATTGCTGTGATTGTTTTCCAAGTTGTCTTCCAAGTTCAGCTCTTCATGGATCTTTCTTCTTTTGTAGTGTTACCTTTGCTGGGTGCTTTATAACCTTAGAAAATTATTTAGTTTTATTCGCACTATCTCCGATTTATATTGCAAGAAAGTTGACAAATAACATAAGTATAACTTTAAGGTTAGTTTTAGATGATTTAACAAGAACTCTTTGGCTATTGTCTTACTCTTTTACAAGTCTTTTTTAAACTTGAGCTTATTTTAAGAACACGTTCAAAAGTGGAAGTAGTACAATTTCAATAGTACAAAAATAACTGCAAAAACAAAAAATGTCCAAATCGCAACACAGCAAAAAGTCATTACAATGTCCGCCAAACCAGCTATTGTAAGTATTGTGGAAAAACAAAATTTGTTTTACAAATTGAAGGCAAAAGGATAGAAAACATGTAAATAAAAAAATGCGTGAATCAAAGGTATCACACCGATGAAAAACACAAAATATCTCACTTAGCAAGAGTTAGAATTCTATATGGAATTTTAAAAAAAGAGGAAAAAAAACAAAACACACACACAAAAACAAAACAACACCAAGCCTGATGCAACATTAAAAATGCTTAGTGTTCCATCAATTGAATTTACCAAAAATGGCTACATTTTACAAAGCCTGAAGGTTTTTATATAGAAGATCTAGATATAGATCATGCTATTCCTAGTGCATCTTTTGATTGTTTGATCCAGACCATCATACAAGAATGTATATATATATATATATATATATATATATATATATATATATATATATATATATATATATATATATATATATATATAATTCTTACTCACGTTTGTCTTCTTTTCTATCGGCTATTTCATAATCAATCTTTAGACGAATTATTACAGACTGTTTAGACTGTTTATCAGCTACTGGAATACCATTTTATGCCACGTCATAGAAGTACTTATTCCTAGACTAAATGTATCTGATGACTTTTGTAAATTGTTTTTGTAACCTACTATGCTACATGTTTTCATCACCATATCACTTGGTAACAAAACTATACCACTACCACCATTAGCATTATTTACCCTAACTTTCGAATCTGAAATATATTGCTGAAATCTTATTGAAATGTTTTCATCATAGTCAAATCCTTGTTCACCCAAAATTAAATGTTAAATCAACGTTTTAACAGTGTATTTTACAGTTGAAACAGAATACCAAATAGATACTCTATTCTGTGCTTGACCAGCTAAAATACTTATCACAAAAGATCTGATCATTTGAATTAGTCTAGATTTTTTTCTACTTCCGTTGGTCCGTTGCAATCCTGTAAAGAGAAATCAGTCCATCTTGTAAAACATTGAATTATTACTTTCTTCAGCAGTTTTTTTCTTCAGTATTCGACTGTTCCAGCTCCGTAATTATTTTACGTTTGTAAGTATCTTTTACATGATCTGGTGTAGGCTGTCCAAAATATTGATGTGCAGTAATATTTTCTTCAGGTTCATTTTCAATACGTTTTTCCACCTTCTGATGCTGCCATCCATACTGCTCAGTTTAATTAATTTTGCCAGAATTTTATATCATACTGTGCTTTATATCTGCTCATTGAATCATCATTGTCAAAATTTTAAAGTGTAATTGTCTAAACTGTTCAATGGCTTGTACCTAAGATAATTGTTTGATGTCAAGTATATTTCTATCTCTTCATATATGTTTGCAATTTCTTTATTAACTGGTACGTCAAAGTGAGTTTCTTGTTATTGTATTTTTTTAAAAATCTGAAGTCCATTATTTATTTATCTAAAGTTTTAAATGTTATTAATCTGAAATATATAAAATAATGGCTGGTAAACATTCATTGTTAGAAATTTGGGGTTGAAACCTAAATAATGTCTAATGTGGAACGTACCTAGCTTCGTTCGCATGCATGTATGACGACGCTGTGGCTAATGATTTATGTAGTAGGGGTTATAACGTCAAAACTGGGTTGATTGTTTTTATTAATTTATTCTTCTCTCCTGGATGTTAGGGTGTTGTTTTTGAAAAAGTAAAATAAGGTGAGTTATGGCTGGTCTAGGAAACATATCATCTAAACAGTTTTTAAAAATTAATTTTGTCCCAATGTCCTATTGGGGGGAGGAGTTTAGGGTGTTGATTTTTTAAAAATAAAAATAAGACTGTTTGTTGGTATGTTGTTGTAACACAGCAAATACAGTGGTACGGTGTTGGTTGTTTTCTTTATAAAAAGATTGGGCAGTAACCTTATCTTTATGATTGTTATTAATTTATTTTTGTTTCATAGGGGCTGGATATTGGTTTTTGAAAAATGAAAATATTAATGTTTGTGCCTATGCAGTAGTGGCCCAGCAAATTCAGGCCATATACTACTCAAATTATATAAGTTATGGGCTCACCTTAATAGTAGAACTAATCATTAGTGTATACGCACTATAATTTCCGCATAAAATAGATATCTCTTAACATTATATATTATCTATTAAGTCAATGGCGGATGTTGAATGGTTCAAGATTCTAGACATTTTTTAAATAATCTTGAGTAGAGATAAACAGTTAATCTTGACCAGTAACATCGTAAATGCATCGTAACGTTACGGCTGACTAGGCTGAAAATATCTTTTATATGTTTTGTTAGGGAGGGAAATATGTTAAACGCGGGTTATTGCTTTATCGTCGATTAAAAGGGATAAATGGCTTGCGAATATCTCCCACTCTGTCATTTATTGTTACATATAGAGTGTTCTAACTATGCATACAGTTCTAGGTCATAGCATACCTACCTAATGGTCTTTAGGGTCAAACATATGAGTCTAGACTGGTTCACGAATCTAGGCATCTCAAAAACAAATACTAAAGGGTAAACAGGCCTGAAGCAGACAGATACGCATTAACCCTGACTAAAAAAAATCGTAAATTTATCTTAATTTGACAGCCGGCAAGATAGTTTCTTTAGGAGGCAACACACCATAGAAATAGCGGGTTTTCTTATTTTTATTTTTTTATTTCTTATTTATCAGCAGTAGAAGTTGTAAAGAGGAGCTAGACCAGCTGGAACTATCTCGCTTATTGTAACGTAAAAAGAGTTCCTGTGTGGAAAAGAGGTTAACATTATGATATTTCGTCTTCAATCACTCGTAAATCCACGGAAGCATGGAAGGGAAATCGATAAAATAATATTATCTGGTGGCCACGAGATAATATATTTTTTTTACCGATATCCCTTCCATGCTTCCGTATAGCCAGGCTTTGGCTTCCTTTGAAAGGTGGTGGTATTGTTGTTTGCTGTGATAGTACCTATCAACAAGTGCGTTTGAGCATGAGCTTTTGTGTGCCTGGCAATATCGTAAAGCTCAAAAACCATCTTATATGCCATTACAAAATAGGATATCCGCTGCACAGATGGCCAAAATTATGTTGAACTATAATACAGTCCTGATGGTAACTGTAGAATTCTAGATTTGGAATGGAGGGTGCTGGAGGAGAAGGAGGCGCAATGGATATATGACATCAATCTATGGCCCAGTAAAGAAGCATTAATAATACACATTTTGTTTTTAAAAATATCATATGCTCCACATATGCATTTTAAGAACATTAAAATTTCCAAAAAAATATTGCGGTAATTGGCAAAGAATAAGTTTTTAATTATATTGAAAATCTACAGCTATTGCTATGGTAAAGACATCTAAACCACATATGTTGAGAATTTATAGTTATCGCTGTGGTAATGCTGTCTAAAGCAGATATGTCGAGAATCTACAGCTATCGCTATGGTAATTCTGTCTAAACCACATATATTGAGAATCAACAGCTATCGCCATAGAAATGCTGTCTAAACCACATATGTTCAGAATCGACAGCTATTACTATGGTAATGCTATCTAAACCACATGTTGTTCAGAATCGACAGCTATTGCTATGCTAATGCTGTCTAAACCACATATATTTAGAATCGACAGCTATTGCTATGGTAATGCTGTCTAAACCACATATATTGAGAATCGACAGCTATTGCTATGGTAATGCTGTCTAAACCACATATATTAAGAACCGACAGCTATTGCTATGGTAACGCTGTCCAAACCACATATATTGAGAATCGACAGCTATTGCTATGGTAATGCTGTCTAAACCAGATGTGTTCAGAATCGACAGCTATTGCTATGGTAATGCTGTTTAAACCCCATATATTGAGAATCGACAGCTATTGCTATGGTAATGCTGTCTAAACCACAATCGACAGATATTGCTACTTAATGCTGTATAAACCACATATGTTCAGAATCGACAGCTATTGCTATGGTAATGCTGTCTAAACCACATATGTTCAGAATAGACAGCTATTGCTATGGTAATGCTGTTTAAACCACGTATATTGAGAATCGACAGCTATTGCTATGGTAATGCTGTCTAAACCACATATGTTGAGAATCGACAGCTGTTGCTATGGTAATGCTGTCTAAACCACATATGTTTAGAATCAACAGCTATTGCTATGGTAATGCTGTCTAAACCACATATGTTCACACATTAACTGGATTTGAATTGTTTTATTTGGCATTTTAAGACCAACTTTCATATGTATATGCAATTAATAGTGTAGGCAGAATATGTTAATGTTGAATGGATTTAACTGACATTGCTTGTATGTCTCCTTCAACTAATGCACCCCTGTATGACTGAAACATTCTCTTTTACGCTCTGTTTAAAATCAGATAAATCCAGATACAGAAGGTATCTACATATCTTCTAAAAGGAGCTCTAAGAGAAAATTCTCCGAGGTAAGATATCGAGAAGATTATTACATTTTCAGAGGTTAGATATCGAGAAGATTATTACATTTTCAGAGGTAAGATATCGAGAAGATTATTACATCCTATTACAGTGATTTCTCGAATGAGACCACCACAACTTAGTCACTACTCTTTGAATCCAAACTACTTAATTATATACTGATATTGTCTTTAAAAATTCAAATTATTTTACATGGCCTGTGAGTATCGGAGGGCAAAAAAGTCATTGCGCAGTGAAGGGCGAGGGTTATGAATAATATAATAATTCAGGTAGGTTCTGTACCTCAGAACATTAACGGCATTAAGGCAAAACAACAAAGTTATTGTGAAAAATCATAGCGCATTGTTACATCACCTTAAAACTGAGAAATACCCCTCGCAGTAGCGTCCGTACGGGGGGGGGGGGGGCGGGGTATTTTCCCCCGGGCGCCAAAGGTCTTGGGGAGCCAAAACAGCTGATATAAAAAGCGGGCCTAGTATTCTGGCCCTTTGGGCCATCATCGTCACCCCGGGCGCCATTTACCCTTAGCACGCCACTGACTCCTCGATAATGAAACTTTTCAGTGCTGCACATTTCCTCACAAGGAAGGATAACTAGATTACCGTCTAAGCTGTTTGCACTTAAACAGTTTTAGTGATCCTTGCAATAATTAACCCTTTTAGATTCTTTCCGTATTTATGTAGACAATCGTTTATTGTTTTCCCGTCATTACCATGCATAAAGTGCAGTGCATCAATATGCAGTGCGGTCATTCCAAAAATGTGCATCCTTATCAAAGCAATTATCTGTACTGACTGACTGATTTATGTACTAGACGGAGGAATGCGTGGGTACGTGTGGTCTGATTTATTTAGACAACAGGTGGTTAGTATGAGGTGTGATGGAAATTGAAGAAGACAGTAGGAGGTTGATTTACCATACCTGACCATTAGTTTATTTTGTTCGGAAGGATTCGGCATCTCAAAAGCACGATCAAGATTAGAAGATAATGGATACTTGAAATTCATCGTCACGGAGCAAAGATTTCATTTTATGATACTCCATGAATTAGTGGATTTTCCAAGAGAAATAAATTTGATATGCACTAAAATTATAAAGTATATTTTTTTCAACTCCAGCTACAGAAACTACATCATCGCAGAGGAAATGGAAACGCGTTCTTCCAGTGACACTGAGAGTGACTAAAATACACCTAAAGTCTTCACTAGATGTTGCATACACGTTTTAAAGTCTTCACTAGATGTTGCATACACGTTTTAAAGTCTTCACTAGATGTTGCATACACGTTTTAAAGTCTTCACTAGATGTTGTATACACTTTTTAAAGTTTCTTATATGTTTACATATTGTATGTGTGTGTGTGGGGGGTGGGAGGTGGTTGTTATAGCCAAATTCAGCTTCATTCAATCATGTTTTCTCACCTATTGGGATATTAACAAATGGCGTCTAGTCAATTTAACCTTGGTAGAAGTTATTATATATTTTACTGCGCATTAATAAATAAAAACGAAGAAAAGAAAATTACACATCGATAAAACACTTTTGGTTGTTTTCTTATTAGTAATCATTGCTATCTTTGAAACTAGTGCATTGTTATTAAAGAAATATCAATTAATTCGTATCTGTCTAAAGTGGAACTGCTTTTTGTGTGCGCAGGTACAATAAACTCAACAGAACATAAAAAGTAAACATCTGACATTACCGTAAGACATCTGCGACTGAAATATGTTATATTCTATAAATAGTCAAGTTTTTCTAAAGTTGACTTTATATAGCTCTGAATTAAAGGATTAAACAATTTAAATTGAAGGTGTATTCTTTTTCCACTGCAAATACATATTTTTCCAGTCATCCTCTCGATAACGTTTTCTGCTTAATGAAATGTAAATCTTCCTCGTCATCCTCTAGATAAATGATGTGATGTTTCCTCAATACAACTGCATAATGAAAAAAAAATGTATTCGTGTGAGTAAGAAAGTGGGTTTTTTGTCAATTATACTGACATAGCTTTCTTCTATTGTGATCATTTATAATAATAGATTTCGCTAATTATTACTATTTATATCTATATATATATATATATATATATATATATATATATATATATATATATATATATATATATATATATATTTGTTTTTAAATTTATTTATTTTTTAAAAACAATTTTCGTTACAATTACCAGCAATCTGATTGGTCAGGCCTTTTGAATTCCTTTGATTCATATCTGTATGAAGAAAACAAAAATCATTTAAGTTGGCTCCGGCCACTTGTATTATTTTTTAGATCATTCGCAGAGAACTATGGGTACAATAAATTTCATAGTAATGGACGTGGAGAGCAGTGTACAAGAAATTGCAGCTCCTGTGTATCGTGTAAAATATATTTTAAAAAACGCCGTGAATGACGATATTTAATTCAACCCAAAAACTTTCAAAATACAAAGCAAAAAGTTAGATAGCTCTCAAATTTAAATAATATGCACACACACACACAGAGAAAAGGGGAAACCCTGAAATTCCAGATCCTTCTCGCCCAAGCAACATTTTAACATTTGCATAAACATCTGGCAAGATCACGGTGAATCGATTATTAAAGCAGTACCGAAATAGGTGGGCTTCATCTCGAGTTTAGACAAGTCGCATTTTCATGTTTGTATGAAATTGTGCACTAAAGAAAATATAATAAAAATACCCATTTTCTTCAGTTCCAATTACAGTTTAAATAAATATATTTGTTTATAAGCTTTAAGAGCAAACATTTCAGCTGACTCCCCCTCTTAAAAAGTGAAAGCTGTCCTTTTTTTTTGTTCGATAAGTTGGAAAAAAATCAGCTGAAGCAATGTTATGACTCTGAGAGAAATGCTGAACTTGCTTTTTGGAAGGAAAAAAAGGAGTAAGACCTTAACTGGATAAATAGAAATGTTGAAGTCTTGCCTCATTATCTATTTCAAAATGCAAGTTTAGCCATGGTTATTTATCGAGATTACAGCCTGGAAATCTCTCTCTCTCTCTCTCTCTCTCTCTCTCTCTCTCTCTCTCTCTCTCTCTCTCTCTCTCTCTCTCTCTCTCAATTCGATTTACCATTACATGGGGTATCTGGTGTTTTCTTCTTTTTTTTTATATACAAGAAATCATTCTTTGTTAATAGCAACCATAAGCACTCCACACTTCGATACAGTTTACAATGGTTTGTTATCAGCTATTATCAACACATATTGCTTTTTATATCCAGCATGTTTATCATTTTGTGCTTTGGTCTCTTGTCCATACATAATGGCGACACCACCCGCACCCCTCTATGAAAATTCTTCCTGTTTGGTATAAGCCTATATCATTTTCATGAGTCATACATATTGAAAAATTAAGGGGAATAAATAGCTCTTTCTTAGGAACGAAAGTAGTACGCTATTGTGGTTAGCACTACTCTCTAATTTCGACATTAGTAATAAAGACACACCAATTGAACAATTAGGAAATTATTTTGCACTTTTAATCATTTGCGTATTTATCCGAGATAGACTTCATTTTATTTAAACTGACTTAATTGTCTAATACAGGCTATAGGTATGATGATTTTACCGACTAGAGGTCAATTGACAGGAACTGTACGTAAATTATGTATATTGATCGTTATTTTTAATGTTTTCATGCACGGAAAAAGGCGACCAGAATAAATATATTTACTGTATTGTGAGTGGAGGCGGGGTCGGAATTCAAGTAATTCTGTGGTTTATAGGTGCAAAATATAATTAAAAGGATTGACAAGTTTAATTTTTTCATTTTGGTGTAGTATGAAATGAAAAACGCTGTGTAAATCTTTAGTACGTTACAGTTTACACTAGCTTTCTTGGGTTCATACTTCACTAAAGTTAAAAGAAATAAACGGCAAATCCTTAAATAGCTCTTCAAGGATAATTTACTCTTCCGTAAATAAAAAGAAATTTTAAAAAAAATAATTGGAATAAAATCACTTTGCCAAAAGCTATGCAGACCAATCATCCAGGCTAAAAAAAAAAATATTTCGTAGTTATTCAGTTCAATCCAATCTGTTGTACAAAGCGTCTGTGAATGGATGATGGACAGAATATACAAGAGGGACGTGACACATGACAAATGTACAATCAGTCATGAACTATTAGATACCCTTTTTTAACAATAGATTATTAACAAATATTCGAGTTTATAAAAATCCACATTTTGCGATCAACCTTCTATATATATATATATATTTATTTTTTTGTTTGTTTAAAAAGTGAAAAAAATTGCAATGCTTTTCCGTGTAACAGAACATATAAAAGGAACGGGTTTTATCGAGAAAACGTTAGAGATAACATTGTTTATAAACATGTGCATGCTCTACGTTAAACACGAGTACATTTTGCAGCAACTCGTTTTTTTTAACTCTTATGATCAACTTGTCGCAGGACATGAAAATATGTATTGTGTACGATAAACTTGTAACACGTATGCTATTATTTATTTCCCAGTTAACTATGCACATTAGCTTGTGCGTATAACAAACATGGATTGTAATATTCTGTTAACATAACAGATAATAATTTGCTTTGTTCATTCAATAATATTGTTTCTAGTTTTTAAAAAAATGGGATCCACGCCTGACCCCGCGTTATAAGCGGGTTCGCGAGTTATCCGGGCGCGAGTTATCGAGGGAGCGGTTTACTAGTATTTCTCTTAATGGCAATTCTATTTAGTTCTTTTTAAAAAATGTAACCCAAGCTTGTATGTTATGGGATTAAATGATCATGGTTTGGTATTTATCGAAGTGTAAATTTTGACCTAATTACTCACAACCCCCCCCCCCCCCCCCCCCCCCCCCCCCCCCAAAAAAAAAAAAAAAAAAAAAACCCAGAAGGTCTTTATGTTAACATTTTGAGTGATTAGGTAAAAATGTACACTTCGATAAATATCCAACTATGATTATTTAATCCTTATAATTCCATTTTTTCCTCTTTTCTGTCGTCAAATCACCGGGGGGGGGGGGGGTAAATGTTCTTTATGTGTCAGGATTCATGTTCTTGCTTTTTCTTCAGTTCGATCTTTTTCCTAAAAAGTCGCATCCAATTTTAGTGATATGCGCTGCTCTTACGTCATATGACCATGTCCCTAAATAATAACAGATGATTGAAAACACGATGTCACGCAAAAATGCAATACACTATGAAGGTGCACTTGCTCTTAAAGTCTGCCATATATTTTGTTTGGAAACGGGGGTGAGTGTTTGGGTGCAGAAAGGACTTGCGACTGCAATGTTGGAACTTCTAATTGGAGATTTTGTCTCCTGTTGCCAAATTTGATATGAAGTCACAGTGTGTGTGTGGGGGGGGGGGGGTGGTTGGATTGAGCTATTGTGATGTTGTTTGGGGTTGATACAAGCAAAGTTTGACAGAAAAGCACTGGAAACCGATTGGGAACCACTGATGTTTTCAAAATTCCAGATCAGTATCACGTGACCATTTACAGCCAATCACAAGGCAGAAGACACAGAAACTATGGATATTTGATATTCACTTATGATACACTAATCGATGAAATTGTGATGTTCACAAACATATGTAACTATGAATATATGAGATTATACCGTCCAACAATGGATATGAAGTAGAAATGTTCAAAAGACATGTGAATATATCAGAAAATACCGTCCAACAACGGATGTGACATTGAAAGGTCATGTCATTCGTGTAACAAACATGAAGTTACAATGATACACCTTACAGTAACGGATATGAAGTCGCCCTCTTTCACACTAATAGGGCGTACACAAGAAATGATTCCATATATCGCATTCCTTCCCTCTCTGCCGAAGGACTCGCCGGGAGCCTTACTTCCGCGCAGACACAAGTTGAACAGGAAACCTTGACTCCTGAAATTGAGTCGAGCCAACCCCAATGGTTCCACCAACATCACCGAAATAGGCTATGAAGCTGAAAGATCCGTTTATTGTGAAGACAACAACTTACTCACAACGTCTCTATGCAGTGTAACTATACAGAAACATTAATACTTTATATAGTCATATGTGGCGGAAACTACGGACGGGAATCATAAAATGAATGAATTCCTACTGCAGACACTTTGCACGTGCTACAGTAAGTCTATTGCCCAGGTGAGTAAACCGCTATAAGTCGAAATCGTTGGCCAAGATAAAAAACATACACTATGGATAATAATATACTATGAAGATACACGGCAGTTCTGTGCACATAATTCCATGACAACAACTGAAACAAGATGACCGACTTAAGAGAACAAGATCGAGACAAGAACAGTAACGGTGGCAAATTCTCGTGATTTATCTGTCACATTGGTGAGAAAAAGTGTCTCAAACAATAACAGCTTCTTCTTTATCATCATCATCTTCCTCCAGTCAGTGCTCTCTGGAAATCTCTGGTATAATCTTGTTTCTTATTCCATCGTGTCCTCTTCTCTTTTACTTTTTGATGGAATCTTGTACTTCTATTTCTTCAGAATCTTCCCTGCGTCTTCATTTTTTTTGCTTCTTATTCAAACAAAAGTTAGCAGACAAACAATATTAATTGTGTTCATGAAACACGTATGCCCCATCTCGATACCTTCAATGACCCAAACGAAAGGTATGACAGACGGACGGACATACAAGCGTAACACTGTTTGTCCCTATCACTGTCGTGGTGGGGCACACAATATCAATCGCTGCCTCCCGTTATTTGAAGAAAGCTTTCTATATATTTATTCACAAGGACTCTCGTGTAGAATTTGTAGAAAATTAATGAGTTCAACCTGATAGAAGATCTTTTCCATCAGGTTATTTATGAAAATATCAAAATACAAAGCATATATATATATATATATATATATATATATATATATATATATATATATATATATATATATATATATATATATATATATATATATATATATATATATACATATATATATATATAAATATATATATATATATATATATATATATATATATATATATATATATATATATATATATATATATTCTTCCTTTCATTTTAATAACAGTCAAACTTCCAGCATGGTGGGGCCATAAGGAAGACATATGTTTTAAATTATATTGAATATGTTAGTCTAAGTTACTTAAATGCTGTCTGAATTAGATATGTGGAAAATGCGACAGGTCTGGTGTATTTCATTTTGGTATTTTGTGATCTACCGTTGTTCATGTGTAATGCACACCGCGAGTAGATAATGTCAATTTTGGAATTTATTTTTGTTTGCCTGGTTGGTATATGTCAATGATAAAGAGCACATTCATATACATCAAAACCAATAATGTTTTGGCTTTTTTTCTATTTAGGACAGAGAGAAATACTTAATTATAGAGAAAAAAAACTTGGAATAATGAAGATATATGAACAAGTATACGTATATCCTACAACAATTACATTTCGAATGAACCCACCACGATAAGAACAAAATTCTTTCAACGTCAGCTACTCGTTTACATACTGTAATAATATTAAAATGTTAGAAAATAATGCATAGATCAAAGATGCCTATAATGTATTAGCATTAGGAAATAATGCATAGATCAAACATGCCTATAATGTATTAGCATTAGGAAATAATGCATAGATCAAACATGCCTATAATGTATTAGCATTAGGAAATAATGCATAGATAAAAGATGCCTATAATGTATTAGCATTAGGAAATAATGCATAGATCAAACATGCCTATAATGTATTAGGATTAGGAAATAATGCATAGATCAAATATACATATAATGTATTAATATATCTAAGTTGACTACTCGATACGTATCTAGAAGCAACAAATATTACGTTTCGAATCTACTCAAAGACTGCATTGACTGTGCTCTATACCTTTCAAGATGTAGGGTATATACAACGAAATAAAAAATGGTAGATAGATTTTGAAATTTTTTTTTTATAGAATTGTCTGTGAATATTCCATTTTTGAACTAATACGATGTAATTATATTCAGTGTAAGCACGAAATTAAAACTCAGATAAAAAGCTCTGAGAATAAAAGAGAAAAAGGTCTGTCCAAGGAGAGACAGAAAGATAATTATAAAGTCCATATTTCAAAGTCCATAAAGTCCATACTTCAAAGCATCATCTGATGATTGATACTTGGGATAGAACAAGCAATGTATTTGCTAAACGGTTTGCACTTAAAACTACTCGAAGGATCCTTACAGAATAGCTGCAAGTATGTTGTTTAATGACCCTATAAACTACCGTTAATCATTGTCCTCTGCATGACCGTGAATACAATGCAGAGCATCTAATGTGTGGTCTAGCCCGACAATATTGTGCCATCTCCGTTCTGCATGTTGTATTATATTTCACCCTCATTACCAACAGCACTGCAATATTGACAAAGTGTAATAGAAAATGCAGACAGTGGATAATTTCTGTGTGGTCTTAAGTATTGTCAAAACAGGTGGCTAATAGATGGTAAGATTTGGAAATTTAAATGGAGACATAATAATGTTTATTTATCATTTCTCTGCTGCATGCAAAGTTAATTGATTTAAATTATGATCAAAATTGAAAGTGTGATAGCTTTTTGAACATAATTTATGCGACATGCGAAACACTGTGTCTTAAAATAACAGGATATTTTTTAAAATTTTATTTTTATTATTAGTATTTTTTTAAATATTTTTTTTTGGGGGGGTGGGTGGGTGGCAGGAAGATCGTTTCTCCAAAATGTCATGTCATTTAGCACAAATATATTTTATTGTTTCTGTTCAGACCATCATGTGCATGTTTCGGTCAGAACATATCACAACTGTATGAGGAACTGATGCTCTTGTAAATGTCTGGCTTTATTCAGTACTTAAGTTATCAAATCCAAGCCCAATTCTCCTAAGAGTTTTCATGTAAACTGTGGTTATGGCCCTAAGCGAAAGAAACCCTAATATAGTCCTTGAATGCTCGAAAGGATAAGCTTCTTGTTTGTTGGAGGTGAGGGGGTGGGGGTGGGGGTGAGACGGATTCAAAAGAATGATAAGGGTGGTCTAAACTTTACCGTATGGTCAGTCCAAGAGTAAACTATGTTAATTGTGTTTTTCAAGCAGTTTGTATGCTAGAAAAAGGTATAAAGACCAATGTAACATGTAATGTCCAATTAGTACAAAATAGCCACTTTTCCTGTCACAAATTAGATTGTGTTCACTCGCTACTCCGTGTATTCTTCTAAAAAAAATATATTATATTGGACCAGAGAAGAACATCTGGCTTTAGACACTCGAACATATGTAGTCGAGTGCAGGAAAGATTTCAGTTACTGGAGTTAAATGTGTTAGATCTCTTCTACTGAGCTTGTGAAGGATTTTTTTTTCTTGAGCTTCTGTCAGATGTAAAAAAATATCTTATTTCGTATCAAAAAAATGTTTAATGATACACCTTTTGACGCCTTCGATATCGAATCTAAAGTATGTATTAAATCATGTACTTCTCGTGTAGAATCTAATGTATGTAATAAATTATGTATTTCTCGTGTATAATCTAATGTGTGTATTAAATTATGTATCTCTCGTGTGTAATCTAATGTGTGTGGATTTCTTGTGTAGAATCTAATGTATTTATTAAATTATGTACCTGTGGTGTATAATCTAATGTGTGTATTAAATTATGAACCTATCGTGTATAATCGAATGTGTGTATTAAATCATGTACCTCTCGTGTAGAGTCTAATGTATGCATTAAATTATGTACCTGTCGTGTATAATCTAATGTGTGTATTAAATTATGTACCTCGTGTGTAGGATCTCATTTAATGAATATTGAAATTTAAAAGTGAAAAGTGTCATTAGCAAGGGAATCAGCCTCAAGGGAAAGTGGGAGCCATAAGTAAAGGTCATACAGGTTATTTAAATATGAATTTCATGTAGAAAAATGCGTTCATGGCGTGATTCTGTTTCAGTACAGAAATGTCCTTGCTAAGTTTCGCTGTGGTGAGGCACCTATTTATGCTGAAACTGGTAGACATGAAAATATGGAAATTACAAAAGAACTTGCTTTCATTGTACCAATGATATCGAAGATTTTGTGAACTTATAAAAGAGCATTTAAAACCCGTTGAATGTCGCGAGACCTGTGTACAGAATAACATTCCAGAAAGAGGCATGCAAGTCAAAAAATGTATGTATAGCCACTATTCCAAGATCATTGTTTTAGTGGTTTAATGATTTTTAGGTTGAACACATTGGGCCATCATTTTTAATTGTGGCGTAGATATTAACACTTCTTTATCAATATTTAAACTTTAAATGTTGTCGTGTTGAACTGCAGATTCTTACGGGAAGATTACGGTAGTGCCACATAACCTACTTTGATTCTACCTGGTTTAGCAAAATGTTTGTCTACTGAAGAAATGTACAGTACGTATGCGGTGTGATATGTGGGTTATACCTTCACCCAACAGAAAAATTATTTGTAATTAAAAGACGGGTTATAGTATGTGTAGTGTCAGCCTTTGCTTGTTAAACAATTGAACTTGATGTCTGACTAATGTACTAGGGACACACTTCACATATTTGTTTCTAATCCGAGATCTTGGTTTACTAATTCGAGCCCTCGATTTACTAATACGAGATCTCGGTTTAGTAATCCGAGATCGGACTAGTGAACCGAGATATCTAATTAGTATATCGAGATCTCTGATTAGTAAACCTAGCTCTCGGATTAGAAAAAAATGTAAAATGTGTCTCTTCATAAGTTTTCGTATCACTTTTGACTTATTCATTGTATGACTGAGATCCAGAACGTGAGATAATCATTCTGATATAGGTTATTATTCTAACAGTCTCTTATTTTGGTATATATATATATATATATATATATATATATATATATATATATATATATATATATATATATATATATATAAATTTCTACTGGACTGCATGGATTGTGTTAAAAAGCAACACAAATTAATTCCTTTTGTTTTCGATGTTGATCAAAAGTTAAAAGATTATTATTTTAAGAAAAGATTCTTCTTGAAATCTTGAAACACTTAAACTAACAGATGTATTTGTGTCAATTAGAGACATAGTCCATCCTTCCCTCAATGATCACTTTCTAACAATCACTCCTCGTATACATCCTTACCTATGTCGCGACTGTGATTTCCCTTTTAAACTTGAATTAAATTAAACATTAACCTTGCTAAAACAAAATTGCCTCTTAACCTCTTAATTCAACTGATAATTAAAGATGGTGCTGTATTGAAACAATTAATTGATTGAATTTTGTTTCACGACACAGCAGTACATGAAATGCATGTCGATGCAGTACGAGTAAAGTGCCATGCCTACAGGCACAACTTGACAACCAACCCAGACTGATCTAAACAGGTTTCGATTCTGTAACCCATTGATTACCAGTCCAGCACTCTAACCACTGAGCCCCAGCGATTCCCTTATTGAAATGACTGGCGTCTTAAATTATGTCTTTTATATGATACTATGTCGGCAAGAAAGGAAAAAGAGAGGATTGGCTAGACAAGCCCCTTTTTGGCCAGGAAGCTTGTGCTGTCTGCTTGCTGAACTTACTTCGATAATTATACCCAGTCACTGGTGTTAATCAAACGAAATTTTGTAGGGGCATACTTTAATACTTTGAAGTATTGATGACTGACCATTCAACATTCGGCTTAACGGTACCTAGAGCTCTATCTGGCAAAATGACTAATATGAAATGTTAGTATGAGTAAATGAAAGTTATTGGATCTATCTATTTATCTATCTATCTATCTATCTATCTATCTATCTATCTATCTATCTATCTATCTATCTATCTATCTATCTATCTATCTGTCTTTCTTTCTGTCTATCTATCTATCTATCTATCTATCTATCTATCTATCTATCTATCTATCTATCTATCTATCTGTCTGTCTGTCTGTCTGTCTGTCTATCTTGCTATCTATCTATCTTTTTATCTATCTATCTATCTATCTATCTGTGACAATTTCACATAAAACTTTTACCAGATTACAAGATAGCATGCTTAATACACAAAGCAAAGAAGTGTACATATATGTAAATTTTACTTTTAATGTTTAAAATGTTTGAAATTTTCTGACAGGAAATTACAATCAACTTAGTCCTTGGCGAAGTTAAACAATGTTGCCATGGCATCGTTGTCAATTTCACGTTGGCGTCTGTGCTAAACTGAGAAGCTGTGAATAATCTGACCATTTGAATAGCTTAATTACAAAATCTATTATCTTCCTGAAATGTAGTTAACAATAATGACACTAATGACATCTATTGCGCAAGTAATTTCGACTTAACCTCAATCACTCAGCCGTTTCCGAAAATAAAGAAATCACTATTTGTCCACACAAGATTTTAAAATGTTTTAATAATTATACTCTCGAAAGTTTATGGCCTCGATTTAACACGTCTAAATTAACAAGTTGACCACATTTTGTAAGTAATATCTACCGGTTGATAAGACATTTTAAACTATCAAAACTATGGCCTGGTATGCCCACAAAATTTTTTGGGAAATGGCCGAATTCGCTCGTTTCTTGTATGTAATAGCAGCGAGAACTGCCTGAGTTGTGAGTAGTAAAACATTGTTTAATAATAGTGTTGTATTTCAAGACTATTTTTAGAAACAATTATGACATTTCAAAGTATAGTTCACATAATCCTGTTCATATTATCCTTAAACCAATACGTCCAATATCGAATTTTCACCACGAAAGATGCATTGTTATAAATCAAGATAAACGAAAAACATTTCGAATGGTATACCTGGATTATAATGTTGCCAATAGAGTGAATAGTTATGGTGCTGAAATGCTTTATGACAACATTTTCAGATTCCGCGGAAGAGATAGCTGGGTACAATACAATATTGAAGCGTTAGTTTTAATTTTCATTCTCAACAACTTCTAAACAACTTTGCTTATGAAGAACTATAAGGCACTGGCGGAGATCAAGTTTAATCTCAAACTCAAATTCACTGACTCCAGGGTTGAAGTACAAATGAAATACAGTGGAGCCTAAAAAAAAGGCATGTGTTACATGATGAAGACATTTCGAAGTCATATAGTACGTTCAGCTTTTTAATGAAAGATTTCTCTGCAATTTCGAAGACTGGACGTAAAGTTTCAAATTGGGAGCACTGAAGCCAGTTTTAAATGGTTACACTTCTGCGGTTAGTGTACAATTAGAGCAACATTGGATGATATTCTATTCAGTAGGATAGAACGAAAGTGAGTCGACAGCTGAGTGCCATATATTTTATATATATTTTATGAGTTAATTTTTTAAAAGCTTTTGACAATTTGGAACAGAAACCATCGACTTTCAGATAATTGTGGGTGTTAGTGGCGCAATTGTTACAAGGTAATATTAAAACGTTGCTGTTATTTGGACAAAATGCTATATTTTTATCTAAAAGGTCACCAGCACTAGTGTTGAAACAATACTGTCAACAGCTAGCTACTAAAATGATACAAAATTTTATTTGGCAAAAGTCTTTCGTTTAAAGAAGTCAGCATGAACATTTTCGAAATGGCTTTCAATGACAAAACACTGTTTTTTATTCACGGAGTGTACTTCTCTATATGTAGAAGTCTATAATTTCAAGATGCTAGACAAATTATGTTAAACACACAGACACACACGCACACAAACTATAGGAAATTGGGAAATAGCTAACAATGACAAACGAGTGTTCGCATTCACGTATTATATTTTATGGTATGCAACATAGGGCCATTCTTACACTGAGTCAACTAAACCTTGTAAATATAGATTCCAAGTTACTTCATATGGGGTCTCTATTGTAACCATAATGCAAACATGTATGAACTTGATTATATATATATATATATATATATATATATATATATATATATATATATATATATATATATATATAGTGTACTGGCATTCTTAATATGCAAAACATTTCTTTTTCTTTATACAGACCTGAGGTAGGATCTGACTTTCATTTGTCAGATCTACAGACCCATTTCGTGTACCCAATATCTGGCACAAAAAGAGATATTGCCATGAAATTTCCATCACTGGAATAGTCTTATTTGAAACTACAAGAAACCTCTCACAATTCCACAGAAGTGGAAATATCAATGTAAGAAAATGAACTGCTTTGGTCAAATTGAACATTAATATTCGCCTATGATGTCATTTTTGATAGGTCTATTGGCCTATGATGTCATTTTTGATAGGTCTATTGGCCTATGATGTAATTTTTGATAGGTCTATTGGCCTATGATGTGATTTTTGATAGGTCTATTGGCCTATGATGCCATTTTTGAAAGGTCTATTGGCCTATGATGTAATTTTTGATAGGTCTATTGGCATTTGATGTGATATTTGATAGGTCTATTGGCCTATGATGTAATTTTTGATAGGTCTATTGGCCTATGATGCCACTTTTTATAGGTCTACGTTTGCATAATGGAAGTATACATAGCAATTTCTGGTTGGATAGTGACCAATTTATTACATTTCTTTAAGTGCTTGATACAGCGGTTTTATTTTGCCAATGATTTTGCGTAACTTTTTCCGTACCGATTTAATAGAGGAGCGAGAGTTCATCCTAGAGGCATATGATCGCTATTTTTTTCGTCTTGTTATTTCTATTCGTACGACGTGCTTTAGCTGGGTATATAACATGTATTGATTCAGATTTTCAGCTGTTGGATTGACACTGAAGTCTTTAAGGATCTTTCTTCATTCCCTGATATAAGCGCCATTGACCTAGTTCCAATTTCCAAAACTCACTCGTAAATACTTAACCCACAGGTAATTTTTGTAATAACTATTTTAAGTGAGTGGACTAAAAGATGACAGTATGTATAATGAAATATAAGATGTTAACTTAGTCGGCGATAGTCGTCCTGAACAAACTGTGTTAATGGCACGTTTCTATTATATTACTAATAAGAAAAGTTATCGTCGAAACATGTATCTGGACAGAGTTTAGAAGATCGCTGTAGTATCATTAACTGTCTTAGAAATTAAACTGAAAACAAGGTACATCTTTGCTTGAAACTCCAATATTATGACAATATCAATTGTGTGTAAGTGATTTCATCTCTGCTCCAATTTGTTCAACTATGAAATAAGAGAAATTGTAGAGGCCTTTAAGATAGCGCAATTAAGAAAACGGTCTCGGTGTTACTTCTCATAAATGGTTAATTAATGGGTGATATAATCGCTGCTTGTTGCAAAAAATCTGCTCCTCAGTTTAGCACAAAGAAAAGCTACATCTGTGCTTGGATATTCGTCATTGCGTCCCTTCTCTAATACACAGTACCATTATTTGAATATCTTAACTATGGCAAGACTGTTTTCAGAATGTTTTCATTTCCTTTAACCAAAAACATCAAAGTGTAGATTGATTTGTAAACAGACAGATTTTTGCATACAATTTAATGCTTCACATAATTTATGTATGGAGAACCTTTTCGGTATAATACTGAATTAACATAATATTTATGCGGCAAGTAGAGAAATTCATTCGATCGTTGCTAGGACACATGACAACACGTTTATTGCATTTACATACATTTCTAGATATTGGATTCAGGGATGTTGCCAAAGTTTTCTAAGCTAAATAAAGCTTTAGATGCCTAAGTGATCATATATTCATAGTGGGCCCATTCATCTGTCAAACACCTTTTGAGGGTATTGATGCAACAGTTTACAGCTGCTTTTTTTTACAGATAAATGAAGGAAAAGCGAATATTTCTGTGTCAAATGTTAACCATGTTTAAAAAAAAAATAACAATCTTTTTTTTATCTCTTATCTGCTATTTTTATTTTCATCATTTCATTTTATCAACAAAAGGAAACTTTGCCCTTGTATCGCATGCGAAAACGGGCAGGCCAAAAAAGGGAATTTGGAAGATTGACCGTCTCAAGTAATTAGCTGTATCCTTTCTGGTAATATTTTGAGAATAAGTGATACACCAATGATAAAACATTTGGCTTGAAAGAGAAGTAGGTGTGTATGAATGGAATGAATGAGGGAAAAAGAAAATAGGAAAATACTTCTGTCGGAATCCATGCACTCGGAGAGAGAGAGAGTCCTCAATTGGAAAAAAAAAACATCATGAGAAGCAAACGCAAAGGTCCGCTCCGTTAAAATAAATCCGATACCTTTTTAATCAATTTTCGATAAGATGACTGCAAGTTCTGGAATCAATCTACTTTATCCACGATACCATTTCAGTTTTGTCATGTCTGTCTTACCTTTGACTCATCTGAGCCATTTACTCATGCACACAAATAGAACATGGTTTCCGAACCTCCCTGTACAAACAGCAACATAATACTGAATCCAAAATTCTCTGAGAACATATATGATTGCCTCCTAATTATCAAAAATGAAAGTCATGGCAAACATAAATCACACATAGGAACGATGCAGTTGAGAAAGTTTTCCTCCATGTGAATGATATGTAAAATGTATGTTATGATTTATATTAACGATGTATGTATGTATGTATGTATGTATGTATGTATGTATGTATGTATGTATGTATGTATGTATGTACGTACGTACGTACGTACGTACGTACGTACGTATGTATGTATGTATGTATGTATGTATGCATGCATGCATGTATGTATGTATGTATGTATGTGTGTGTGTGTGTGAATTTTGTTTTTATTTATTTATTTATTTTCTCACTTTAAGTAAAGCATTATATTGCTACTGTTATCCCTACTAACACCATTTTAATGATTCATGCATGTTACCCATCAACTTTTCTGAAAATAGTTTCATATGATTGGCCATAGGTAAAGTTTTGATTGAAGAAGATATTTATACTTTATCTTCATGTTTCTCCCTCCTTATTTACCGTGGTGTCAAGAATACAGGATTTCATGTTGTACGGGATAATTCTAATGCAGAAACTCGTTTCTGCTAGCCGTTCGACATTAAGTTTGGCCTATTCCTATGTGCTAATGGACATTTTCAAGTGAGTTATTTTGTGGGAAATCGGTCCGTTCATGTAAAACATGGCACCCTATTATTACCGTCTTATGTATGAAATATCTCCAATTTTGTTCCTTATATGTTCTGTATCAGAGTGAAAATCGTGAGTTAACGGGATTTTCGCACGTTGTAGGGGTGGGGGTTTAGTGTTATTTAAAAGTAGGTAAAGTAGGATCAGCTTTTTCGTGCCAATCTTTTTACTGATTTGGTTTCTCCGTTATCTGACAAGTTTAAAATGTATACATGCTGATGGTCACTGGCCTTTATTATCATAGGGGGTGGCATTAAAATGTGAGAGGGTCAATCCCAGATCCCGGTCATAGCCGAAGACTATTCAGTACTAAGACGCTCCATTTATTATCTTCATTATTATCTTCATTATTATCTCCTCCCCATCATTATGGGGATATATTTTAAGCTACTTTAGGTAATTTTGCTGAAGGAACGATAAAAGCGGTCATCGCAACCCCATCTATATAAGCACGGGTTAGCTTTCCCTACTCATGCATTAAAATGTAATGTCCAAAACAATTTTAACAGTGGCGTAACTTCAAATTGTGGGCCTCCCCGCAAACATTTAGAGTGGGGCCCCATCAAATTAGTGTAAAGTGGGATATTTGGTCCCGTCCTTGCGCCCCCCGCCCCCCCATCGCAATGCGGGGGATGCGGGGGCGGTAGTTACGCCATTGAATTGTATGGATAAAATACAAATTATTGTCTCAGTACTTATCCACACAGCTCCTGCAAAATGTGCATGTATATTAGCGTGCGTGCAACAGAAAATAAATTTCTATTTATTGAGGACGTATAGATTCATACAAACTAAATGCAGTTGTACAGAAAGGAAAACGTTCTTGTTGATTAAAATATTACATGCCGGCATTGAGCATACAAAACAGTCATTTGCAACATAAACATACTGCGTTTTCATAAACACATATTACAATAATTCTACAAAGAATAAATAACATATTGTTAATAACAAACATTATTCATATTGACAATGTGTTATAAGTAAAAATATCATAAGTGCATAATTACTTTGATAAACATACACAAATTCAAAAGATCGCTATTCCTAGAGTTAAATAAAACCTCCACGCTTAAATGTTTGATCTATTATGCAAATGTTTATTCAGATATAACTCTGGTTGCATCTTGAAATATGTACATTCAAATATGAAATCAAATTCGTAGCCTAATTAACCTCAATCACATTAAGTTATATAAACTTTCTTCTCTAGTTGTATTTGTCCATCTACCTGTTTCCATTGGTAAGAGATGGCTGGAAGTTCTAAATTTAGAATACATATATATATATATATATATATATATATATATATATATATATATATATATATATATTCGGAGATTGTTAGGCAATGATAATAAATAGTCTTCTTTATTAAAATTTGTTTAAAAGATGATTCCACAAGATATTTTTTTTCACTTTTCCAAATTTTTATGTGCCTATCAGACAGCCTGTTCCATAAATAACGTATGTACCACACATATTCAAGCCTACAGTCTTCAAAAATAGATTTTTGCAACTTATCCATCTATAGTGGTTATAAATTCTTTGCATATCATCTATAACTATCTTGTATATAATCTTTGCATATTCACTTTCTTTCCTCTCTGGCAATTTATAGCAAAGTCGAACAATATTCAGTTTAATTTTGGAGTATATATTACTACATAAAGCATATATAATGGAGTATACATTACTCCTTAAAGCATATATAATGGAGTATACATTACTACTTAAAGCATATATAATGGAGTATACATTACTACTTAAAGCATATATAATGGAGTATACATTACTACTTAAAGCATATATAATGGAGTATACATTACTACTTAAAGCATATATAACGGAGTATATATTACTACTTAAAGCATATATAATGGAGTATACATTACTACTTAAAGCATATATAATGGAGTATACATTACTACTTAAAGCATATATAATGGAGTATACATTACTACTTAAAGCATATATAATGGAGTATACATTACTACTTAAAGCATATATAATGGAGTATACATTACTACTTAAAGCATATATAACGGAGTATACATTACTACTTAAAGCATATATAACGGAGTATATATTACTACTTAAAGCATATATAATGGAGTATATATTACTACTTAAAGCATATATAATGGAGTATACATTACTACTTAAAGCATATATAATGGAGTATATATTACTACTTAAAGGATATATAATGGAGTATACATTACTACTTAAAGCATATATAATGGAGTATATATTACTACTTAAAGGATATATAATGGAGTATACATTACTACTTAAAGCATATATAATGGAGTATACATTACTACTTAAAGCATATATAATGGAGTATATATTACTACTTAAAGCATATATAATGGAGTATACATTACTACTTAAAGCATATATAACGGAGTATACATTACTACTTAAAGCATATATAACGGAGTATATATTACTACTTAAAGCATATATAATGGAGTATACATTACTACTTAAAGCATATATAACGGAATATATATTACTACTTAAAGCATATATAATGGAGTATATATTACTACTTAAAGCATATATAATGGAGTATACATTACTACTTAAAGCATATATAACGGAGTATATATTACTACTTAAAGCATATATAATGGAGTATATATTACTACTTAAAGCATATATAACGGAGTATATATTACTACTTAAAGCATATATAATGGAGTATATATTACATTACTACTTAAAGCATATATAACGGAGTATATATTACTACTTAAAGCATATATAATGGAGTATATATTACTACTTAAAGCATATATAATGGAGTATACATTACTACTTAAAGCATATATAATGGAGTATATATTACTACTTAAAGGATATATAATGGAGTATACATTACTACTTAAAGCATATATAATGGAGTATACATTACTACTTAAAGCATATATAATGGAGTATACATTACTACTTAAAGCATATATAATGGAGTATACATTACTACTTAAAGCATATATAATGGAGTATACATTACTACTTAAAGCATATATAATGGAGTATACATTACTACTTAAAGCATATATAATGGAGTATACATTACTACTTAAAGCATATATAATGGAGTATATATTACTACTTAAAGCATATATAATGGAGTATATATTACTACTTAAAGGATATATAATGGAGTATACATTACTACTTAAAGCATATATAATGGAGTACTTTTTACATCTTAAAGTTCATCTAAAGAGTCCTTATGAACTCTCTCAATAATATCCATTCACTCCAAACTCCACACTTCACATCAATTCAATAACAGGCTTATATAAGGAGCAAGAACACCTTTCATAAGCTTTTTGTGGGTTAATACAATTATACAGTTTACTTTGAAAATATTCTTATAGGTCGTTCTAATATAAAGGGAATAGCAATTGAGATACATTTTCTCCTTGGCGAACGCATTTCATAGACCGGAAGAAGGTATACATATTTTTGTTTACATTTACACAGGATTTAGTGTCTTTGTCCATATTCACAACCACGTTCAGTTTTTCCATTAATCCCATGCTCTACAATATTTGTGCACAATTCTTTTCGTCGTTCTTTTCTATAGCTGTCTGAAAATCTACCAATAAGCAGTACAAGTTCTTTTTTGTATTTTTCATATACTCAGATGAATTGTATAATGTAAAACTATGATCTTTGGTTAAAGAACCATATCTAAATTCAATTAGAGATTTGTCTAAAATAAAGAACGCATCGATGTAAAAAGGTTAATCAGTTGTTATGAATCGATGTAAACAACTTCCAGAGGTATGTAATTAGTAGATAATTTTCAGGTTATAAAGGGTTTCCTTTTTCTATATAGGTCGAATTTCCCTATTGTCTAAGAGTCAGGGATTATTCCTGTATTCAGTATCAAATCAAAAAGGGAAATATAAAGAGACATGCAAATGGATAAAATATCTTTTATGTATTCGTCACAGATATTATCTAAACCAATCGAGTTGTTATTTTTCAAATCAAAATAGCTATATATATGTTTGCATTTTCTGTATTTGTTGAATATTTAATCTTGCATAAAGCTTTTCCAATTTGCAAGGTTTTTAAATTTTTACTTCAGTAAATAATACATTTTTTTCTGTTGTCAGTAAATAACCCTTCATTGATTAAATATAAATTGAACAGAAGGACAGTCGTTAGGTCAGGCATGTGCAACTTCCTCCATGGCGCCGGCCAGATTTCGAGTTTTAAATATACCCGTATGATGCAAATGTAACTGGATCAAACCAGATCGCATAGCTGATGCGGCCCACGCGCTGTAGATTTGCACATGCCTGCGTTTTGTGATGATGATTTTAAATAATAACGTTCATTTAGTATTGTCTGTATTGAACTTATAACAATTGCGGACTTAATTAATCTAATATGCAAAGTGAAATATAACAATTTAATTAAAACACTTGAAAGTATCTTCGCTTTTCTTGCCTCGTTCAGATATTTTCAAAACTGGAAATAAAATGCTACTCATAGAGGAATGGGAAAAATGAAGAAAAAGTGCATGCCATTCTTGCTTGTTTAGCTATTAAAAGATGACAGTTGAAATAAAACCAGCTTATACCAACTACTTCCCCATCGACACTCTCATATTTTCAGATTAATTATGTGAGATTACAGCATTCTTAGCTGACATAGTGTGTAATCTGTGTATCCTTGACATAGTTTCATGTCTTATACTTTTACTCGTAGGAATCCAGTAAAGAATGAAAAGGCTAAGGGTGATTATGACAAACACCACGAAAAATGTTTGATGATACATTTGTTAATCATTCAAGAATTCACTGTCTATTTGTATCAAAGAAACAAAGGAATGCGAAATCACTGAACATGCGTCATGAATAATACTGTATAATCCTAAAGAATAGCATGCATTTTACGAGAGACCGAAATGGCGGCGATATTTATAAGAACGTCTAGTGTTGGCTGTGTCATCGGAATGAAATGCGTCTACTCATGACAAATATATCACAAACTTGCTAGTACTGTTCTTAATTATACTCTCCAAGTGTAATGGTGTGGTTATTGTTGAAACTGGAAAACTCCTCGCAGACAATATCCTATTCTTTGTTATTCTTGCCTTTAGAGTGTTAGGAACCAAAAGTGACTTCGTATTGCATTTGTTAGATTGTATAATTAATGTTTCGGTAAAGTCATTGCAAACATTTCTTATAGGATTGGCTGGTTAGTTAAAATATATGAAAATAATATTGCACTCTTATTAATAAATAGAGGTATCAACGTTCTTTAGAATGGATATAAGGAAGTATTTCACGAGTGAAATGGAAACATTGTATTGTCACGAGCGGCGAAGCCATGAGTGACAATTAGAAATGTTTCTTCAACTTTATGAGTGAAATATTTCCTTAGATATACTTAAAACACGTAGATTTCCTTATTTTTAAAGGCAAAAACCGTCAACTTCCATGGGTTTATTCGATTCTTTGCCATTGGGGTTAACGGTCGTAGCACTAAATCGATAGAAGTTACAAAAGTTTACAATAGTTTAGAACAGTGACTTTTTTGGAAAAATGTATGTCCTACATATAATGCTTTAGTCTGTGTATTTTGTCAAATTATAATTAACCAAAGGTATTATGTATAACGTTTATATAATATTATAAATAGTTTAGGAAATCATAAATGTTTCTTGACTTCAATATTTGCTCAAACCTTAATGTTGTGTGTAAGGTACACATGGTTAACAATTGTCCTTGAATTAGATTGTTTACTTAGTATTTGAGTTCAAGGACGGTTGGGGTAAACAAGTTGGTGATTCAATCGGAGGTCAGGGTTGATTGTGTTTACAGATAAAACTAGAATTTCCTTTGAGTTATGTGTTAAAAGTCACACGCACCATTTCATATTCTAGAACATTATGTCATGTGACTTGTCTTATATTCTATACAGCATTTGGTAAACAAGATTCCATTCTAATTTTAAATCTTGCGTTGAAAACGTTTATGTTTTTTTAGGATCAGTCTATTGGAATCATCAGATTGTTTGGAATATTAGTTGTGCTGTAACCTTGTAGTACTGTAATGCCGTCATGCTGTATTGTTGAATATATAATTCGAAAAGAATTATTTATTGAAACATTCATTGGAGTTACCTAAAGTGCTTTCATCAACCTTTGGATTTAAATATATAACTTTGGATACTTGTGGACATTATCAAAGATGATCTGGATTACGTTATTCGGGTACATCAGGACACTCCAGTCTACCCATTCATTCGAAACATTAATTCACTCAGAAGATTCGTTCATTCGGAACATTCATTCATTAGGAACATTCATTCATTCGGAACATTCTACATTTAGGACTTGTAATTAGGACACTTAGAATTATTGGATTATTGGGATTTTAATTCACATTACTGTAAGAGTCTTTTGAATTTTCACTTTAATTGCTTAGAAATAAATTGCTTGTTGATTTTTACTTGATTTGTTGGTTTCACTTTCTTTTTGTTACATTTTTCTTAGATTACAGAGTCGTAACAAAACAAAAATGAAACAATGTTTATTTTCGTTTACACGTTTCTTGCACGGATTGATAGAGTGAACATTGTAGGAATGGGGTAGGATCATCCAAGACCGGTGGGATCGTACAGACTTAAGAGCCTAAAATTTTTAAACTAAAGATTTTAATCATTGTGAGTTTATCTGTTAGGATTTTGCTGATTTATGTTGTTTATTTCTGCATTCAAACGTGAATTATGTGTCAATGGCAAGCTTCTAGTCGAGTTCAGTAGGTTTGCTGCCGTACCACCCAATTTCCGATAGTCGCATAATTTCGGTTTGCAATCAACACTCATCTGTCCCCGATTTCTCTGTCATTTTCAAACATCATGATGATGAGTGTGATGCGAGTAACAATCAAAATTTTTTTTTTTTTTTTTAGTAATATATTTAATCCAGAGTTTTGCCCCACAAACTTTTACCTTTGGTCGTATAGTGTAACAGGTATAGGTAACATTGAATGTAAGTCCAAGCCAAAGGCAATTTGTTTGATTCATGTGGAAAACTATTTTAAATAGTTTATAACTGAGACCTACTTGTTGTTGTTTGGAATTTTTTTTTCTTATTTTTTTTTTCTTCTTTTTTTTTTTTTTTTTTTTACATTTTGTATGGTACCTCTTTGTTGCTTACATAAATCTACAGTGTTGGCATATTTTAAGATCTGTTTATTCTTGTAGAGAGAGTGAGAGACAGAGACAGAGAGAGGAAGGAAGGAGAGAGAGAAGATGAAGAATAAATTAGGCCAACATATGGAAATATAACATACTTAAGGGAAATATATCTCCAAAAATGGGAAAAGAAAGTAGTTCCAGAAGTGATTACGCCAGAGCGATATCAATGTTTCTCACACTGTTACATTTTCATATCTCATTATGAAGTATATAATATGAATATTTATATGTCAACAACCCAATGAATAGATTTAAATCCAGATTTAAGTAGAATATAATACGAGTATTTATATGTCAACAACCCAAAAAATAGATTGAAATCCAGATTTAAGTAGTATATAATAAGAGTATTTATATGTCAACAACCCAATAAATAGATTGAAATCCAGATTTAAGTAGTATATAATAAGAGTATTTATATGTCAACAACCCAATGAATAGACTGAAATCCAGATTTAAGTAGTATATAATAAGAGTATTTATATGTCAATAACCCAATGAATAGATTGAAATCCAGATTTAAGTAGAATATAATAAGAGTATTTATATGTCAACAACCCAATGAATAGATTGAAATCCAGATTTAAGTAGTATATAATACGAGTATTTATATGTCAACAACCCAATGAATAGATTGAAATCCAGATTTAAGTAGAATATAATAAGAGTATTTATATGTCAACAACCCAATGAACGGATCGAAATCCAGATTTAAGTAGTATATAATATGAGTATTTATATGTCAACAACCCAATGAACGGATTGAAATCCAGATTTAAGTAGTATATAATACGAGTATTTATATGTCAACAACCCAATGAATAGATTGAAATCCAGATTTAAGTAGAATATAATACGAGTATTTATATGTCAACAACCCAATGAATAGATTGAAATCCAGATTTAAGTAGAATATAATAAGAGTATTTATATGTCAACAACCCAATGAATAGATTGAAATCCAGATTTAAGTAGTATATAATACGAGTATTTATATGTCAACAACCCAATGAAGGGATCGAAATCCAGATTTAAGTAGTATATAATACGAGTATTTATATGTCAACAACCCAATGAAGAGATCGAAATCCAGATTTAAGTATCGATAGAGTGTGATTAACAACAGTTTATCTACGTTCTACTGCTTCTTGAACACTATATAATACTCAAAGTAAGTTTGTTCGTTTTGAAGCAAAAGACACTTAAAAATATAAACAAGTCTACATTCATATAGTCTATAAATGTTTATTAAATTATTCTTCTGAGTAATTCTGTTTATATTTTCGCCATCTTTTGGCAGCTTATTTAATTGTTTACCTCTTAACCAATTTTAATTCGGAAACAAAGTTAAGCTCTGAGATTTAAAATACAATTCAGTTTATTTTGAATATATATATATATATATATATATATATATATATATATATATATATATATATATATATATATAAGTACACATACAGAGCCTCCATTAGTTCATAATAATCCAACCCGCCAAATTGTTTGCAGTCAACATCATTTCTGAAGCGAATTCAATTAGAAGAGATTTAATATAGAGCTTCCCTCTTACGAAAATATCCTGGAGATTCACGAGTAAGAAAGCTCTGAGGTTTTGGATTAATGCTGTCCTTAGTTGAATATCATCACAAGTAACACTTTAGCTAAATCCTAGGATACTGGAGAGAAATGCAATCAAAATAACCTACTTTGTAAGAAATCCCCATCTGATTCCTATAATGTCAAACCCGTATGGAAGGGGATTTCTGGGAAGATTGTAATGGTACTCATTGTACTGTCATGACTAGAATTAAAAATATACCTGGTATAATTTTTTTAGTTACTCTCTTCAATATACAGATTCGAAGCTTTTGTTTCTCTCCATTTTCTACTTAAGAGAATTCTACATACATGACGCTAACATTTCTAGAATCAGATTCACCAGAATCTTACTGGTCTTAATGAAAAATATTACCTCTCCAATCGTAAAACAGTAAAAGTAAAAGTAAAAAGACATGATCTAAATCAGGGATGTCAAACTCATTTGCTATGGCGGGCCAGATTTGGTATAAATAATAATAAATAATAATAATAAATAATGAGTCTGGCGGGCCGTATATTTGACACCCCTGATCTAAATCATTCATCACGCGTCGATTGGTATAATACTTGGAATGTGATATATGTTATTACGTGTAAATGTGCTAATGGTTTGATAATTTGTAAAAACAGGTGATCATTTTTAACTTTTTGACACTTTAAATTCTATTTGGCATAAGTATTTCGATTATTTGTGCACTTATAAAATAATAAGTTTTGCTCTGAGAAGATTTAGGATTAGGGGTAAGGTGTAATTTGCCTTCACAAGAAACATACAAGTTCTTGGTCATTTTATATTTTCTTAATTGAAGGAAAGCTGTGTATGAGCAAAGACCGTGATCGACATTTTGTTCTAAATAGAAAATTGACGAGTACTGGTATTTCTCTAAAATCTGATGCAAATTTTGCACCATAATGTATTAGATAAATTTGAGAAAAAACACATCGAATACAACGGTAAATTGATTTTCCTTCAAATTCTTTTAAAAAAAAAACAAATTGGTGTTTTCGTATAATAGCATTGCTTAAGGCTTTTAAGCTCTACTAGTGTTACTGAATCAAATAGAATCCTTTTATATTGAAAATTATATTTCCTTAAGATAAATTTGTGCAGATTTGTCCACAGTATTATTGATTTAGACTTCGAAATGGACTCAATGTTAACACTGACTTGGTGAATTAAGGCCTAGCAAACCAATTTCACGCAATGTCAATACTGACTTAAGATGAATAATTGAGATTTGAATAAAATTCTTCAGTTATGTCCTTAAAAAACCCTTACCATTATCAGATGTTTACCACGGAAATAAGCAAATTATTCACAGTGTTACAAGTGTGTACACATTTTATTTAATGAAATTTTAATTCCCTCAGTCTTTCTTTTATAGCATATCAAAGATATAGCAGAATATGTAAATGATTGTTTCCATTATGAACATTTATTCTACATTTTCATATCGCACGTGTGTCTGTGCGTGTCTGCGTGTATGCATGTATGTCTCTCTACGTATATGTCTGTGTATGTTTCCATCTTTATGCAAGAGAACTATTGTTTCTATTGATTTGTTTCGACTATATTGTATCCTTTAGTTGAAATAGTATTCTTTGTATGAAAACTATTCCGTAATTTCGTCACGTTTTCTGTTTTGTTTTGAGGAATTAGTTTACAACATCATCCAAATTTAAGCTGATTTGAAAGTAGAATAACTGATCATAATTGACCATGTTTACATTATTCATTTTCGTTTTAAAGTAAAAACAAAATTCCGAGAGAAATAAACGAAATAAAGCTGCTTGTTTGGCTGCTTGTTTATAGTTCGATGTACGTACCATAAACCTTATTATATTTGAAATATTAAAAATCTTGTAATCTGCAGCTATTTCTCTCCGATATTAAGAAAATTATACTACAGGAGCCTTGCCAAGGTTCACTCCAAATAATATTTTACTTTTCTTCTGGTATATCTGATTTCATCCATTATTCATGTAACTCTTTGAAAACAATTTTTAAATATGTTCAAAGTTCAAAAATGTTTACATTCTGTAAGTTTATTGGGCTGATCTAAAAAAAAAAAAAAAAAAGTTTGACAATATTTTATAACATGTTGATTCCTTTACAATTGTTATGATAAAATGTATTGTCGTAGACAAACTTTATGTATTGACTTTGGGTAAACATGACTTTTGTGCAAAATATTTTCAAAACTAAAGGTTAGTTTAGTTTAAACATATTTTATTTAATAAATCTGTAGTTGGAGATTATAATATAGAAGGTAAAGGATCAGAATGAAAGCCAATGGTTTATAATGATTTTCTCCTTTGACGATACAAAACTGTAACTATATGTGAAATATATAGCTGCTGATATTGAGTTTTAATGACAAAAAAATTAAGCTGTTGAATAGAGAAAGTGAAGAATTTCTTAGTTAAATAATAGCATTTAACCAAGGTGTATAAAACACAAAGTTAAATAACGAAGGAGATGGTGAAAGATAAGGATAAATAAAAGAAAGAAATTAAAAGGAGACACTGTTAATTAAAATGCGTAGAACATGGTGTATAAAGTTGAGTAAATAAGGGAGAAAAAACACAACTCTTATTTCTTTACCGGAATCTATTGCTTTACAAAAGATATCATACAATAGAATCACCCGGATTAAAGTCAGACTGGAAAGGTGTAAGAATGTTTGTATTTCACGAAAGTAATTAAATACGTGATTAAAATTCAGTCTTTCAAAAACTTTGTAAACAGTATTGAGAAGATCTGGGTCTATGCAGATCTGGGTCTATGCAGTTTGTAAGGACTAATCAGTAGAACAAACAACATAGACTCTGATCTGCCGGTGCATTATGCGACAGCAGATCAGGGTCTATGTTGTTTGCATTTGGATATAGATTATATATAGTTCTAGTACTATCATCGCATTTTTGGATCATGAACATAATCAAAACATGAAGCAGTAGCGAACATTCGAAATTAGGACTATATAAATTCATGATGGCAACAGGGATGCTTCTACGACATGTTATGTCATTGTCTTAAGTTAATGAAGAACAGCGAGTTGCCACCATGAAGATGCGTCCTACCACACCTACATAACATAAATATGCTTTGTTGAGTGGTACCGGTGTCATCACATACCCGCATGATTTCACTCCGTAATGAAAAGGAACACATTAAGGAATAAAAATAAACAGAAGTAAAAAAAGAAAACAAAAAAAGATGCAAAACAAAACTTACCATGAACGAGAAACCATGTCTATAGAAAGGTCTTTCATCCGTAAGTTGTGATCAATGTGTTAGGACCTTAAATGTTTACATTAATGTGCATGATAGCGTTGAAATATAAACTATCTGTCTTGGTGATTGTAGTTTTGAGTTTCAAAATGATCTTGTACTAAAGTAATGCAAAGAGTCATGCAAAAGTTTTGCATGAATTATGATATTATCAGCTAGGAACAAGGGAGTAATAACAAGCAAAGATGCGGTGTGCAATTTAGTTACCATAAGTTTTCGCAGACACTTCAAGCAAATAGCTTCTGTTCGATATCTGTGTACACTAAAACCAAGTGATATATAGATATTATGAATGAGAATTTAGTACAAGTGAAAGTTACAATTACGTAAAGAGAGTATTTCTCAAGCATTTCTTTCTACACGGGCGTTGAACGTGAACGTAGAGTACAAATTTATAAACATACATCTCTAGCTGTGTGAAAAAAAAAATAATCTGCGAAATTAGTAATTAAAAGTTAATGTTCAGAAAGAAGCTGCGAAAATCTACTGTAATACAAAACTTGAATGTCTACTTATTTTTGTTGAGAAAAAATAAATAAATGTCAGTCAGGTGTAAGGGCGCATGTTGCAATACTGCAAAATCAAAGAACTAAAGTAAAGAAAGGTGTAATTAAACATGTAAAAAGACAAGTAGTAATAGAATAATAACATATCTATGTTAGGACGAAATGTGGTTCTCGTGGGTCATGAGGGAAAAAATGCAAAGAAATATAATGATGAATGAAAAACCATGTCTAGAGAAAGGTCTTTCATGGTCATGTTGTGATCAAAGTGTGAGGATCTTAAATGTTTACAAAAATGTACATAATAGCTGTATTATAAAATACGTATCATTGGTGATCACATTTCGAGTTTCAAAGGGGTCTTGTAAGAAAGTGATGCAAAGAAACATGCGAAGTCTTTTTGTGGCAAAAAGGTATTGCATTATCAACTGAGAACAAGGGGGCAGTCATAAACAAAGACGCAATGTATAACGTAGTTGCTACATAAAAATTTTTATCAATCTTAGTTAACACTTAAACAATTACACCATAAATTGTCTCAGACATTTCTAGCGAATACATATTATAAAATACCTGTCTATACAACCGATCAAGCGATATATGGAATTTTGAAATAAAAGTTTTGTAAAAAAGACAATTACTGCGAACCACGAAGAATTCATTAAACGTGTTTTAACATTGTAAAATGTAGAAAATGTGTATAATTTGTCAAAGTATAAAACTATCAATTTCTATGTAATTATCAAGTCAATAATGATATTTACTCATTCTTGTTATGTAGCGATAAATGTTACATAGTGATAATAATGAGCAACCACTTCTTTCTACAAGGGTGTTAAACTACTAACATACATAAAATATTGTAGCACTAATTTATAAACATACTTCTCTAGTAGTGTGCACAATAACATAATCTGCAAAATTAACAATTAAAGTGCAGAAGAAGCTATGAAAATGTACAGTAATACAATACTGAGCGGAAATTGAAAACAAAATGTTGATTGGGTGTTAGGGCGAAAGATACCATGCAATTACAAAATACAAAGTTAGCAAAAATAGAAAACTAAAGTAAGGAAAAATGTATTGAACCTATAAAAGGGGCGGGTAGTAATAGAACAACAATGTAATTAGGTCAAGACGAACTGTGGCTTTCATGGGTCCTAACTGGAGTTATGTATCTCCCTCAGAGGTAGATGGACGAGGCTCTTTGAAAAGAGAATTCAAACCTACATCAGGTAGAAGTTCCTCCAGGTCCTCATAAGAACTGATGCGGTGTATACCTTACGATTGGTCTTTTATCAAGATCGTCCTATTAGATGTCCAGACGATAGCTAGGTGCTTGGATTTCACAAGCTTCCTGGCTTCGAAAAGCAGCTTTCTTCTTGATCTTGTTAAATCTTCATTAATAAAGATTGCACTGGGACACTTGTCCTTGATGATTGTAGGGACTGTATACAGTTTCTGACGGGAACAATAGGTGGCAAATTTGATAATCATATCTGTAGGTTTATATGACTGTTCCTGTGGTTTTACTCTGTGTGATCTGTCAATGTCCTTTAAGTCAAATTCTAAGCCGATGGATTTATACATTTTCAGGAAGAGTTTGTCACTGTCCTCATCGTGGCTTTCTGGGACTGTCGTGATCCGGAGACAGTTTCGGCAGCTATACTGTTCTGACTTGTTGTAGCTTCCGAATGTTATCTATGAGTTTAGCGTTCCGTGATTCCAGTTGTATAATTATGTCCCTCAGGGCTTTAGTAACACCATCTGCTATCGATGTAACCATATTTTAAAGCTCTATACGGAATGTTTCCTGCAGCAGCTCATATATTTTCAGAAGTTCTTCGTGCCCTAGTGTTATAACACTCTTGAGATGATGCTGTCCCCATCGTTTGTGAATCAAAATTCTTATGAGATTCCGGGGAATTTCTGACATTTTCACTTGTTCAGATTCACTATGTACTCAATTCTTTTGTGACAAGTCTATATTCAGTTGATGTAATCTCTCTTTTCTTGTTAGCTGGTTGACTCAGGGTAGATGTCGAGATTTGACTTATATGTATGCCTAACTTTGTGCTGAACACTATACTAGGTCATACCTAACTTTCTGCTGAACACTGTACTTCGAAAGTCTCTTGCGTCTCACAGTTATTGGTACTAGGACATTTACCATCATCGCAAGTCACGGGCGACAATCCGCTACGCTCATTTATCACCTGTGACTGTCTGTGCTGAGATTTCTCATGAATATGCATAAACCTGCTTAACCAATCACTGCGAGCGAGAGTAAACTTTTCTCGTCATTGTGACCAAACATTACCTTTCACGCTGTTTAAATGAACCAGTCAAAGTTTCTCTTCCAAAGACAGTCATTTCTCTATCGAGAAAACGGGCACTTTCCTTGATGTGTAGGAGATTGTTACATTGTGTTGTTGACGTATTTTTCTGAGAAACGAGAAAATCTCAGCACAGGCAGCCATGGGTGATAAAGGAACGTAGCGGATTGTGTATATGCCTATGACTGATGAATGAAGAATGTATTGCATTGAAACAGCATCTTTGACATCAGAACTGTACAAACAATATTGACCTTCACAAACTACTCGTATGAATCTCAGTTACTAGACCTCACAATATTGCCCGAGACGCTACATATTTTCTACGTTCTGTCCAGCTTGAGGAGAAAATATCCAACCATACGCATTTCTTTTTTCATTGTTCGCTTATGTTTGCGGTTTAGTACATACAGGTAATTGTTTTGGAGTGCAGATAAATGCTGTTATCTCCAAGACAAACAGTTGGTATTCCCTGTGAGAAGCTTTTTCAATACACTGTAATGGCGTGAAGCTGCAAGCTCATATATTTTATACAGCAACCTACGGCACATTCCGTGTCATTTATGTCAATGTTTTGCTTTAATATCGACATTTTTATGAAAGCCTCGCTCCTACAAAGTACTTTAAATTCTACACCATTTATTAGCGTTAGGGATAATTATGTAATTGATTTCTGAGATGACTGAATGTAAGTGAAGGGTACACGCCTAATATTGACACTACTTTTTATATTCTGTCTACATTATATAGAACACAGAATATCGTCTACTTACTGCCACTGTAAGTTAGATTTAATCACTTATTTTTCTAGCTCTTGTTTTTCTCGCACAATTCGATATTATTTAGCTTAAAATTAACTCATGTTACCAATATACACGACGGTCCTCAATTATACAATAATATTAAGGAATACATTCTGAGACGGCGGTGGTATACTAGCAGTATACATAAATGAATTCAGAAACATTGCAAAAATACAAATATAAACATTAACTGATTTTTTAAATACACAGTATGTAATTAACTATTTGAAAATATACTGCATATAAACATTGCAACCAAATAGCACAGACATTTTAAATTCCAATACGAAAGAAGGTTGAGAGAGAGAGAGAGAGAGAGAGAGAGAGAGAGAGAGAGAGAGAGAGAGAGAGAGAGAGAGGGAGGGAGGGAGGGAGGGAGAGAGATAGAGAGAAAATATAAAATATTGGTTCATTTCTTGCCTCGTGAAGGGACAAAGGTTAGCACACAACACACCGTGTACCATCTCTATAAAATTAACACTAGATCAAAATGCACAAGCCAAACTGTTCTGAATTACAGAGTCTGAAAACAATGCTACTACAGCTATGCAGCGAACGGTACAGCATGTGAGTTCTCAACGTTATTAAACGATGTGTTTTGTTGTAGTACCTAATTTGTTTTACAAGATAACACTAGCTGTTAGCCTCAATATCTAATGCAGGATGTCAGAGGAAAACATAAAACGGTTTGCAAATCGAGGCATTTTAACAACAAAAAAGAAGAGAGAACAAGCATAATAAGCAATTGACCTTCGCCAGTAAAAACATAAATTGCTTTAATTCGACGGCTAGATAGGCTACAATTTAGAAGATATTCCGCTCAGGAGGTAATAAACTGAAATAAATGTCCTATTTATTTAATTAGTAATAAAGGGGATGATAAAAGTAATGGTGATCTACAACTATTCGACTAAATGCTACAGAAACGAATGTATGCATGAATGAAAGGTTAATATTTAGAGCTCATATATATATATATTAGGTGCTACAACAATATAATTAGATAATTAGCTGCTAAAATAATGTGTGCACGGTTGAGATGGTATAGGGGTTGGTGCTTACAGGCAAGGCGATGGATGCCGTAAACCGCGGATCCGGGTTCGAATCTCCGTTTTGTACGAATTAAAATTCTCTAACCTGTATGATAATATTATTTATTCGTATTCGAAAAAAATATGTTAATGTTATCAAGCATTCTCCTGTAGAATCCATGGATAGCACTTTCCGCTCTGTTTGATGTATATTTGTGATTATATATATATATATATATATATATATATATATATATATATATATATATATATATATATATATATATATATATATATATATATATTGACACACGTATTGGTAACGGCGCAACTACAAAACATTTTAAATTTCCCAACATTTTCAGTACAACAAGCTATTCCAGAGGGGAAGAAAGAACTTACCTCAACACAACAAGCACTTAAATCAGAAGTCGAGAGATAATCTGGTTTTATACATGTTGAATATCAGGGCGAATCTACACACAAGAGTTAGTGAGTGGAACAAAGAAGAAACAGTTGAAAATTGGTCTTAAACTTAATCAAGTACATGTCTATTTTATGTTGTCAAAATAGCAAACCTAATAAAGTACATGTCTATTTTATGTTGTCAAAATAGCAAACTTAATAAAGTACATGTCTATTTTATGTTGTCAAAATAGCAAACTTAATAAAGTACATGTCTATTTTATGTTGTCAAAATAGCAAACTTCTTTAAGAATAATCAAAGATGGGATGATCTGTGTAAATACGAGTTCGTTGTACGAAGAAAATTTGTTTGAATTAATTCAGTGACTAAGGTCAAAGGATGGAAACCATGCGTGGTAAAAATCAACACCTATAATACCAGTTACTACAACATGTACCATATATAGTATAATCTGGTAAAGTTATGCGTGGAGAGGGTAGTAAAGAAAATGTACCATGATAATGTTGAAGCAAGATATTGAACCAGAGATAATAATAATAATAATAATAATAATAATTCATGTAAAGAGGTAAGGAATATTTACTTCAGTAAATATTGTCGCAAGATTTGCGTACGCGTGATAAACTAATGACTGACTGAAATTTTGATAAAAGTGTATTGGGAGGGTTAGATTGTGGACTTGTCTGAAGATACCTTGGCACGTACCAGATGTTCCTCGAAATTTTTAGGTCGACGGTACGCAACTATATGAACTTCGTGAAATATGCATTTCACATGTTCAGAAGATTCAATCTGGTGCCATCGTTTCCGAGTGATCTCCTGCAAGTCTGGGGCATCTCTGGGTGTAATTTAACCCGTAATGGGATGCGTTAGTTGGCTTTCTTGTTTTTTATTATTTCAAAACGGCTTTTCTATCGAGGAATCCAGTTTTATTCATAGCCTCGTCAATGTATTTCCTTCTGTATCCTGTCCATCGAAGGTGCCCATTTGGCTCTCCGGGTCTCTGGTGAGAATCACGTTGATTTACAATACATGTCAGTTTCTATATTTCCCTCAAGGTTGATTGAGTATCCATTAATATATTTGACTTGTTTGATGAATTCAAAGAATATTTTGAAATTGCCGCCCGTTTCCATCCATTTTGATTCTATGTCGTCAATGAATTTGCACCAGAAAAGAGGTCCATGGGGTGCCTCAATGAGAAGCTTCTGTGAGAGTCTTCCCATGAAAATATTGGCATACGAAAGATGCCATTTTAGTGTCCATCGCAGTTCCATTGATTTGTTAGAAATGTTGATTATTTAACAAAGAATTGTTCAACTTAGTAACATGGGTTTAAAGCCTGACCAAATAGTCAGTGGAAAAGATCCAGCCGACTATCCCATGCTTCTATGCAGGCTTTGATTCCCTCCTTGTGTGGGATGTTGGTGTATAAGGAACATACATCATGACGAGTGTTGTCTGGAAATTTAGTTTTCATTGTTTTGTTAAGGTTGTCAGTACTATCTTCGATGAAGGCAGGTTTTCCACGAAAGGTCAGATGTGATAATCACCGAATTCAGAAGGTTTTTTAATTTTTTTGTTTCAGTGGGATGATCATTTTCGAAAATGATTGGCCTCCTCAGTTTCGCTTCTTTGCGTATTTAAGCGAGTGAGTAAAATCTCCCTGATTTATGGTCAACCGGTAGGAGGTAAGTCAGTGTTTTGTCATCAATGTGTCCTGCGTTGTGCATGTCTTTTAAAGTCTGACACACAATTTCAGCATGTTCATGTGTTAGGTCATGACTAAGTTTCTTATAAAACCATAATCAGAAAAAGCTTTTTCATGTCCATTTATCTAACCCTCTCCAAAGCTACATTCATTCAACCACAATCAAGTTTAAACTGATATAATGGATATCGTTGCTTCTAACTACTGACATACAGAAATTATTAAATGTACATGCACAATAATGTTTTAGTCTCAGTTTGTGAGAAAAGATTCGCGGTGGCTCAGGGGTTAAGGTGTTGGTCTCATGACCAGAAGTTCGATTCCGACAGCGTCAGCTGCCATGGTGTGTCCTTGAGCAAGGAATTTTACTCTACTTGCATTGACACGATATAATCGTCAAACTTTTGATGTGCCTTAAGATACCAAAACACGTAACACATAATTTTGGGAGATTTATGACTTCATTTTCTTTTGTAATTCTGAATTTTGTTAAGATCAATATAAAATAATAGATTTTTTCTATAAGGGAGGAATATGTCCACCTGCATGTTGTAGCCGTTTTATGTTGGTATGGGTATACAAGAACTGATAACATATAATATCACCAGTTTGCTAAGTATTTCTGGAAAAAAATCAAACCTATGTTTAAATGGCCATCTTTGCTACAACTGATGAATATTCACTTTCTATATGCTAATAATAGTGCGTAAAGTGCGGATATAAATCGAAAGCTATATAATATGACTTCTAAACGTTAGTGACAGATTTTTTTTGATGTGGTGCCTAAGTATCTAAAGACAAATGATATATTGCTCTTATTTTAGGTATCAAATGTAGGTCAAAGACAATTCTAATTCCATTCATTCTGCCCCCACCCCCTTTTATTTTCAGAAAGTTATATGATCGCCATATCTTAAGAATTTGGAACAATCTATATAGAGCGTTTGACAGTCTATAGGAGAATGTTGGCATCCGTGAATCAGATAAGGCGTTTTCTTTACAACATGCTATATGCACCAATGTATTTATGTAATTAGAACTGGTTGTTATAATATTTCGCATTGTTGACACTTACCTTCTCTCTTGCATAGTTGTGCATGTGCACTGTATATTCTACGAATCTTTTTTGACCAAGCCTTTTACCTGAAACATGTGATGTTTGGTAAGCATTATTACACAAAACCCATATCTATCAATGAAAAAGTTTTCATTTCCATAGGTTTCTTTTTCTTCGTGCAATGAGGAAAAAAAAACATAGTTTATGTCCTCATTATGTAGATTAAACACCCTGCTGTCTCATTAAAGTTTAATCGTCGTTTATTCTGCTAAAACACCTGTTTTGAAATAAGGCAGACCACACACGGTTTCTATTGTAATGTCTTTAAATAACTTTAATACTTTCCTACTTGGACAGAGATCACTGCATGAAACATAATTGAGGGTTTAGACATGAGATTGGCACATAATTACACGGATGCATCACCCATCGGGTGTGTTGCAATTGATTCGTTGTCACGAAAAGCTAGATGATAAACTGGAGGCTATGGGGGGCGCAAAACAATACACTTGCAGGGGTAATGTTAGGGGTTTTCGAGTGCAAAAAAGTAGCAAATTACCCAAATGACTCTTGTTAGGATTTACTTATTTATTTCAACCAGGATATATGTAATGTTTAAAAGTGCTCTTTCTATGCGTAGTATCATACAAAAGACACAGTTACATTTTACATGTTTAATTATATACCCGTACTAATTTAGCAAGCTACTCCTTTATATATATATATTTACTCATCATTTCTTGATTCATCTGGCTTGATTTCTCTGCCTCACTGCGTAATTTATCTTACACATTTTCACTTTTAAAAAAAAACTGCTAGACAAGGAATAAGGAACGATTGCTGAAAAGATCATAAAATCCATCAATCCTTACCTCATCTCTCTTTTGTTGCGCGTTTTTGTTCTGAACTATTTATGTGTGTGCCTCTCACCTTCTATCTGCATGTCTTTCTGGCTTTCTAGCTGTCTGTCTTGTTACGACCCTATGGCTCGAACCAACGTAACAAAAAGAAAGTGAAACCAACAATGTTTGTAAAAATCAACAAACAATTTATTTTAAATAATTAATTTGAAAATCAAAATACACTTACACTTTTGTGTATTAAAATCCAAATAATCCAACAATTATTAGTGTCATAATCACAAGTCCTGTATATATAGAAACTATAAAATGTTCCAAATGAATCTTCGTAATGAACGAATGTTCCGAAAGAATGAGTCTTCGTAATGAACGAATGTTCCGAATAGATGATGGTTCCGAATGAATGAGTCTGGACTGTCATGATGTTCCAACGATAATATAATCCAGGTCATCTTTAAGAAATTCAGAGGCATCCGAGAAAGTCCTAAATATAACTCCAGGTAGCTCTGAGGAATGGTCCAATAAATAATTCCTTTTGAATTATTCATACAGCATGGCATTAGTTACAGCATAATTCCAGCTCGGCTATTATTTCAAACGATCTGATGATTCCAAAAAGCTGATCATAAAAAAACAGTTCTTTTCAACTCAAGATCTAAAATGGAATGGAAATAATTCGTATTTCTAGGTCTTTTATACAACTTGCAAATGGCACATTTCACAACAGGAAAACGTGTCATATTATGACCCATAATGCAATACTAAATGCGTCTATTAATGAAAATGTAACCCAGATACAGTAAACAACTCTGACCTTGAACAAAAGGTCAGTAAACATGTTGTTATTTTGATTAATAGTACAAGTAAACCCAACTTAAATATGACTCACTATTTGACACAACTTTAAACTAGAGTCATAGGCCAAAAGTTTAAGCACACTATAGATTCCATATCCATAATTCCGTAACAGACTACATAAATATATATGTCTATTGCAAAGTAGGTATGTAGGTCAGTTAGTTTCTGTTAATGTTGTTAATTAAGCATTTGGGCACAAGAGAACGAGTCCTTGTAGCTAGTTATATATGTACTATCCCTCCCTCCCTGCTTAACAAAACCATACGTCCATCTATCTTTCACTTTGTCAATACCTAGAATCACTTGATTTGTTCTAGAATTCCTTTATTTTGTAACATGTATAGGCACTAAATGCAAGAAGACTTTTTAAAGTAAAAATATTCCAAAAACCATCTTTTCTTAAAAAGGACGAATTTACCTGTAAGGCGGTGACATTCGCCGATCCTTTCACGGTGCTTCTTTGAAGGGTACAAAGCGCTTATATTGCTAGGATAATTGGTTAAGATGGTTTTGCCATGCTCAATGTATATATTCCTTGAAATGTTCACATTCTACATTACACAATAGGAACGGACCACCTAGTACCATGTAAGATGGTTCTTACTATAATGATCTTTACATAGCCAAATAATTATAAAAATAAGGTAATTTGTATCCTTAACCTCTTCACTCAATTCTTTTCGCCCTTATGAAAACTAGAAGATTGAAAATTCCATTCAAGGCTCGATCATCAACACCAAAGCAATACTGTATGCACAATCTGCGGTGAAAGCATGTGTACATTCTTATAAACTGCAAAACTCAATTATCAGATACCTAAAATGTTATTGGTATATTATCAACTTAATATTTTTATTCTGTTACACCTCACTGGGCGGAGACAACAGACCTAAAAACCAAAAATCAAGTTTCACTATGCAAAAAGGTAGTAGAATTAGATTAGTCGTCATCGATTTTAGACATATATATTGACGTGCATACAAGCTTGTATTATATATTGACTTGCATACAAGTTTGTATTATATATTGACGTGCATACAAGCTTGTATTATATATTGACGTGCTGACAAGTTTGTTTTATATATTAACGTGCATACAAGCTTGTATTATATATTGGCGTGCTTACAAGCTTGTGTTTTTATCACGGCAGAAAAGTTAGGAAGCTTTTTACTATCATTAAGAAACAGTATTTCAAAGCAGCTCGTATTTGTGCATTAAAACATTCTTTGTTCGTAATTCCTTGCTCGTGACAAACTCATATTCATGAACGCATCCCATTTCAGAAGGTCGAAAACCTTCATTCGAGAGTTCGAAAGATTCAAATACACTGGGGAAAGAAAATGCAGTATGTCAGAACGGTGCGAAAAGGTTGCAAATGTTAGACCTTGCACACCGAATTTGCATCTTTCTCGGCAGGTAGATAACTTGCAGTAAACTATAACGATTACAACTTGGTTCCTTGATAGATACACCAGCATTTACGAACCAATCGATTGTTAAAGATAAATCTTCCCCCCCCCCCTCCTCTCTCTCTCTCTCTCACATGGAAAAATCGTAATGTGAAAGCAGTTTTGAAAATTCATAGTACTAAAAGTACTGTAAGGCTGCGGCATTTGAAATTGTGGCACGCTGCTAGTGAAAAAAACGAGTCGATAAAACCACTCTCTTGCATGAGGGCAATTATAAAAAGATTGGTAATATGGTTTCCATGGCAGCTATAGTTGATGTCAGGTTGGCTCCATGTTCATGCATAACCATTTGCATTATCAATAGAAGTCTTTCATGGGAAATTCGTTGTCAATGTCTTGATCTGTTCAGAGGAACTAACAGGAGCAAGATTTTCAAGTTGTCGCCATGGCGACAATGGTGGAGGTAAAATCGGCACAATCCTAATGTAAATCCAACTTAATAACATTATCAGTCTTTAAATGAAGACCCCGTGCTGAAGCAACCTTTCGTGCAGGAATAATAGCAAAAGCTAGTGTCTTGTATACGATCATCTACATATCTTACGAATTCTTTTAAGGGAAAAAACGCATGGCAATATGATCATCCATTCAGGAAGAGCAGCGACAACAAGATTTTAACGATCTTGAAGGTAAGATCAGCACCAGTTTCATTTTTGGAACCAACTAGGTTTCATAAGAAGCCTTTTAATTAAGGAATGTTGCTATGATCATTTGTTCTGAGGGAGGAGGGATAACATGTTGTTCGAGATAAACGCTATGGTGACCAATTTGGAATTCAAATTGACACCATTTTCATCAAAGACCAAAGTGAAAATCCAACCCATTCAGAAGGAGAAGTGATAACAAGCTTTTCAAGATGGCCAACATGACAGCCATGTTGAATGTCCGAGGAGCACCATTTTCATTGCGGCCAACTAGATGTCTGGATGATCTCTCTCTCTCTCTCTCTCTCTCTCTCTCTCTCTCTCTCTCTCTCTCTCTCTCTCTCAAACACACACATACATAAACTAAAACCATGATATTTTAAATCTCTGTCCGACAATAAACTTATCGGAAACTAGGAAAGTCGTACTGAAATAGCATATATATCTTCATTTTACAGATAGATCACTAGACTCTCTACAACGCATTTTCAACCTTGTCTAAATTGATCGTGGTTTTGCACAATTTTATTTATTCATTTATTTTACAATTAATATTGGAATTGTTAGCTGCAAATATTTAGCAATTTTTCAAAAGACTACGCATGCTGAGCACTGCATTGGCAAGAACACATGTAGGCGAAATGGAGATTAGTTTCTGCTTCTTGTTTTCCATATGAGTTCTGCTTACTGTTTTATAAGCGAAGTCTTTGCGCTAATTAATTGCAAAATCAGGCACATGGCCGAGGGTTGCAATAGCACAAATGCCTAACTCCACGTGCTCTCTCTCTCTCTCTCTCTCTCTCTCTCTCTCTCTCTCTCTCTCTCTCTCTCTCTCTCTCTGACTTCTCTATTTCATCTTTGCCTGATAAGTTGATTAGATTCTCTTTGCTCCAACAATCGAACCCTACACATGCTACTTCTAATTAAATCTCAGCTGCAGTTAACACATTGATTTTCTGAAATATTTATAAGGAAATAGAACTGTGTCTGCAAATATTTGAACTTAACGTATCGATCTCAAAATCAGAGAAATATTTCTCTCACTTTCGAGTAGATAGTGGCAGTCTTACTGTTCCAAACATTATCACATATTACGACTAATTTAATCAAAGACTTTAAGGCTTCTTGATTACAAACGATGTAATTAGTTAAACCAAATATAGAAAAGAAGGCAGATATCGCAAGACACGTTTCGGGATCCATCTTCACGCAATGTGAGATTCTGTTCTAATTTTGACGTGAATAACATTGCCTAGAATTCATTCATGCAGATGAAAGGGTCCATACAAATTTAACATATAAACGCGTTAGATTGAATTGTTTGGAGGGCGATGTACTGATCGATCATAGTACCTCAGAAGAACAATCCTTTCGCTTATTTTAAGCAAAATGGAACTTATGTCAATGGGATCACCATGCGTCTAAAACTAAAACTGCTAAAAGAACACTAAAAAAGTGATATTTTAATATTTAATAATATAAAACACTTGGACAATGCCGCTTTTGCGATGCTGACTGATAGAATCATTTGATGGAGTGTTTGATTCCGTTCGATGATTTAAGAGGAGAAGAAGCTTTGCGGAACTTAGTCTGCTTGGAGGGAAAAAGTCGATTAATAAACATAAAATAAAATAAAAAGAAACAATTTAACCCAAGATAAATTTTCATTATAAACTTGTCTTTTTTATTTTAAAAAGACACATATTCGCTATGCTCATCAATTTCTAAACTTGTGTTATTCATGTCCAAGGGGAAATTGCTTATTAACCCTCCTATGTATTGGGATTCACATAACATTGAATCTACAGTGATTGTTAGGATGATAAACCGCTCCCGGAACAGGAATCAAACACTTCATCAAATGATTCTATCAGGCAGCATCGCAATAGCGGCGTTGTCCAAGTGTTTTATATTATTAAATATTAAACAGGAATGACATCACTTGTGGACAGTATGCGATTTCTTTCTTCATGCAACTTGCCATATATCATGGCTAAGTTACAAAGTTTACCATATTTTAAAGTTAGTTGTCGTTCGCTTGTGAGGAGGGACTTACTCATTACCCCCGCTTCTATGACACACTATACAAAAGTTAATAGTAAATAATGTAAAAAGATAGAGGAATATGAGTTTTAATCAAAGCTGAATACGTCTTGACAGTAACGACACAACAACCAAATTTTAGTGTGTGAAATCCAGTGCAAGTTTGGTGGCAAGGACTGAAAAGTATCGGATTTTAAATAACTCCTGGAAAATAGGTAATTGCAACCAAGTTTTGGTACACAACAAACGCTCCTCTGTAGAAGTAACCCAAGTGCAAGTGTGATGGTAAAATGAAAAAAGGTATGGAATTAAATCCAAACACGATTTGTAAGCTAGTGTGAATAACTCCTAGAAAGTATGTCACCGCGACCACGTTTTGGTGCGTGACATGCTTTCATCATAGGATGCACAGTTTTTATACAAATAAGCTTAACAATATAGGAGTTACAGCTCAGACATGGACGAAACACGGAAGCAATTGCGAAAAAAGTGAACCCTTTTTGAGCCGATCGCTTCTGGAAGGCGGTGTATACAAATAAAAAGTAATGAAAAATCAGTAAGAAGCGAAAACTAATAGGAAGCAGTTATTTACTGTTAAACATTAACCGTAAACAAAAAATCAGCTTCATAAAATTATGAATATGTACGTCAATATTTAATATTCAATACATTCTTTGCTATTCAATATTAAATATGCAGACGTACTATTCCAAAACAAGAAAGAAAATGTATATGGTTTACATATTTTACATGAAAACTTGAACCCAGCTATTGTCTTAGAGCGGATATCTATATTCTCATGAACCAGGGTCTGCAGCGGACTAGATGAAATATGGGGTATCAGTTCAGAATCACCGTCATGTTATCTGAGATGGGAATTGCATTGCTGTCAATAAAATTGTGAACACCCAGGAATGAAACGAAAGGTTACTGGAACGACTGACAAGACACAGCTGCGATACAATAATATTCACCTCATGAGGAACCAAACTAATCCGTGTGTTCAGGCCAAATATTGACACTTCCAAGATGTATATTTTCGTCAAAATAACTTTAATTTAGAATGTCACTACATTTGTACTAAAAAGTTTACATTTTTTTATGATTAAGAATATAACATTATTTAAAGCCTGACGCTTTAGAACTTTTTCAGCATGAATCTCATACTTACGCTAAAGAACCATGAAACCAAAATGCGGAGTATATATCTACAGGTGATCCTTAATTGCAAGCACATTCTGAGAAAAAAAAATCCTTATCACAATCAAAGCTATAGTTATAATGTATGCTCGATGTATGCAGATTACAACTATACCTCTGAGTGATTGCCATGAAGTAATATTCTGTACGTAACGAACATTAATTTTCTCTATTAAACTCTATATCTTCCTATAACTTTTTTAATTTTTACATGTAGCTCCGTTACGCACGGTAAATATATGGCAAACAAATCAACTATTTGTCATTGAATCTCTGGAAATTAATTTAGTGTTTTTCAAGAACAAGACAAAAGCAGTTCATTGACAAGAAAGGAACATTGTAAACAATGTTGTATAAATCATCAAAGAATACGAGATGTAATAGTACCTTCCAACTGTTATGCTTTTTGCTTTACACAAAAGGAGCTTTATATATAAATTTCATAAAATGGATTTTCAAATTCCCCCCAAAAAATCTAAAACGGCTTATCTGTAGAATCAATCCAATGGAATTTAAATTTACATAGTCAAGACGAATGATCAGCATAGACACTCAACATCATCGTTGCCATCGTTTTGGTTAATTTGTTCAATAATCTCTGACGCATCATCGTCGCCATTGTCTATTGATATGGTGTCCATCGCACCTTCCAAGATGTTATTAAGGTTTCAAGATAAGTGCCATGAGGTATCTGCCCTTTCAAGAATTCAAAATGAAACCATCTTTAATGAGAGTGGTTAATGAAAGTAGTTGTACAGTGCTCGAATACAAGGCGAAGAATTGCCTGTTATGTACATTTGCCCATCCCGCTCAAACATTAGGCAGCACCAACGAACGTTTACTAAACATTTGTCAAAAATATAGTTATTCATCAAATTCATATAAATGTAAATTTGTGACAACAAAGTATAATGCAGCAATATTTGCTGTAAATGAAGACAAATATTTGAAATTATAAAATTGCGTAAGCAATCAAATAGAGAGATCATTGTAAATGAAATATTCTACTAAAATTGCTACTTTTATTTATTTTTCCATCTTTTCCTTATTTTTGTTACCTAAGGAATACAAATATCTAAAATAAAATTCAATATCTCTGAACAATTTTCCTTTCAAGACAAACATGGAAAGTAGGAACACATTTCTGTATTGAAAATTCTGAAGTCCTGTCTCATCTGTAACGCTGAAAGGCAATAGATTGATCAATCTCCATTCATCAGATAAATTGTTCACAAGTGTTGCATTCCATTGCATTCCATTGTAACAGGTAAGTCTCAATGTTTTTCTAAAAATGTTCAACTGTTTTGATATTTCTTCATATTTATTTAGCCGATTAAAATGCTTATTCTCCGAGGTTTCAAATTTCCAAGTGGTCCTCGTGGCATTTTTTTCGGACCCTTAGTATAGCATCATAAACTCCATGATACCATTGGACAAAAGAAGTACTGATATTGCAACTTTGCCTAAATTCTTTAAAAGTAAGAAATTGCCATTGTCATTGACTAGATCTAGACTTTAACTACACATCATCGGTTTGAATTTGAACTTCGGGTTCCAGTAAAGAGAACTAAAGATGAAACTAGATACATGGTAACATATCAACCCTGTTCAGCTCTGTCAATTTTTGTCCAGAACCGAACCAATGTTGGAAGGTTGCAACGTTCTAGTTATGAACAAATGGCTTGGAAATTATAGTTCCGCGTGAAGAAAAAAAGAGATCTTTCTACAAATAATTGCTAATATATTGACACATTGACACTGCTACACTGACACATTGTCTCAATCAGAATAGTGGCATTAAAAATAAAACCATATGCACCATTTGTGGACCATACCAGCAACCAAAAGGTAATAATTTTCAGACAACAAGACCCATTGATAATTTGCTTTTTTTCCTGATCCATGCCAGCAGATGATAGAGACAGTCGTTTTCAATTTTAAACTTAACAAAACAATGGCCAATAGAGGAAGAGCAAAATATGTTCTTATTAACAACAATCTGTTCCTGTAAGACACACAGAACTTTACGCACAAGTTTTTTTAATGTCTTCAAACTAACAGTGGTCTGTACCCATGAGACAATTCTCTCTTTAAATACAAATAATGCTTAGCCTAAAAATCTTTTGTACTTCCTCAACGAGAAAAACTACGAGTTACAAAGTATGTTTACAGTAAAACTGTTTTGTACAATATTAAATCCGAATGTTATTCAGAACGATTTTTTTCTATTTTTAAAGTAAATCACTGCCTTTCTAAACAACTGGGTCATGGTATTTATTGAACAGTGATGAGTATGATGAGACGTTAACATCGTTGAAAATAGCAGGCATTAAGTACGTTATTTATTGAAATACAAGTGTATATTCGCTAACTGATGTCTAACTGTTGAGAGAGTTAATTGGAATAAACCAAATACAAACAGAAAATCTGTGTATGCCAAATTAGGTATTTGCAATCAGGTATACAAATTCAAAAGTATTAAATCTGGTTGATACAAAGTTGTTAATTGATTTGCCATGATGAAGCAAGAGATATCCTGCTCCGAGTCCTTCTTCCTCTGACAATTTTATGTCAGTACACTAAGGTACTTGCTTTTCAATGGAAAGCCTAACTTACAGTAATTGTAGCCATTTATTCAGTACAATGGACTGCAACGAATGAATTAATATGTTTGTGAATAAAAGGAACAAAGTGCTTTAAAGTATAACTTCCTCCTCTGATATTATGTAAATGACAAGCCAAGCAAAAAAAAAAAAAAAAAATACCCAAAATAAGGAAGCACACTTTAGTCCCATTTTATTATTTTTGTTAAATCACACACACAGTGTCTCAATGATTATATCACATGGTTACAGTCAAAGTTATTCAATAATATACATGACCTATTGTTTATTATGGACGAGAATTGCTCAGAAATTAAAAACTGTAAATAATAGCCTTTTCTTCTGGCAAAGATACTAAAATTAATACACACAAATAAATGAATTGACAGCCTGGCAATCTCATGGCAAAGATACTAAAATTAATACACACAAATAAATGAATTGACAGCCTGGCAATCTCATGGCAAAGATACTAAAATTAATACACACAAATAAATGAATTTACAGCCTGGCAATCTCATGGCAAAGATACTAAAATTAATACACACTAATAAATGAATTGACAGCCTGGCAATCTCATGGTTGAAGAAATGTCATCGCTTGCGAGTGTGCTTGTATCCGTTTGTGCATGTTTTCGTTTGTTAAAGGAATAGGATGCAAACAATAACGAAGACAAATACATGCTATTATTACTATTAAAGATTAAATGGGAACGATAAGAAACAAATCCTGTTTTCAGAAAGATATCCGACACTTTTCGGTTTCAAATAAAGAATGGCATTTATGTTTTTTGGTATTCCACATAATCCAGTCGAGTGATGTTTTCATAATCTTTCCGCAGTGATGTATATTCATTAGAGGTAAGTATACACAGCAATATTGTAATAGTTTAAGTTATGTCAATTTTCATTTGTTGACCATGCTGTAAATCAGCGACCGTTTCCGTATTTTACAGAGGACACTACTATTAGCATAATTTTAATGATATATGATAATAGGATCTATCTATCTCAGCTAGCTAGCTAGCTATATCCTGGAATAAAGACATGAGGGATGTCTGACCACTAGTATCTATATATCTATCTGTCTGTCTCTTTGTCTCTCCGACTATCTATCTAAAACAAGAGACTAGCTATTTCCTGGAATAAAGACACGAGGGATGTCTGACCACTAAAATCTATCTATCTATCTATCTGTCTGCCTGTTTGTCTAAATATCTAAACTAGTGGTTAGCTAGATGCTGGAATAAAGACAACACGGATGCATGACAACTAATTTAATATTAATACAGTCTATATTGCTTTCTTTCGTCTTAAGAACTGTCTATACATAACTCCCCTGCACTGTAAAAGTCCCTTCTCACAAAGGACGAATAAAATTCTTTTGCATTGATTATTTGCATATTTTACAGTTTTTACTTGTTGCTATCGTCTACATTTTCTAAATCTTGTAAACCTACATCTGCTGTTTGAAATACCAAAGAGGACAAATGTAGGTGACTGATGTATACCTTGTGAAACTGCTAATGAAATGCGTTTTAGCACACAGTCACATTCCCTAAAAGGTACATAATACAAGAAAACAGGCTGGGTATGTCAACCACATATAGAACAGGCTGGGTATGTCAACCACATATAAAACAGGCTGGGTATGTCAACCACATATAGAACATTGACTTGATTAGATCGTGGGAAAAATGTGTAGCTTGAGATCAGGTGGGAAATATTTCCTTGTTTAAATTGCTTGAAAATTACAGCGGTTTGTAACATCTATGGCCACAATTAAATCTAATTTGCATTCTTTTTTGCGTTGTCTGATATTTTGAAATGGAAAGCTTTGCAACCTTGTCCAGAATTCCGACGCACAGATAAAAGAGTCAACGCAAATCTAACGCGTTAGATTTAAATTTCTGAAGGGTGACGCACTGTTTGGTGAAACTATCCGTGAGGGATAATCGTTTGAATTATTTGAAACTGAATGGAAGTTAATTTTATGGGCTCACCATGCATCTCAAAGTTAGACCGCAAGTGGAGCCCTATCAAAACGATAATGTAGTTTCAATTATTTGAAAATTATATTACAATTCCGCTTTCTTGCCATGCTGACTGAATGAGCCCTTTGATGGAGACTGAGAGGAGTAGAAGCTTGGCGGAACATAGTCTGCTCAGAGGAAAATAAGGCAAGAAAATGAAATAAACCAAATTGAATAACTATTATATCAAGGATGAAACCAAATATTGTTTGTCCTAATACGCTTTAGTTTTATATAAGGAGACACATTCGCTATGCACATAAATTCCAAGCTTTATTTATTGGCATGCAATGGAAAATCGCTTTTAAATCCTCTCATGTATTGGGTTTGACATATAACAATATAACTATGTTCACGAAATGTTATATATATATATATATATATATATAGAGAGAGAGAGAGAGAGAGAGAGAGAGAGAGAGAGAGAGAGAGAGAGAAGAGGGAGAGAGTTGTCATTTAGTGGCCAGACCTTTATAAAGAGCCCAATTTCCACCTGACCCGGAATATCGGGCTTTTTTAACATTTAGAACAATAAGTTTTTGCAACAATATATACACAACACACCGTTGATAGATATTACTCAAAAACTGTACATATACACCACTTGTAATTTCAAAGTATGCCGTCACATGACCCCATTTTTTTAGTAACTTGTTCATCTCTAGATTTCAAACATAACTGAATATACAGTGATTGTTACAAGGTGAAAACCATCATCGAAAACAGACCATGTATTCTCTACAATTGTTGCTCACGAAACTCGGGTCAGGCTCAAAGAAGGAAAGTTCTGACAGTCTGTCACTATATTTCTGTGGAATAAATCGTAAAAGATGCAGGTTTGAAGGCAATATATGAAGTTACTGGAATAAAGTCCCCAAACACGAGCTTTAACCAATGTAAATAGACCTTTAAAAGAAGCATACTGTTACAGCAATTGACTTTTAGCGTATGAAACATATTTTCTTTACAATGCAACCGCGGTGCTATTATGGTAGGATTAGGTGAAAAGATACAGGGGTTAGAGCCCGGGTATGGTTTTCAGCGAGCTTAAGTCACTTTTGGAAAGCAAATCATAGTAACCAAGTTTTGCTACGTAACACGTTCATCCCATGATGCAACAAATTGGTTGACATTGGGTGTAAAAGTTTTGTACCTTGAGACAAGGCAGGATATAACCTAAAAGGAGTTTTGAATAAATGCTGGAAATCGTGTAACAGCGACTCAATTTTATGTGCCCCCTTCCACCCACCCCAGTACATGTGTGGTGGAAATAAGTAGGAAAAAGTATGGGCTTTCATGCTCAGACACTTTTGTAAGCAAGTTGAATAACATCCGAAACTTAGGTCGGAAAAACTCAGTTTTAGTGCCCGACGCACCTTCATCCCACGATGCACACATAGTGCAAATACGATTTTAGCAGGTGTAGCAATATAGGAGTTAGCGACTGAACATGAATGACACACGGACGAACAAACTGAATTCTGTATACGTTTAGATTCTAGGTATAAAATAGAAAAAGAAGAAAAGAGAAGAAAATAAGCAAACGAATGCTTTATTTGATGCAGTTATTTACAATAATATGTATTTTAAAAAATCCAAAACAAAATAAGAAAAGGCTGAGGTAGAAAATAATTTGACAGGAAAACTTGAACCCAGTTATTTTATGAGAGCTGCTTATTGTCAGTCTGCCAGATATTGCTAGAGGCTAAGATTTGAAGCCTACCAACCAGATTTGAAGCCTACCAGATGAAAACTCAAGTATCGGTTCCGTAGCAGTGGCGTTTAGTGTGCAATGTAATTACATTTCTAACAATACTTTTTGTGAAAACGTTGGCATTAGAGGAAGCTAGTTTGTCAACACCTGCTGATAAAATAATACCTACATCAAGGGAACCAAAATACTCCGTGTTAGGCGGAACAGTGGCACTTACATGACATATGATATCGTTGGAATAACGTTGATTTTGAATGTCACCACATTAAAAGCAAGCTCAAGATTTCGCTTGTATAAGTGTAGCGTGTTATTTAAATTCTCATCCTCTTTAAATATCCTTTTTTAGAACAATGCTCGAAGTGAAGCAAAAAGAACCCAAAATGAAATAAAAAACAAAAAGACACTAAAGAACATTACTGAATAACTGAATGTTTCACACATGCTGTATAATAGTGTCCATAAGAACAATTTTATTGGTGACTCAGTGGTATGTAGATTACAACTATTCTTCTGAGTGACTGGTGTGAAGGAACATTCCTTACGTGAATAACATTCATGTTTTCTATAAAACTCAGTGATAGAATCTTCCATAATCTTTAGCCCATTATACATTAGTAAAAATATGGCGAGCAATTTACTAGTTGCGATACAGTCTCTCGAAATGAATGTAGTGATTTTCCAAAGACAACACAAACCCAGCTTATTGCCAATAGAGCAACATTAATCACGCTTGCGTAGAAATCATCACAGACAGATTACGATATGAAACAGATATTTCCTTCTACCTATCATGTTAGTTTGCTTTTGCTTACATAAGAGGAGGAATGTCATATATATATATATATATATATATATATATATATATATATATATATATATATATATATATATATATATATATATATATATATTCTTTTGGAAGTTCCGATATGAAAGAAAGGATTGAACCATAAAAATGTTGGAAGGTCGCAACGTCCCAGTTATCACCAGAAGGAAATTGTAGTTTTGCATGACAAACGATCTATCTACAATAGCGAAACAAAGTGACATGATTTTACCCTTCTGAGACACTTAAACAGTCATTAATTGCTTTTCTTTGATTAGCCTAGAATTATTCTGCTCCAAATCCTTCTTCCTCTGATGTTTTGAGTCATGGCACTAAGATTTCATGCCTTATTATGGAACGCTTAACTTACAATAGTTTGGATTATCTTTCATAAAGATAAAATAGAACAAATGAAAATCATGTATGATTAGTAATTACAAGAACAAGTACTTTATGTCATCAATTCCTACTCCAATTTTTGGTAAATACAGGCTCTAAAATGATATCAGTAAATCACATAGATGGTGTCTCCCTGATGTTAACACTTTGTTACTGTAATGCTACTAAAATAAGTTTGCATTTGTCATAACCGAGAGAACTACTCTGAAATTAAATTGTCTGTTGATACCTACGGTTAAAAAGGTAACATCATGTTCGTTCGAACGCAGTTTACGCATTTTAGTTTTCTTCTCTGAAAGTACCAATTATTGGAAGACTAGACATAATTGGTACTTAATACGTTTAACTAATATATACAAACATTGTTATACTGAACAGACTGAACGTTGTTTGTACATACAAAATATATGTCTAATAGGTACATAGCATGGTTAACCTAAAAAACATTTGACTCAACAATCGGTAGTCGTAAAACAATAGTTCCTGGCAATATATTGTACTTCGTATCATTTATAACACTAAACTATTGCACTTATCATCCGTTTGTCAATGTATAGTATGCCAACGATAACAACGGTAAATACTTTCTATTGATTCCATTATAGATCACATGGTAACGATGATGAACATATACTTTTTTGAGAAGAAACAAAAATATCAGCCAACACATCTTTCAGGTTTCAGGGCAAAATTTGGAAGGATGACAATTACGTTTTCCTTGTTTACGAAATATTGTTGAATAATGTCCGTTTTTATAATCGTCCCGCAGCGATGTGTATTCATTATCATTATCCATGAGACAAGTAAACTTGGCAACATCGTAATAGTTTGAAATTATGGCTATTTTCAACGTTGGTTATCCTGTCCAAAGGCAACCGCTTCCGTATTTTATAGCGGAGAAGTGGACTACGGTGCTAAAATCATTTTAACATGTGATAATGCCATGATTTAGATCAATCTATCTATCTAGCTAGAACATGGAATCAGTACGAAGTTGGCTCATGACCACAAATCTTATAGTAATATATTGTTTACTTTCTAATCAACAACTGCTGATATGAAACATATTTGTCAGGAAAATTCTTTTGCGTTGATCATTTAAAAATCAGGATAATATTCATACGAAATTTGAGTAAACAGTGACATTCATCCTGTTCCAAGCATCTTCACTTGTTACTGAGAATTGTGAGTAAACAGTGACATTCATCCTGTTCCAAGCATCTTCACTTGTTACCGAGAATTGTGAGTAAACAGTGACATCCATCCTGTTCCAAACATCGTCACTTGTTACTGCGAATTTTGAGTAAACAGTGAAATTCATCTTGTTCCACACATCGTCACTTGTTACTGCCAATTGTGAGTAAACAGTGACATCCATCCTGTTCCAAACATCGTCACTTGTTACTGAAAATTTCATGAAAGACGTAATGTGACTTGATCGACCGAATGTAATTGGGCACCTTAAATTAAGAAAAGAGGAAATATATCAAGAGAGACATTTATGGGTCCAACCTCACGTAATGTGCGATTCTATTCTAACTTTGATATGAATAACATTGGCCAGATTCAATCCTGCAGTTGAAAGAGTCAGTGCAAATTTAACATGGTTATAAACGCGTTAGATGGAATTATTTGAAGGACAACCTATTGGTTGATCAAGTTATTTCAGCAAATAATCGTTTGATTTATTTAAAATAGAACGGAAGTTAGATTTATGGGCTCACCAGTCTTCTAAATGTCATCTTGCGATTTAAGCCCTTTAAAAGTGTAGATTTCAGTCCTTTAAAAGTGTAGATTTAAGCCCTTTAAAAGTGTATTTAGTGTGCTAAAGAACTTCGTTCTAAGAATGCAACCCCGGTGCATGTTTAGCAGTAACTGATAAAATGATATCGGAGTTGAGCTAAGATATGATTTTAAGTAAGTTAAAATAATTCCGGAAAATAGGTCACAGTTGCCCACTTTTTGGTACCCACATACCTTCATCCGAAGATGCAATCTAATTGTAAGTGTGGCGGCAATAGTCTAAAAGGTATTGAAATTGTAGCCCGGACATGATTTGCAAAACAATTTTAAGTAACTCCTTGAAGGAAGTAGGTCACCAACGCTTTATTTTAGTATGCGACATACCTTCATCTCAAGATGCAACCACAGTCAAAGTTTGATGTCAATAAATGTAATAATAAAATAATTATAGCCCGGACAGGGAGTACCGACGGACGCAAGATTGGTTTGGCTTGGTTTGGTGTTTACGGCACTGCAATAAATGTATGTTATTTAGTGCCGAGGCAATTGGAGTAATGTGCCTTGCCCAGTACACACCACGGTAACCGACCCTGGCTGTACCAATGGTAGGATTAGAACCGCACCGTTTCAGTCGCGATTTGGCACGCTAACCACTTAGCCACAGCTCCTGTCTCCATAAGTCGCCTCTTATGACATGCTGTAGGGCGAATCGAGCCTATTCTACACACTTTAGCCTCCACCACAGAACAAAACAAACCGTGTAAACTTTTGGTAGTTTTTAAAAAGAAGAAGACAACGAAAGACAGAAGGAAAGCGAAGTCTATATACAGGATAACAGTAATTTACAGGACAATGTAAAACGTTAAATGTAAAAAAAAAATCAATTAAGAACATTCACTTCATGCTTTACTGTTCGGTTGTTCAATATGAATACATATTATACTCACACAAAACACAAATGCAGAGGGCGCAACTAATTGGACAGGAACTAAAAATTCCAGTTATCTTACGGGTGCTGCAGTGTATTCTGCGTTTTTTAGATAGTGCTACAGGCCAAAGTTGGCTGCTATCTAGATCAAAACTCAAGTATAATTTCAGAACTGACAACATTTCTTCTAAAACCCCGTTTACTAAGTGAAAGGTTGCATGTATGACTGAGGACACACTACTGTCATCAGCTGGCGATAAAATAATATACAGCACATGATAATCAAACTAATCATTGTTTAGGACAAACAGTGGCACAAGATAAATGCTTTCGCTGGCATCGATTTTGAATATCAGTTCATATAAACTATGATTAGGATATCGTGTACATTTATAGTATATGATATTATGATCAGGATATCGTGTACATTTATAGTATATGATATTATGATTAGGATATCGTGTACATTTATAGTATATGATATTATGATTAGGATATCGTGTACATTTATAGTATATGATATTATTGGCCCCTGAATGTAAACCCTTTTTACGCATGAAAGTCAAGCCCAAGCAACGGAATTCTTAAACAAGATGCAAAAACAATTTTGAAAGTAATACTGAATCTCTGCACATTTTGCAGGAGCACGTCACAGCTAAAATGCAAGCACTTTCGTGTCTAGAATACAGCTGCAAGCTAATATTCTTTACGTGCAGAACATTCATTTGTTTATAAAATAGCATCTTTCTTTTGCTTATTAAATCTGTATGCTCTTTTATGCAGGAAAATATATGCAAACATGCAAGGACATAACGGCACAAAATTGCAGGAAATGAATAAAGCGCATGCCAAGAAGAGAAAACCACCTCATTAACAAAAAAGTGGTATTATTTTTCCTGGTGTTGAAATCCCCACAGACGTTTATGTAATGTAGTACTTTCCTGAGTATAGGATTAACATTGCCTATAAACTTCGTGATATGCATTATGGAATTCCCGATAATCTCAAAAAAGTGGATATGTGACATAGTTGATGAAGAAGGGTTTGAGTATTTATGATGAAGACGACTGAACAACATTAAAAACCATTTTCATCATTGTCAACGTTTTGATTACTTTTAATCTGTTCTCTGATCGCTAAAATATGACCTTCGTCTTTCTCTATTGATATCTTGTCCTTCACACCTTCCAAAATGTTATCAAGATTTCAATTAGATACTTTTGACCGACTCTTCTCTCAAGAGGTAAAAAATGTATTCATTTGTATTGAGAGTTGTTAATAAAAAAAAAAGAAACAAATAGTTGTACCGTACCCGAATAAAAGGAGAAAATTTCATGTTGCTTAGATTTGCTCATCCCCTCAAATATTAGGTAGTACTAAGGTACTTTTATTAACCATACAATTGAATGGATGGCAATAATTACAAATTGTTCACTCTGTCTATCTTACTCCAAACCCAAACAAATGTTTAAATGGTCGCAACGTCCCAGTTCTTACCGTACTCTCTCTCTCTCTCTCTCTCTCTCTCTCTCTCTCTCTCTCTCTCTCTCTCTCTCTCTCTCTCTCTCTCTCTCTTGCTCCAAAATACAGGCAAAGAAGCAAACAAACAGCTGTTCACAAACAGATTATGCTTCGAATAATCAGCATTGTCTTGAAAAAATGTACAGTTAACCCCAAGCAAAAGTACTGCTTGCTTGTCTTACTTCTCACAAACGCGATTTTGAAGACCTTGAGTAGTTGGAAGTTGTAAATCAACCGATAAAAAATCAAGCGAGATCAGATGTGCAAATGGCAGTAATAAATAAGATCAATACAGTTTTCATTTGCTTTACCTTACTGGTACTGTAATGACCATTTTGAAGTCAACCGTCATTGGCAAGAGAAACATTGTCAGTAAAGAAACTTTGCATCGTACAGATTACCCTGAATTCTGACCAATGTATCGCTAAATCAGTTTGTTTTAAACCTCCTGGTTTCCTGGCACTCACAAGAAACGTAAACCATTTTTGAAGAAAAGAACAATCTTAGCGCTTTTGGTGGGCGATTAAAGATTTCGACGACCCGGTTAGATAGTGATGTATTCGGTCTATTTCAGTACAAAAGAGGAGTGTGCGGAGACAAACCCACGTGTTATAAAAGGGGTGTTTGTTTATTTAGTTTTCATCACGGTTATTCTTAGAGCTAATACATATGGTGTTTGAATGCTCTTGCAGTATATTCTTGGTATAATAGCGCTGTTTGCAAGACAACGTGAGTTTTCATATTAATTAACTGATTAATTAGGTCATGAGGCCATCTTGCCTTTGATAGGATACATCTGTCTTTTGAATAACAATTAATGATATATTACATCTGTGCTTATATGTCTTGCGTTCCATTCCAGCAACATGTTTTTAGCACAGGACAAAATGCCGCGAACAACGAATCTAAATTACGCAATGAATCTAGACAGTGACCAACGAAATGGATTCGTCGGTTAGAAACTGACCGGTACTCTCCGTTTCACACAGTAACCGTAACCGATTGCGACCCTTTGAGAGGCCACACTGTTATTTCTGTTTCTGGTGTGATTATGTTTAGGAAAATGAGAATTTCTATTTATTTTTCTTAGAATTGTTAATTTCACTCCCTCATCTGGACACAACTCATTGTTGAGGGCGCCCATAGATATGGAATTATTCTCGGTAACAGTTTGAGACAGACTACAGCGTTTGAACCCCATTTGGAGGTCAGATGCCCACCTGCACTTCGATGTTATGATTATGTCAAATATCCGTTGTTCGAGGCAATTCAACTTACGCTGTATCTGCCTACTTGCGTAACAAGAAGAATCCATTCAAGTCTTCTTAAAGTGAGATCAAAGAGTTTATTGATTTGCGGCAATGTTTCTGCAACCAGAGAGTTGTATCACACCGTCATCAATAAAATCATTGCCAAAACCGCTTAATACATCTGATGAAGAAATGCGAATGCAGAAGATCTAGCGTACCAGTACGGAAGCCCATTCCGTGTGCCAGCATGCTAAAAGTTTTTTTTTTTTTTCTTAGGTTATGCAAAGACTGTAAATATCTAAAGATGAAAAAGATTTTACCATGTGTATCATGTAGCAAGAATCACATTATTGTCTATACCTGTACATAATCTAGAGTGGTAATACAAAATCATTAATTTCCTTTGTTAGTTCAGTTAAGCATTTATAATGTCCGAGATTTCATCGTCAACTTCAATTTCGACCCATCAGTAATTCTTGATAACAGTGCCGGATTAAGGTGGGGGAGCAGGGGACACGTGCCCTGGGCCCCTCTAGTCATTACCCCCCCCCCCCCCCCCCCCCCCCCCCCCGTTGCCGTGGATAAAATTACGTGTGTTTAAATAAACCATATACAGGTATAAACCGTCTAATACTTAGCCTAATAGAGCTATTATAATTATACACATATAAAGAACAGGTTAAAAACAGATATCAGAGTGTATTTGTAGATCCATATAGTACGTGCCCCGCGCCCCCCCCCCCCCCAAAAGCCTTAATCCGCCCATACTTGATACGCTCTTTAATATTTTGATTGTATCAATTGCAGAAAAGTTTATCTTACATTCATTGGAAATGAAATGTTGCTTAATACGTATACACTTGTGATTCCACCGGACAGCGTACCTCTATCTATCTATCTGTCTGTCTTTCTGTCTGTCTACAGTAATATTTTGTTATATATCTCTGTGAGTATACACGTGCTTTACAATGATACGTGATCACACCAATAAATACAATCCTGAAACAACAAGGTTTCCTAATGCGTGCATATGCAAACACACATACATACATACACTGACATGCATAAAGAAAATACAAAACTCAAATGCACAGAATCGTTGAATGACTCAGTCAAGTTGCCATGATTTTTCACACCACTTGATACAATCAACCTATTCAGAAGAGTGAAAGCACATGCTATAAACATAAATTAAATAGTGGGATATGAAGGAAATTTGAACACAAGATTACATTTTAAATTTTGCAAAGGATTTTTTTCACTAAATAAAATACAGTTTAGGATAGCGTGCATGAAATAAAATACTTAAGAAAAACATTAAGTAGTTTCGCCAGAAATTGATATACCTACAGTATACCTTCATTTTCTGATTGCAAGTACAGTGGAGATGTGGAATCAATTATTACAGAAACATTGTAATTAGCATTTCATTGTCTTTTCGTTGATTGAACGAAATTAAAATGTGCACATTCTCAAATTATTCAATTCCCTGGTGCAAATCTCTAAAGCCTTACGCAATTTGCATTTTCGTGACGTGTTCCTTTCCTCGACCTCTCTGAAAACATTTCATGAGCACAATAAATAGAACATGGTCCTTCTATTCCTGGACCGACATATACAATTCTCATTATCTGATTACATCTAGCATTTCCTCCCGATTGTCCCAAAGAATGTCAGTGCAAACATTGAAGCAAGAGAGTTCCAGTTGCAATAGTTTGGGCACTCCTTGAATGACATTTGGCAGTTCTGTCAATAACTCTGCATACTTGCGCTTTCTGTTAAGCGTCAAACATCTCTTAATCCGAAAAAAGCAAAGTTACGTTATCACACAACAACCACCCCACCAAATGATACTGCTTTAAAATAAATTGATGCGTGCCCTCAGCCAAAGCACACACTGGAGTAAACTAATCGTCTTTGTCCATTTTGATGATTTCTTTCACTTGTAAAGGTTTTCTTATTGTGAGCGAAAGTGAAGAAATTTTACATCTATGATAAAACGAGGACACATATCATGAGAGCATAAAACCATCCAAAGTGGAGGGAGAAGTGTTAAGGTAAACATCAGCAGCCTAGTCACTCTTGACAAGTACTTGCAATCTGCATAGAACTACTGTTTTCTAGAGTAAAGAGAAATTAAAACGTCAGCAAATATTTAATCTCGTGAGATATAGGTCAAATTGAAATATTGCCAGACCACGATACGGCTGGTAACAGTCTGCTGATTGAAGCATAAGTAGAACAACGGGTAACCTGGCAATCGTATGTTTTTATCATGTATTTGCACTAATAATATATTGAAATGTTGGATTGTGTGTGTTTCTTGGCCACCCTCACTACTCGTGATTTAAATTTGGTATGTAGTGATTATTATGCAGCAACGGTGGTTAACTGTAGAGGAGAAGATAACGTTAAACCGTTTGACAAAAGTATGAATCGATCTCATATTTTCCATTCGGATCATACACGATTTGCTGTGTGCCAACGTTTGTAGGAACATGAGGGTTTACAGTCATTTCCGAGGGCTCCAGCAAACGTCTGCACACAGTAAACCCTTTATAATCCTTATTCTTACATGATCAGTTCTCTCTCTCTCTCTCTCTCTCTCTCTCTCTCTCTCTCTCTCTCTCTCTCTCTCTCTCTCTCTCTCTCTCTCTCTCTCTCTCACGTCGTACACACAGGTGGCACATAAGGCATCCACGAGTCTTCTCCAATCCTGGCGGTCTGTTACTTGGCGGCCTGCTGCTGTTATAAATGTGAGATTGATCTGTCTTAGTTCCTTTTCCATGGAGCATCTCCATTTCTCTTTCGGGCGTCCTCTTCCCCGCTTTCCCTGTGGTGTCCATTTTAGTGCCATCTTGCGCAGGCTGTCTACATTTATCCTTAAGAAATGTCCAAGCAATCTCCATCTGCGTTTTTGTTTTACCTCTTCTGATAGAGGCTTTGCATTGCACTTTGGTTGTCATCAGTTCATCGTTCCGTATCATGTTAGGCCAAAAATTCTTCCTATTCTTCAAAGTCACTTGGTGTGGAATGAGTCCAGTTTCTTGCTGATGGCTTGGGTCGTTTTCAATCATTCTGATCCATATAGTAGAATGCTTAGTACATTTGATCTGTAGATCAGTCATAATAATGCACGTGTCATAACTAGCCAAGAACTGACCAATCATGTAAGAATGCGAACTAACATTTCTGAAAAATGACTTGACTAAAAAGTCCCATTCTCATCTGTACATAAAGCGCTTTAATAATCCCAAATTAGGAATTAAAACTGAATTCTAAACTTTAACTGTTTATTGTTTGAGAAAAATAATGTCAGGACATTTTGAAAAAGTTATGCTCTTAAAAGACAGCGTTTTTATTGGTAGAACTTAGTTTTGTGACAAACATGTTCCTTTGAGTGAACATTAAAAGTAAACAACTTCGTTATTTGCACGTGTTCGATGATTAAATGTCTTGCAAACGGTAACTTGCAAACTAATCGGTTCTTAGATGATGAGTGATTCTGTTAAAAGGCGCAGTTCAACGAATGACTTGACTGACTGAAAAGTCAGCCAGCTTATTTTTATACTTTCTCCATGATTAATGTGCTGCAAATAATAATTTTACGTCCAAATCTGTACTTTAATGACGAGACTATGATTTTGTTCTTAGAGAGAATTGCCAACATCATACAATTTCTTATTTATCAAAGATCAATGCAGATATATCATATATAATGAGCTTGGTATCACAAAGTAATCAGAAAGCTGGCAACCACGAAAAGTTGCAAAACGAACCATTTTTGGGGGGTACTCATTCTTGCCAAATAAAACACACAAGTTGAGTAAGAAAATTTAACTCGCAAAATTTAAATCTTCTGACCACGTTGCTATTTTTCGTAAGGTAAAATACAAGCCATGGAAAACTGCGATATGTCTAAAGTGAAAGAAGACTTTGAAACATTGATGCTGTTAATCATACATGGACTGCTGACATCATGTTTATAAACGGAATGATCATAAGATATATGTGAAACCACTTGATCACCGTCCGGTGCCATTCTAGATTGAATGCTGATAGAATTTGTTAGCGTTGTAAAAGTTACTCTGAAAAAAGCGAGGAATTGTCAATATATATATATATATATATATATATATATATATATATATATATATATATATATATATATATATATATATATACATATACACACACAAACAGTCAATAACAGCTGAGGTGCATGCAAAACTGTTTCCAAAGTTCTCGGGTTCAAATTTATTAACTTTGACTAAGTTTGTGACAGGTAGAATGTTGCATGACTTTGGTTCAAGCACGGTCCTAAATCCAACATTGTATGTATTTCTTTAATAATACGAGCTCTGTCATACCCATATTTAAAAATGACAATGCAGTGTACTGATCTATTGACCCACTATAGTCAACGCCTCAGCTTACAGAGCAAAAATGTGTAAAATAGAACATTGACACTAACTTTGTTCTAGCATATACGACTATGTGAAAATGTATTGGGCAACTTCCAGCTCAAAAACCTATTATAAGGATTGGAGACAATTAAGTCTTATATTGAATAAGAGTTGTAGAAAATGAAAGTTTCCATTTGTGTTCCAAACGTGTTATCTTAGTATTTCAGTGGGTATTGAAAGTAGTATGCCAAGCTAAACTCGGCCCCACCCCCCACCCCTCACACACGCAATTCTGATTTGAGAGATTAAAACAAGGAAAATATAGACAATTTCCTTGCAAAGCCCCTACCAACGTCATCAACGGATTTAGATGATTCAAAATAGGCATCGTAAGTTTTTTGATGGATGAGATTTATTGAAGTCTTAGAGAGAGAGAGAGAGAGAGAGAGAGAGAGAGAGAGAGAGAGAGAGAGAGAGAGACAAGAAAAGATATACGATTACGTAAACATGGAAGATAATATCTTCCAGCACCTCCTGCCACAAACCCTTTTAGCTTCAAAATTGGCACGAGACATAGAAGATACAACACAATGACCGTCGGATCAGACGCGCTGACCAAAAGTGATTTGTCGAAAACAAAGACACACACATCAACGCACTTAAAAGACAACACACGCAAAGGAATTGGACTACAAGAGAAGTCACTTTGTGAATTTTACTACAACAAGTTCAAACACAAATACGGTGATAAGATAAGACCACTCATAACTCATACGGATTCATTGTGTATCAATGCTGAGACAGAAATTGTTTACAGTGACATGCCTGATAAAGTCTAGTTTCATGACACTAGTGACTATCCAAAGGGCAACATATTTGGTATCACACAAACGAATAGAAAAATACCCAGCATTTTCAAAATGTACTAACATCCATTATTTTTCAATACTTTTTAGGAATTAGATCCAAACTGTATTCAGTTACAAGAAACAAATATGAAAAGAAAGTCTCTAAGGGACGTATAAGAAGAATCTAAAACTGTTGTATGTATAAGGATTGTTTATTCAGTCATAAGTAAATGTATCAAGAGATGTATTTACATAGATCATACAATCAGGAGATCTATAGGCTCCAAATGAATATAAGTTTCTTTGTCTATGTATACCGACAAACATTTCTTACAAGACAACTTAAATGCATTACGGAAATGTAAGTACTCTATAGTTAAATGCATGCTCTCAAGTCTCATCAAAAGCTTGTTCCTTTTCTTCTGTTTAAGAGTATCTACTGTTTCTCCTTTCTAGTTCTTCTTAAATAATATGGTTTTCACGCACGGATTCTATTACTTTTATCCTTGCTGTTAATCACAACAAAAAAGCCTACCTTTTCTCTGAAATTCTTGAATATAACATATTGTTTTGTACAATCACCCATACTGACATTTCAAAATGTTCAAAGCTTGTTTTTTTTAGGTTAGTTGCTCTCAGTTTTACGTCGTCACGATTTCCACAGTCATCAATCAAAAACAAAATATTGGTACTTTGGCAAAACATCAACTAGTAACTCTAACCACTTATGTAATTTCTCTTCATCATCTGTCACAACCAAATTTTCATCCATAAGTAACCACTTTCTTTTGTAAGTCTTGTTGAGCAGAAACGTTGGACAGATGATAACGATGTAATCGAGAACGTTTCTGTGTTGTGTCCCTATTATATTTAGTGCAAATATTCTTTTACCCGAATCAGTCACTCAAATAATTTGAACTGTACGTAAAAGCCGTGTTTTACACCTGTGAGTAGCACAGTTATGCTATTTATTCATGCCTGACACATAATTGATTAACTGATTGTTTTAAATTTTTGCCTAAGCATCGGAAATGAAAGGAATATACATTTTGTGAACATGTACATCTTCTTTACTGTTGATTTTGCAGTTGGATCCTTTATTAACGTTAGCTAAATTTTACCACTACAATTCAATATTTTAGCATGTGCCCTTCTGAAATCAACCCTGATGCAATCTGTGTAATAATTGTTAACATTTATGTTACTAATGTATGTGTACTTGTGTTGCTCATTAAATGGATACCTAAGGCTTCTGTAAATGGTTTTCGTTTAACATTTTTGCTATGTAATTCTTATAAGTCAATATCATGTCTAATTCCATCTTTTCAACTCATTCTGGATCAAATATATTAAACATACGGTTGCTTCTTGCATATTGCTAAACCATTGTCTATTGTTCCTCCAATAATTACTCATGCTGCTGCCATTTATTGTGTTTTTCAGCACAATAAAGGCTATGATTTTGCATACACAATTATATTTATGAATAATATATTTTGATATTGCTTCTAAAATTTAGTTTACATCCTGGCTCAATGTATTCTTCTTGTGTTTCGATCCAGTTATCAAAACATTGCTCTCTTCAAAATAGTATATACGTGTTTTCGTTACACTATAAAGATTATGTTCAAATCCTTCCTAATGTATAATGAGTAAGCAACGCTTTCGTTGTTTACCTCTAATCCAAAGTAAAGATCAATATAAAAGCCGAAGAATCATATTCAAGTGGATATAAATTGTACACAAGTTTAGGTTTCTCTTATCAATTTCCTGTTTTATTTTATCAATCCTAACACAAAATGCAAGATTCTTGGTGCCCATTTCCGTGTTCAATTTAGTTTCGAATGTCTTGTCTATATTATTCTTTTTTTCTGTGTTAACAATATAAATTCTACCCTTAAGGTATCGGACTACTAATTAGTCTACAGCCAGAGAACCAGTCTACTGGTGGAGGAATAAAAACTAGGGTACTCAATATTTTGAGAATGTAGCCATTGGCTTATAAATTGATTTTTTTTCATTATACATTTCATAAACTTTAGTCTATGTAATATAGTTGACAACAAAATATTTACTTTTATTTTGATATCCTGTATTTAATTTCCCACTGCAAAATAGCATATGGATTCTTGGTGTGAGGCTATGTTATTAGGTGCAGACCAGGGAGTACCATGTTTAGCAGCACGAGTCAAAAGAAAATGCTGCGAAACACCTGTTTTTCAAGGCTGAAAAAACTAATTCTCTAACTCTAATGAATGGAAGCATGTGTAATTTGTATGCCAATCAAATGAAGAAATTAATTTTAAGTTTTTATATATTAACATTAAGTTTTATGAGAAATTCATTAGTAGTCCGATCCTTTAATGCGATAGTCTTTTCATATATTTTAGTTTTCAATGCACCTGTTTCTGTTTGAAATTTTGCTCAAATCAGCTGAATCTTTCCTCATGCGTTTCATCCTTTTACCACACCGATATTTTTAATTATTTCACTTTCTTTATATTCTTTTGCATCTGTTTTTAGAGTGTTCAACCTTGGCATGTTATTTGTTGCAAAACTATCGAAAGGTAAAATTTGTTTTATTGCTTTGATCTTTCCACTCAAATCTATAATGGATAAATCGTAAGTGGTTTTCACAGATTTAAAGATGCTTTCATTTGCATTCATTTTGTTTTTGACGTGCTTTATCTGTTTGAGTTATCTCTATGAAACAGGAGCCCAGCGTAGCTGAGTGGTCTAAGGCGCACGTCTTTACAGATCACTCATTTCTCACTTCCGTCCGCGTGGGGTTCGAGTCTTGGCTCAGCCAATGTGGATATGTGAGAAAGCTTGCAGGTAACTTCCCGTGGGTCGGTGGTTATTCCCAGTTTTCCCGGGTTGTTCCTCCACCAAATATACTGGTCGCCATGTATAGCCTATCATGTGCTGAAAAATGACGTTAAAACCGACACATCTCTGTTAAACAATTCTCCTTATGCAACTCAGACAGCGTGTTAATGTTAACTGTTACCTTCTTGTTCAAGCCAGTAATACTCCTGATAAAAGCAATCATTAGCTTTGTAATCTATTGATTGTTTTGTTTCGATTTTCTGTTTATTTATTTGTACATGTTTGAGTTGAGATTCTACAGTGCCATAGTCTTTCAGAGACGTTTTTTGTTTCCACTATATCACTTTCTGAAGCATCTATTTCACTGTTTATCTTCTGTTAAATTGGCTGTAAATATTGTTCAATGTTAGGTATTTCATCTGCTCTGGCCCTTACTGTATGTATAGCGGTAGATAATGTATTGAATCTCTGTCTGAACAATCCATCTGCATCTAATATCTCTTTTTGTCAGCAATATGATTTGTAGTTATGTGATCTTAATAGCTCTTTCATTACTACTCTAGTCAGTAGTTGTTAACTTATTATATACATGTTTCGGGTTTTTCGGATAATTATTAATTTTTTTTATTATTAATTGTTAACGGCGGAGCCTTTTGTTCCATGGGACACCTCACCTCAGGTGACGAACTTCATTAAACACCAACGTCTTGTATTACCTCTGAATGTTGAAGAGTTTGCAAACAGACAACTTTACTTTTGACAATATGCCCAAAACAGCAAAACCACCACCTATCAAATAATATATTTTCCTTGTACTTCGTGAGATTGTATCTTCCCTTTTCCCAAATGTGCTTTTAAAATTATATTGACCGTTTCTAAGGTCTCGTCATAGTTAAATTGTTCAAGGATCTTTTACCTTTGCTAACCTTAGATTTTTTCTTCCTTTTGTGCGTTGTTCACCTCCCGTTTATTTTACATGGAAATTTGGAAAGTTAACTAAACATGGTTTCAAGATGTTAAAAGGATTAGTTGTACGTCAGCTTTCAGTGTAGTGGAAATCACTTTAAAATGCAATTGGGTAAATAAAAGTGATAGATTCTAGGAGATATCCTATGGGTGAAGAAGTTAACAGCACATTTTACTGAGTTTGTCAAACCGATGCTTACTGCAACCCTTTATATAATGAATACAGTAAAAGACGAGTTCAAACAATTGAAAGAAGACAACAGATAATACAGCAAAGAGTATGACAAAAAATAGAGAAAATAAAACAGAGAACATGTAAATGAATACACAAATATCATAGTGGTGAAAATTTAATTAAAAATACAAGAAGTAGATTTTAATCTGCACTAAAACAAAATAATAAATCGGATACAATACTGGAAATACTCGGTTGATATTCACGGAAGGTGGTTTAGACCTGAAGGTTTTAATTATGATGATTTAGACATTGACCATTTAATCCCATGTTTTAATTATGATTTAGACATTGACCATTTAATTCCATGTTTTAATTATGATGATTTAGACATTGACCATTTCATTCCATGTGGTCTTTCGAGCTTATTAATCCGGATCAACAGAGAAAATGTTTTAACTGGTCATATGACAGCTAGCGGAAGAAACAAATGCCAAGATCCCATCAAGGAAAGATTTCCAACAACATAATAGAAACGATGAATAATTTAGGATTATTATCTTCATTATTTATGAGATTTTGAACAGCATTGTCAACTTTGTTTTTTATTATCGACTTTATTGCAGAATGGACAGCCACTCCTAAGTTCAGATTTGTCACAACAGTGTTTATTAAAGGTAAAGATTAATCAGAAACAAAGCAATCAGTACACATTTATTTGTAAGCATTTAAGAAAATTTTAAATAATCGATACCATCGTTTCAATCACAACATTTGATAATGATTTCGAAATTTCAGTAGCTCTAGCACTGACAAAGATTTAATGTCTTCTTCATTTGTTTCCCGTCGGTTCTTTTTAATTCTTTTTTCATTGACTTTTGATCTGTTGTCTCTTTGTCTGTTACATTTGCGATAGCTATGTTCAATTCCTGTGTGAACTCTTCAAATTCTGGATAAATGGGATATTTATAATTTTGTATTCCATAAATCCTAGTTCTCGTTCCAGTTGTGCTTTGTCCATTTATCTATCGATTCAACCATGATCAAGATACAGTTTTCGATATTTCAATAATCGAAAATTGGCAGAAGATGATGAAGGTTAAAAACGAAAGAATCTGAAAATCCTTTACATCAAGATGACGATTATATTATGGATACTGGACCTCCCATTGAAGCGAATGTAAATCTTGCTAATGGTTTTGATGATCAAGATCTAGGTAAATTTGATACTGGACAACAAACCACGGAACAAATCGTCATTAAATTGGACAAGCTATTAAGAATCTCTGGTTGTAAAGAATGCCTGAACGTTATAAGAAAATACGCAAGACATATTATAGAAATATTAAGGATGATATATACATCAAATCCACAATCAAATCCGTTAATGTAGTTGAACTGAAGATCATCCAAAATGGTAGTACAAAACTATGACCACCTAGTTTCATAGATAGAAAATTCAGAGGATCTAGTTTTTTTGAAAAAATTAAATGCTGAATATTAAGCAAATGTTCCTACTTTCACCGTAACATCATAATTTAATAATAGATTAAATAAACTCAGAGATAATGGAGAAACGGCAGAGTCTGTGCAATGCACAACACAGCCTAAATACCCACTAGAAAATAGAAATGGTAGATTTAGTACAAATCCACAGATTAGAAATGAATTAAAACAAATGGAATCGGAAATAGATGAATTGTTTAATCAATTTGAAAGAGTAAAACATTCACCTGCAGATTATTGCTACACAAGAGGAAAGATAATAAGGAGCAATGCAAATGTTTTAGAAGTGTTCAATTCAGAAATATCATCTATGAAGAAAGATGTTGAAACGTATAAAAAATATACCAATGAGTTTATAAGACATTAGCAAAGAAACAGATGCAACTGAAATTCTGCATTGCAAGAATTGTTGGAAAGCGCTGCAATGAATTAGTTGGACATCTAACACAGCTGGAGAGAAATTTTAAAGAATTCAAAAATTAAATAACAAATACAGCTAGGTGAAAGGCTGAACAAAACTGTTAAAAGAAAAAGTTGTAAAGGTAAACAGCTTCTGTAACTATTAACTTTAATATAAATGACTGTCTGTTTATTTCATGGTCAATATTGTTTTTTGACGTTTCTAAATTGTCATTTGTCATCTGAACGTCAGAGTTTCGGATCGCATGAGCAGATCTGATATTATGACTATCATCATCAGAATCATTCTTTTCTACATAATGTCTACTCACATAGTCTTCCTTTCGTCCTTTACAGTTTTCCTTTGTATTGTCATAGACTTCCATTAACCTTTGAAATAGTGTTCTTTTCTTCGTCGGTGTTGATGGTAGGGTTAAATCCAAGTTTATGGGAGTCTTTAGATTTCAGTAAATAGTTGTTGTAACCAACGATACTGCCCATTTTAATGACCATGTCACTCAGTAATAGAGAGATTCATTTGCTACACACAGCATAGTGCAATTGCACGTTTGAATATGATATGGAAGTTAAAAAACTTGTCATAATGTTTTAAACTGAGTCATAATATGAATGTCATAGAATTAATAACTCTATTAAAATTGTTTGCAGTGTTCGATACATGGAAACCGACTCTGTAATGATTGTTCTAGTTTGAACTTTTTGCACCTAAGATACAAATTACATTATGATATGAAGATTTAATTCAATCTTGATAGCCCCTCATCTGTTATCTTGCATAAGAAAATAAGTCGAACCTGTTGATTCGTCTTTGTCTGTCACAGAATTAATTTTCTCACAGTGGTCTCCAGTATTCAACCGTGTTTGCCCCGGAGTTATATTTACGTATGTAAGCAGATAACATAACAGCGGATGCAGGCTCCCCAAAACCATGATATACAGTATTATGCCCAATCATTTCATTATCAGCCAAGTATTTGTTTTTCCCCTTTAGGTATCTCTAGTCATTCTCTGCTGGAATTTTGAAATTGTTGCAGATAAAATCAAACTGCTTCTTTTCTATGGTATTATTGGTTGAAGTAAAATTATCTTAAATATATAAATGTATTTTTCATTCGGATAACAGTTTTCTTGTGTGAAAGTGAACACGAAACTGTAAACAGATTTAACTAATTCTGAAACACTTTAATCTGTTAAATTACAGTAGGAAATCTCACAATCAGCTGTTGCCATTCACACTGTCGAGTTTAGCTGATTCTGCAAACCTCATGTCACTTTGTGCTCTGTATCTGTTCAGAGAGTCATTGTCACATTTTAAAATGCAGTTATAAAACACCTTTAATGGTATGTGTGCAAAAAAATGAGTATCAGTGATGTTTCCGGCTGGTTCCGGACTGTTAAAAGATTCATCAAATCCTTTTATTTTCTGTGGTTGAATCTGTTAGAGTTACTACATATAATGAATCACAATGTGTTATTTGAAATCGAACTTTGTCATCCATAAATTTTATATCTGTTTTTGTCAAATCATTGTACATTGGCCTTTTAACATTTACGAGATCTTGATATTGTGATGTAAATTGCCGGATATATATTTGTGTATTTACTTATATCAAATACGTAATTTATTCATTCTTCATACTACACTGGTTTAACCATTTTGCTTTCTGTATTGATGCTTTTTTAATGTTATTATCATTAAATGTAATATGTACATCTGCATTTTTTCTGAAACATTGGAGTGTATCATTTTATGTTTTATATAAATAAATTAACAATTGTATTCTCTTTAATGTTATTATTCAACACAACCAGTTTTGGCCGTACGTTTATCTTGCCCAAACTTGTAAACAAATAAGCATTATATCTTGAACTCGACAGTGTTGCTTTCATCTTAAACGTATGAACTATTGCTATCAGCTCTCTAAAATCTGTTGAATTTATCATAATGCACCTTGTGATATTATTTATGATGCTTACACAATTTCAATCATTTTTAGATATCTGAAACATTTTAGTATATTTAACTTTTAGCATATATTTTTGCAAAAGCATAGTCTGATAACCAGGTGCTAGCATAGCTAAAATTTAATTCCCAAGTAATCAAGGAACATAAACTAGCAACCACCAAATTTGCGCACAGTCACCAGTCACCGGTGTGTGCGGCTTCTTAGGCGGGATGACCCGTAACCTTTTCAATTCCCTGTGACCATCGAGTCGGTGTCCACAACGGAAATTAGGCAGTACCCCCATAACTGCGCCGATTCATATGAATCTGGAGTCTTGAAATCCTTTAAGTGACCAACCCAATAGAACTCTTGCTATTCCCACAGCTACTTACACTTACATCCGCGATTTATATACAAGCCATTGCCTGTGCCGCAGATTATACGTAAATTAGCATTTATTGCACTGATACTAAAAATAGCTCGTAATCATATGCGTCTTGACAAAGCAACCTCAGTTACCAACACTATAAATGTACATTTTAAATGGCAGACAATAGTTGATGTTCGCTGAGCTCTGCTCAAGACAATGCAGCTTCGCTGATGGTCTCCAAAATCTGGCTGGTCTAGTGAAAGTAACGTACATGTTGAGCAATGATTGTTGGTCTTGTACTGAGTCATTAAATTAATATTCATTGAAGAAAACTGGGGCGAAGCGCCTTTAATGATTGCAATTTACGGTGTTGATTCAATAATTTGGTAATTCATCCAAGATGCTAACAATGTACACTACTTATGGAAATATTAGCTCTTATGGGACTCACGGTACTAATTATATGGAAAAATGGGGACCAGTCTAGAAATGGGTGAACATTAAATAGAGTATATATGGGTTTGGAGGGCCATAATTCGTTGATAATGAAAAGTTAAATTTTAATAAAAGGAATCTTTTGAGAGCATATCCTATTTGTAACTGACAATAAAATAGAGACAATGTTTTATTGATGGCCTTTCGGTCTTTTTACAGACTTGACTATGTAACACTTATTTCTGAAATTAGCACCTGATTCGTTAGGTGCGGAATTGAAAACACACGTAAATCAAAAAATGCCGCGAGACAAATGGTTTTCTCCACACAGAAGCTTGCATCAAGGATGGATCTATACTGCAAAATATACGTTTACCTATGAGCATTTAGAAATTATAAGTTATTGAATATTTAATATCATGGTGTTTCCAATGGTTTACTAAGGGAGCTGAATTAGCACAGCTGAGTCCTATACCTGATTGCCATGTCAAGCCTCAAAGCATAGATATCTGAACCGCCCATAACATTTGGTCATGTCCCAAGGCGCCCATAGTTTAATTGCACATAGATCGTTTTACCTTCACCCACGTTCACACACAGCCCATGACCTATTACTAAATAGACTAGCTTTTGGCCCCTACTTTGACACAAATTAAGTATGAAACATTTAAATGGTAAGGTTGATAAAAACTGGTGTTTCTGCAATAGAGATCACACTCATTTACATTGATATATTAACCGTATAGTTAGTTACCTTTGCAATGTAAATTAGAATTTAATTGACAATAAATATTAGCATTATCGGATTTCATGAACACCTCGCCTACATCATCAAAAGTGTAATGTAGAACTTTAGAAGATGCGACATGTGTCAGGTATCTTACCCTAATAGCTTAATCTAATTTCAAAACTCAGTTCAATTTTGGCTCAAGAGCCTTCTTGGATATAAGAACACCAGTAATTTCCCATTACAAAAACAATGTGGTTCTCCGCCTTTGCCAGAGGATGTGCGACTTGCAGATTTCAGCAACCATGAGAATACTATTACAGTCTATTTATTTCTATTTTGGTCGATGATACGTGACTGAAACTTTCTTTAAATTTTGATATTTTGAAAAACAACAGTTACAATTTCTATACATTTTATATGAAGTATTAGTCCGTCGTTATAGGCGATGAGTTTTTAGACATCTTTTGCTCTTTAAATCACATATGAAAGTCAGCGTATCAATCGAAATCAGCTACGACTTAAGAACACATAAATAAAAAAAAAAACAATATGCATTTCAGAAAAGGTTGATTGGTTTTAACGGCACTTTTAACGCATTATTGTCTATATATTGCCGAGATAAAGACAGCCAAGTGCCTTTCAGAAAGACATACCGAGGCAACCAACCCGGGCTGACCTGGGCGGGTATCTTTGACTACGTGTCCAAAGCCCTACAAATTGACCGCGGCTCCCGAGATAGAACATAAAAGTATGCTTGTAAAGTCAGGGCCGTCGCTGCCGAATTTCTTTTGGTACTGTCATTTCGTATCTGCAGTGATACGCGAGGCGGTGGGGGTATTTTTCCGTGGTGAACGATAAAGGATAAATGTGTTGACTACTATGCAGAATGACTTGTTTATTTATTTATTTATTTATTTATTTATTTATTTATTTATTTATTTATTTATTTATTTATTTATTTATTTATTTATTTATTATTTTCTTTTGGGGGATCTAAAGACGTTCTGCTTTCAAGCTGAATGATTTTCTATGCATTTAATTGTGCACATTTATGGTCCAAAATTTGGTACGACCATGGTCGTAACGTCCGTACCGCTCAGGACGGCCTCTAAATATTTTAAATAAACTTCATACTTGATGATTATATTAAAGCATTTTTGTCCTTTACTAAAACTGTGTGTGTGTGTGTTCTCTAATTTTTTAATAATGCAATATTTTAAAATACTATTCACCTTCAATTTTTACTAAATTCATTTCAAATGCAACATTGATATCTAACTTGAAATTCAGAACATATATATATATATATATATATATATATATATATATATATATATATATTGTGTGTTTGTGTGTGTGTGTGTGTTTTGTACTGGATAGCTCTACAGAAGATGATAACATCGGATTATAATAGTCCAGTTATAGTTTGTATGTGCCATAATTTACTGGAAAAGGCTGGCACTAGCTCAGCTGGTCTTTCTCAACAAAACGTTGATATTATTTTCTTTCTTCAGTTTTTCCTTTCGCGCCAGGCAAATTGAATTTTAAATCGATGAATTTTCATGAAGAAATATTACAAATCCAAAAATAAAAATAAAAACAACAGTGAGTAAAAAATCCAGTTTTGACTAAAGGCAGAATTCCAGAACCGACCTGTACAGCTACAAAGGATAGATACAGTTTCAAACCTAGTGTATGTTTTTGGGTTTTTTTTACGTGTCCGTTTATAGCTTTGCAATATTTTAGTGGGTATTTATCTCATTATGGGAACTCTGTATTGGGAATATATTTATAAAATCGAGAAAATTAGCCATTTATTAGGTGCAGGCGTCATTGACACCGAACCGTATTCACTGAACTTCACAAACTTCATAAGTTCTGGTTTATTTCAAAACCAATCACCTCTATCTAGGTATTATGTGATTGCGGAATACATGCAAGATTTGTTTACCTCCGAAATTGAAGAACTTGACAACATGCAAAACTAAGTACCTCCGAAACTTAAGATTTGACAATAGAAGTGTTCCAATAAGCATCGGCAATATTACGTTTTTCAAAAACACATGTTAACACATTTTTTACTTAGTTTAAATTACAATCAAGACATATATTAGACTGATCATAACAAGTCATGAAAATAAGCAAAGTAATGGGGACAAATGTTTGGAACTATTTTCTTACTCTTAACATACATACGTGTCCTCTGAACTGACCGGCATACGGATAATATCCAAACTTTTATAGTAAATTGACAGATGGCAGAGGCGCTTACTTAGCGGCGATGGTGCAGACTGGGACTTTACGGTAGCGTGGATTCGTTTCGTAAAACGGCCCTGGTGAAATTTCTTAATATAAGGAATTCTTGGGATATTCTTACTTTTAAGTGTTTCGTTATTTTAGATAGAAATAATTATGTGTTAGGTGTTTTAGTTATGTTTTGTAATACGTGACATGAACTACCAATCTACGGCTTAGAAATGTGTACAGATAGATCACACGAATGTGAAGCGAGAAAAAAAAAACACAAGTGTGAAATTTGAAATTTGAGTATCGTGAATGCGTGGTCCTCTGTTTGATTATAGAAAAATAGTTTGTGGTATTAGGGCGTTTAAGAGTCCTTGAATTTAAGAGTCCTTGAATTGACAAAGACTATTGTCTTGAGGTCCTTGAAATAGTGCAACCAACGACAAAAACCAAACTCACGCACTGTGTTCTTTTTTTTTCTGTCGCTCTTTAGGTGAATTTATACTAGCTGCTTTTAAACCCCTGGCTTTTTACAATACCATATATTACACAGAAGATTAGATAGATAGATAGATAGATAGATAGATAGATAGATAGATAGATAGATAGATAGATAGATAGATAGATAGATAGATTAGATAGATAGATAGATAGATAGATAGATAGATAGATAGATAGATAGATAGATAGATTTCAGAGATATTTCATTAAACAAAAAAACAAAAGAAAAAAGAAACAGAAAACTGCATCGGGATGTATGACAGGTAGCTTATTGCACTCGCACAAAAGAGCCATATTAGAGAATGTGTTTCATATGTATGCGATATTCCTTACTGAATGTCATATTAGAGAATGTGTATTATATGTATGTGATATTCCTTACTGAATGCCATATTAGAGAATGTGTTTCATATGTATGCGATATTCCTTACTGAATGCCATATTAGAGAATGTGTTTTATATGTATGCGATATTCCTTACTGAATGTCATATTAGAGAATGTGTTTTATATATATGCGATATTCCTAGCTGAATGCCATATTAGAGAATGTGTTTTATATGTATGCGATTTTCCTTACTGAATGCCATATTAGAGAATGTGTTTTATATGTATGCGATATTCCTTGCTGAATGTCATATTAGAGAATTTGTTTTATATGTATGCGATATTTCTTCCTGAATGCCATATTAGAGAATGTGTTTCATATGTATGCGATATTCCTTACTGAATGCCATATTAGAGAATGTGTTTTATATGTATGCGATATTCCTTACTGAATGTCATATTAGAGAATGTGTTTTATATATATGCGATATTCCTAGCTGAATGCCATTAGAGAATGTGTTTTATATGTATGCGATATTCCTTACTGAATGTCATATTAGAGAATGTGTTTTATATGTATGCGATATTCCTTGCTGAATGTCATATTAGAGAATTTGTTTTATATGTATGCGATATTTCTTCCTGAATGCCATATTAGAGAATGTGTTTTATATGTATGCGATATTCCTAGCTGAATGCCATATTAGAAAATGTGTTGTATATGTATGCGATATTCCTTACTGAATGCTGTATTAGAGTAGACCACGAAGTATTCATTTCGTAGAATCTCATATTGGTATCTTCCTATGATCGATTCGTCTGCCGCATCCCATATTTTTCTTTCCAATGATCACTTTGGTCCCTTTTATATTTAATATTTTTTTTTTCCAATGTCCGCTTTGGCCCCTTTTATGTTATTGATAAATTCAGATAATATGTATTGTGTATTCGTTATCGATATTTAGCCATTGCATTATTTCAAGAGAGCAATAATTCATCATCATCATCATTTTCTTCTTCTTCTCAGACAAGTTAGAAGATTGATGGTTATTGTTTCTTTTTTATTACAATTAGTCCTTTTGTAAGCAGTGATTATTGTTTAAGACAACTCTGTGAATAAATGTACTGAGTTAAAAAGAAAAAGAAAAACAAAACAAATTTAACCTGAGCTTTAAAAACTAATACTTGAAGGACTCTTTAAGGAAAAATGCTTTTTTTTAATGCGGGGACTGGTCTCGTACATAATAAGTGTTAAAAAGAGAAATAAATCTCAGCTTATCGTGTGTATATGCATTGCTTTGATATGGTGTCGTCTTACTGTATAAATTTAAGATTTCTTGCAGTGAAAGATACATACTGTTTAATACATGTAAACCCATTTATAATAAAGATTCTTAAAACCTTGAGGAAGAGTTTTAAAAACATGTCTGTAAAATAGCTCATTCTATGAGTAAATTGTGAGCACCCTCCATCCCTCTCTCTCTCTCTCTCTCTCTCTCTCTCTCTCTCTCTCTCTCTCTCTCTCTCTCTCTCTATATATATATATATATATATATATATATATATATATATATATATATATATATATAATTCAGTAATTTCAGTAACAATCTTTGTAAAACTGGTCGAATAGTCAAAGTTTCTGTTTTACAACTTGTTGCAGGAAAGTTTAAATTCTTAACGGTGTATCACATAACTAAACTTCGTTTCAAATGGCATATCGATTGATGCCTGGTACTGCACCCAGAAATGTATTAATGCACCGACGACAAGAGTTCCTTTTACACAAGCTTTATTGATTTCAAACCGTTATTCTTCTGTTTAATACGGACGGTATACTTTCAACTCACCCTCTAAGGGTTAAAGGCCCTCTTAATGTTAACATTGCTGCTATGTTTTCATTTTTTTTTTTTTTTCCTAACAGGATTCCTCAGATTCCAACATCACATTTGATTTCAGGTCAATAGCTACTTCAGTAATTTGTCTTTAACATTTTCAATTGTTTTTAAGAAAAATGTTCTTTTCCCTTGAAGGATATATTATTTAATATTACGGAACAAAAAAAGTATGATTGCAAATTACGACATCGACGACAGCAGCACGTGATTATTCAAGGGAAGTCACCCCTGTAGGGTTATACCAACTTCTGACTACTCCTCTCAGGTGCTGAAAATTTACATTACGAAATTCTTGAGCGTTTGAGGTTGAATGGAATGCATAGTGTCAACGTTAACGGGGAAAAGAACGGCATAAAATTATCGAACCCCGTGTAAAACAAAAAAAGACCCCCTTATCCATTCTTCAGGACAATTGCAGAAAATACATTTTAACATGCAGCACTAATTACTTATATGGTAATACTAATAGGATTTCTGCAACAAATATGTTTTAAGTTGTCAATCTCAAGAGAGTCATGTAAAATGACTAACAATATCATCAATAGTCGTGTTGGTCGTGCACTACCCACTGGTATCACAGAATTTCATATTTTTAAACAGACACGCTCTTATCACACCCCATCGAGCGTTAAATCCGAATTATTGGATTAGGTCATAGGAAACCCCATTTATCGAAACCTAAATCACTTCAAGAGCAATTGTATTGATGTGGTGTTTTACAAGTATCACTCTTGTCAAAATAAGCAATTTCTTCAGGAAAAATTATGGGTTCTTGAAGTGATAAGTATTGGCCGTGGAATTTCAAGTTGCAGTATAATCCCAGTGGGTTTACAGCATAACGAGAATAATTTATTACAAATACATTACAATGAAATGAGTAATTGACCCACAGTCCTTAGGACTTGTAAATGTATGAACAGGTCATTTACTAAAGACGTTGTAAGACGTCGCCGTAGTTACAATTGTTCGCCTTGTCATTTTATAAAATGATATACAAATGTGAAACGTTTTCAAGTTAAAGTGTAGCCAATTTACTTTTACGTGCGACAAGTTCTAAATTGACTTTGGTAGCACAGTGGTCAAACAATTTGCTTAACAGCTTCTCATTTGAAAATAAACTATGCAAAAGACTTAGTAATTGCAAATCAAATATTCGCCATTCTCCGCTAAATAAGTTCCAATATGTGTACTCTAGTGACCTTTGTATGTCATTGTGTTTAATAATAGTTTGATTATTAAATTGATATAAATCAAACTAACAAAAAATTTCTGAGTTATTTTTTCCGAGAGAAACAAAATATGTAGCTAACTTCACTATCAGGAATACATTTTCCATCGTGTTTCGGCAAACGCTGTAACTTAGCAAACCTTACACGGTCTCTATATTGTTATTAGCGTCTTTCCCACTCTATACAACCATCTCATAATCACAGACTATTCTAACAACATTGAATACTGTATGTTATTTAATAATGAATTCAGACATAAAGTAAATTATTAATGCCATGATTAATGAGTCGCTCTTACCTGAAGGATTAAACCGTGACTAATGAAAACTTAACTTTAATTTCTTTTTAAGCTGGGCATTATTCGTAAATTAATCTTGAATGCACTCAGTTAGTCTTTGACCTTTACCGCACAATAGACAATATTTATTGTCATCAAACTATTTTACAATAATTGGTTATGATGATAAAAGAGCCAATAAATAATGGTTCAAAAACACATGTTGGGAAATTAATATTTTTCCCCTTGAAATACAATACCAAAATCTGTGACAATAGATGCCATTGCTCTAATCACCTTGACCTCATTTTTATAACTGTATACCTACTCAAAGTAACAAAATTGCCTCTTCAACATGCTCATTACAAGGAATTTATTCAAAGTAACAGAAGCGGGCTTGAGATAGGTCCAGCAGTAGGAATGTCTGCATGTGCATGTCTCGACATCTACTTCATAATTAAGACCCCAACTTCCTATTCTAATCAAGGATAATTGTGAGCAGGGAAGATAAAGCCATATAGCAGGGTTGTCAAATTCATTTGCTATGGCGGGCTAGATTTGATATAAATAATAATAAATATTAATAATAATAAAATAATGAGTCTGGCGGGCCGTATGTTTGACACCCCTGCCATATCGATTCGAGAATAGTTATTTTATCGACACGTGCGTTGCGTTCTGTTTCATTATTAGGAATAAAAGGAAAAACGCAATTATAGCTACTTGATATAATTGATGACGTATTGTTTTGAACACTTTGTAATTGAAAACCATTTTGTAAATGTCAGTGTTTTTCATTGCAATTAAAATCTGTAGGTCAATTCTACTCATGTAATTATTAGCCTGTCATCGGCCTTTTCGGATAGCTCACATTAACACACACAGAGAAAAAGTGAGACCCTGATTGTACTTGGTGTTGACAATTTTACTGCGCTTTGTACATTGAAGCGTCATTCCATAACTTTATGTCAAGGCTTTCAATACTGAAATTGTCTCATCAACATGAAACGCCATGCGCAAAGTGTGACAACGATTTGCGATGGACATCGTTATCCATTGCTATAATTTAACTCTGGATCTTGATGCATTTTTTTTGGGGGGGGGGGCGTAGGGAGCGGTGACATCGTGTTCTGTGTTGTTGCCAAAAGTAGTTATATCACTTTGTACGTAATTGACGGCATATATGTAATACAAACTACGTCATGTACAGTGCATTGGCGACACACTGTATATTAAAAAATTCTCAAGTGTTGTCTGAAGATTATAAAAGAGTTGCTAAGGCGTCGAAATCAATTGAAGCAATTGATGATGTCACTTTCTTTCGAGAACATGATCATACATAGAGCTTCTAGTAAAACTGAACACAAGTAAGGGTTACATTTTATATCCCGCGAATATGTTGATTCCTGCACGAAAGACACAATGAAACACATGGATCCAAGAGGCAAGATATCGTGTGTCACAATACAGCCATTCGGCACTCTTTTATAGAATGCTACCGAAGTATCAAGGAAGGTGATATAAAAGTTTACTACTTCTACTTTTTCTAGAAGATAATAATTTTTGCTTTTAATAACATAAGTATTTTCATAATCAGAAAGGTCAAAAATTTCTTTCACAAAACAGCGACATAAAATTTAGGACAAAACAGCGTATGACAGTAACGACACTTCCAGTTTCCGAATGCCTCTATATGTATTGCATTTTCGAATGTCATTCACCCTCCCCTATAGTAATGTATGTCTTCGCATTTCTTTATATTTTAACCAGACATTAATATTTCAATACAGTTGTCAGATGCGTTCCGCTTCCACTGCATAATAATTAAAAAAGAGAAAATGAGACATCCCTAGAGCACCTCTGTCACTGTTTTTCTAGTGGGTGGTGTTCTTCATTACGAACAGGGAATCTACATTATTGATATGCTTGTTATAGTTTTCATATCCTCATGTGACGACTTCTTTTTGCGTTCTATGTCATCAATTTGGAAAAAAAGTCTTAAGCTTGATGAAATGCCTTAAATACTGTCTATTGCTGTTTTAATGACACATACTACAGGTCCTATGCCTTAATGACACATACTACAGGTCCTATGCCTTAATGACACATAATACAGGTCTCATGTCTTAATGACACATAATACAGGTCCTATGCCTTAATGACACATAATACAGGTCCTATGCCTTAATGACACATAATACAGGTCCTATGCCTTAATGACACATAATACAGGTCTCATGCCTTAATGACACATAATACAGGTCCCATGCCTTAATGACACATAATACAGGTCCTATGCCTTAATGACACATAATAGAGGTCCTATGCCTTAATGACACATAATACAGGTCCTATGCCTTAATGACACATAATAGAGGTCCTATGCCTTAATGACGCATAATACAGGTCCTATGCCTTAATGACACATAATACAGGTCCCATGCCTTAATGACACATAATACAGGTCCTATGCCTTAATGACACATAATACAGGTCTCATGTCTTAATGACACATAATACAGGTCCTATGCCTTAATGACACATAATGCAAGTCCCATGTCTTAATGAAACATAATACAGGTCCTATGCCTTAATGACACATAATACAGGTCTCATGCCTTAATGACACATAATACAGGTCCCATGCCTTAATGACACATAATACAGTTCCCATGTCTTAATGACACATAATACAGGTCCTATGCCTTAATGACACATAATACAGGTCCTATGCCATAATGACACATAATACATGTCTCATGCCTTAATGACACATAATACAGGTAATATGTCTTAATGACACATAATACGTGTCTCATGTCTTAATGACACATAATACAGGTCCTATGCCTTAATGACACATAATACAGGTCCTATGCCTTAATGACACATAATACAGGTCTCATGCCTTAATGACACATAATACAGGTCCCATGCCTTAATGACACATAATACAGGTCCCATGTCTTAATGACACATAATACAGGTCCTATGCCTTAATGACACATAATACAGGTCCTATGCCTTAATGACACATAATACAGGTCCTATGCCTTAATGACACATAATACAGGTCCCATGCCTTAATGACACATAATACAGGTCCCATGTCTTAATGACACATAATACATGTCCCATGTTTTAATGACACATAATACAGGTCCCATGCCTTAATGACACATAATACAGGTCCCATGTCTTAATGACACATAATACAGGTCATATGTCTTAATGACACATAATACAGGTCCTATGTCTTAATGACACATAATACAGGTCCTATGTCTTAATGACACATAATACAGGTCCTATGTCTTAATGACACATAATACAGGTCCTATGCCTTAATGACACATAATACAGGTCCCATGCCTTAATGACACATAATACAGGTCTCATGTCTTAATGACACATAATACAGGTCCTATGTCTTAATGACACATAATACAGGTCATATGCCTTAATGACACATAATACAGGTCCCATGCCTTAATTTATTTGCGTCCTTTAAACTCAAGCTGCCTTTAGTTCAGTCCTCATGGATATTTAAGGACTGCCATTTTCCAGGCATTGTGGAAGAGAGTACTGAATAATTTGCAGATTTATTGACTCTCCAGCATTCGAGTTCACTTAGCAGCAAAATCCTAAAAAAAATTATAAAACAACTACCTTTTAAATTTTCAGATACAAACTGCTTTAGCATTTAAACTTACAAAATATGGCTTTATTTGACACTCAACGTTAGAGCACAGTCAAAATCGACGCATTAATTATTATTCCAATGAAATGAATATTGCTTATTATGATTTGGTTGGTTGTTATGGGTTTAATGCCATTTTTCAGCACATGATATGCTATACATGGCGGCCAGTATATTTGGTGGAGGAAGAACCCGAGAAAACCCCTGGAAGAACCACCGACCCACGGGAAGCTACTGGCAAGCTTTCTCACACACCCACGTTGGCCGAGCCCGAGACTCGAACCCACGAGACCAGAGGTGAGATGTCAGTGATCTGTAAAGGCGAGCGCCTTAGACCGCTCGGCCACCCGGAGCCCACTGCTTATTATGAAAATGTGAAAAAGGGTTCTTACAGATAAATATTGACACCTTCCGAATGATCGAAATTTATGATTTGTTACGATTTCGGTATAAGGTATCAATGCATCAAAGATACATACAACGTCAAGTTCAGAGTACTGTATGTGTGTATGCATCAAAGATACATACAACGTCAAGTTCAGAGTACTGTATGTGTGTATGCATCAAAGATACATACAACGTCAAGTTCAGAGTACTGTATGTGTGTATGCATCAAAGATACATACAACGTCAAGTTCAGAGTACTGTATGCGTGTATGCGTACACTTACAGTAGTTTGGATTCAAATGCATCGATGCAGAAGGTATTTATTCTTGGTAAAGATATGAGATTTGTCAATATTTCTAGTTGTTGATAAAATACGTATATAAACGTATTTTTCCGTATGATTTAAATCTTGCTTCCAAAGAAAGAAAGAAAGAAAGAATGCAAACTATTGTATTGAATTTGATTATAATCATTGACGGCGCGTGAGGGGGTCAATTGCCCTCTGGCGAGGGGGTGGGGGGGGGGGCGCCGTCGTGAGCTTTTTTCGGCTGTAACCCTGGGCGTAGATGGGGGTGGAGGGTGGAGGTTTTCACCTGACATAAACACTGTTCTCTGTGGCAAAGTTGGGGCGCCACTAAAGAATATTGCCCCCGGGCGCCTCGAACCCTCGCGCCGCCACTGAGTATAATCCCGTAAGTTAACTTAGAATATTTTAAATCCTCGAAATAGTTGATATTTAATTGCTTTTTACTTCTAATAGATAATTAACTGCAATAGGTACACTGTATATATCCTTATTTATTATCACAATAAAGAGGGTGTAACGCGTGTTCGTATATTCGTGTATTCATCAGTGATTAGATTTTTCACACAGTGAGCACTATTGAAGAGGTTCTTAATGTGCACAAAGCGTGTAAACAGGGATGAATGAAGCGCCAGTCTAGTCGCAGTATCAAGTGTCATTAACAGAAAATCAACATTTCAAGCACACCTCAAAAGATACGGCAATCATTCATGTATAGAGTGATACACTCTTCGACATTATGACCTACAGACCGCAAAATGGAGTTACCATATGTACTCCACCGTTAGTTCTTATCTGACCAGTTTCATGGAATATTACTTAAGAATCACAACACGACCACACTTACGGAAATGTTCACATCACGCACACATTTCTGTCGCTTTTGTAGACTCGCAACGGTAATTGTATTTTGGCGGATTTTTCGGGAAATGTCGACTTCGTTGTCCTCGGTCAGTGTTGGCGCGAGGGTTTGAGGTGCAATGTGCTTTAATGGCGCCCCTACTTTGCCACAGAGAACAGTTTTTTATGTCAGTTGCTAACCTCCCCCCTTCCCCCCCCCCCATCAAAGTCTACTAAGTCTAAGCCTTGAAACCGGTGGCTTAGATGGGGGGGAGGGGGGGGGGGTAAAAAAAGTCCTCGATAGTTTTTGTTGTTATTTATTTTGCACAAACATTTTTTATTATATCGTCAGAGACGTTTTGATGCATACTCTACCATCAAACAATTCATTATTTCGCTTCAAATTTGGTATATAGAAGATACTGGAAAGCTCCTTTTCAATAGCTGAAAAGGGTCTTAACATGTTCGACAATTCCTTCTGTAAGTAGCTGTGTGCTTCTATAAAACTGATATTGCGTTCCTGAACCCATTTACAGTAAGCCTAAATATATTGAAACAACGTGTCTGGGTGCAGGACAGCTGGACAAATGTCTTTTATCTTAAGAAACCAAAATTCATGTCAGTCATACAAGGCTGGGTTAGAAGCAATTTAACTTGATAACATAATTTTGGTGGTCTGCCGCATGGTCTGTATTGCACTTCAAACTTACAACGTATTCTCCTTCTCTTAAAATTCCTGGAAAAGAATATCTTTATTGTTACTGTGTATACTGTAATGTTACTAAGTGTACTGTATCGTTACTATGTATACTGTATTGTTACTGTGTATACTGTAATGTTACTATGCATACATTAGTGTTACTATGTATACTGTAATGTTACTATGTATACTGTATTGTTACTATGTATACTTTATATGGACAACTCTTGAGCCCGAGCTTTTCATATTTCAGAAATTTAGGGAAAAAAGTACCGAAGAAAATCTTCAACTATTTAAGACTCCTGTAATTAAGTTTAAGAGTATCAGTCGAGGTAATAGAAGGGGACCACACGCACATATATAATCAAACGTAATGGATGTAAATCTGTTCTTTCACATTGTGTCGTGTACTATTTTCTAGGATTATATTTGAATCTTTTTTTAAAGATATATATATATATATATATATATATATATATATATATATATATATATATATATATATATATATATATATATATATATATATATATATATATATATATATATATTTAAATATGAATCAAAGAATCAACTAACCAGATGAACGGTTAAAACATGCCCAATCTTTTTTTTACTTCCAAATGAGTGCGGAGAGAGAGAGAGGCGATTACATGCAAGAATAATTAACATCCAGTTTTCATAAAATTTGCGTCAGCTTTCTGTATGTATGTATGTATGTATGTATGTATGTATGTATGTATGTATGTATGTATGTATGTATGTATGTATGTATGTATGTATGTATGTATGTATGTATGTATGTATGTATGCTTGTATAGGCATTGAATCTTATATGCACCATGTAGGTTTTGTGTTGGCTTTAAAAAAGTATGAATGAATTAAATGGTATTTCCTCTATAAACTGCGGTGTGTAGAATGATCGTGACAGATTAAGTCTACATGCTTGGATTATAATACTCCTATTTTTCTGAGATTGTATACAATATCAATGGACAGGTAGTGCTTGTTGGCGGTCGTGGCAGTATATGGAATGAGACCCTAAAACCCCTGCGAAGTGCATTCAAAAAAGCAAAAGTAGACGTGCTATCAATAAAATACAGAATTGCCATCTAAACAAGTGTATGTTGTTCTCTTAATTATATGTATAAAATTATGATACATACATTCATGGGTTTATTATAGCGCCTGATACTCACTTTTAGCATCCTGTAATCTCTTGTACCTACAATGTACTAATTGAGCTATAAAGATTAAAGCAGTACAAGAAAACAAACTGAAAAGAACATCTATATATCGTAGTCCATATGTATCGTAGTCGAAGTCCTACTAGGAAGTGCCATCAATTAGATTAATTTTAATTGGCTCAAGGTCTTTGGTTTTAATCAGGTGCCTTTTATGTCGCTGATTTTAAAATCGGTATGAATTTTACAATTTTTCCAAATATTCTTGTCTCTACTGGTTTTATACCTTTTCTCCTCGATTTCATACGCTGAGACTAATATAGAAATGACTTACCACTGTCCATAAAACCTTCGAACCATTATTAACATAAAAACAACTACCGTGAGTACTCGCTTATAAGTCGAGTCCAACTGCAAACAATATAGCTCCTGCGCCGGAAAATTAGGTCTATGTTGTTTGTTCTACTAACAAACTACATAGACTCAGATCTGCGGCGCATTATGCGACGGTAGATCTGGGTTTGTGCAGTTTGCAGTTGGACAGGGTTATACACGAGTATAGACGGTATATTAGTACCTATTAAAATGTCTGATTTTAGATTTGTGACATGTGGCGGAATGGAATTCAGGTCAACGGAACCCAATAGGTAGGTCATATTAATTCACAACGCAGTGCCTAATTGGAAACACTAACCCCCAAAATTATACAAACGCGGAAATGGTGTGAAACGTAACTGTAACAAGGGTGTAAACATCAACGACAAAAACATAATTGGTGTATTGTAAGAGATATATAGCGTTTGGTGTCGATGTGTCTTGTGCATATGATACTAATATATACAAATAAATCAGTTAGCCAAACTGTACCAGAGAAAAATGGCCCTTCAGTGAGATTCTTTATCACCGATGGCATAAATGTCAACCCACTGGACTATGAACCCACATATCTGTGTAGAACATGTACCAACAATTAGAATAACCCAAGCAACAAGACGATAAGAAAACATGTTCCACGGAGCATAAGTAGTCTACGTTTATAACATTCAAAGGGTCGATTTGTCAATAGAGCGCAGAAGAGGTTTTAAATTGTGAGTAATATTTCAGCTTTAGGGCCAGACCAATTCAATTCTTAATGAAAATAGGGAAAGAGGAGTCAGGCCCGCCCAGAGGGGGAGGGGGAGGGGCAATCACCCAGGACTCGGCGATATCTAGGGGCCCGCCGTCAACTCATTTACAAAAAATAAAGTAATCTTTGCACTAAATATTAAAATTTGTTACTTGCAAGAATCTAAGTTATGGTAGATTACAGCAGGTTTTATATTCAAAAATGTACACAGGTTTCTATATACAAAAAAATAAACTAGTTTTGGGGCCCATGACTGCTCTGCCCAGGGCCCGGAATTTCTGTCGGCGAGCCTGGTTTTAGGGCCAGTCCAATTCAATTCTTAATGAAAAGAGGGAAAGATGGGTGTGCGTACTAACAGGGCAAGGGAAACGTTCATTCGTACCTTAATGGGCAATTCTACGGATCATACCTCGAATGTATGCCGATAGCTACCATCAGCTGCCGTTCGTACCACTTCGGTTATTTACAAAACAAGGATTGACGGAGAAGTTGCGAATGCACCGAACTATTTTTTCATTCTCAGATTCTTGGTCAATCCAACGGTGAATCCAATCGTGGAAATAGCCAATGTAGTCCGAATAGGTAGCAGTAGTAGTAGCGTTTTACGGTACCTCAGCACAATAGTGGCTACATTAAGTGACGAGAACCAGGAGTAATTAAATGAGTCATAGAAGATAGTATTTATAGGTACAATTCTTTTTCTCGATAATAAATTTGTCTATCGAAGTACTATTCACTCCAGGAAGAGGCATTGTTCCGCATTTTTGACGCTTTTTATTTTTTGGGATCAAGCTCCAGATCAAGTTCAAAACCATTAAATCAGATATGCAACTTTGTGTGCAATTGCATCGTGGAAGTTTAAGATCATGAAGTTTCTATCATTCTAACTTTATTCTGATGAAGGTTATATATTTCTAGTATTTTCGGCTTGAGTTCAGTGCTCAAAACGTTTTGAGAATTGTATGCCAGCAGGTCATCGACACTTGTCTGCACATTCCGATTTTACAAACCCGCCACTCTAATTTCTCCATTGTGGTTAATATTATGCGATTCACCATTTCCCATTCCACTATAATTTCCTTGGATAACAGTATGTAGTGGATCTATGTATCAAGTTTACTTGAGAAAGTCGTGGCAAAAAATAATGGAACAGCTGTCAAATAAAACCTTTTAAATGGCGACACTACAAATAAGAGCGCACAGCTGGAGTCAAATTTCAAGCTAGAATAAATTTAGTGCTACATTTTAGCTATTATCAATACAGGTGTGTCAAACGTCTTTGCGGATTTTTGCACTCTTGTTTCAATAAGTTATTTAGCATAATTGCAAGCCTAGTATTGGATATATATATATATATATATATATATATATATATATATATATATATAATATATATATATATATATATATATATATATATATATATATGTGTGCGTGTATATATATATATATATATATATATATATATATATATATATATATATATATATATATATATATATATATATATATATAGTATCGCCTAAATAAAATAAAAGTTGTTGTTTGACCGTGTTTTCCGTTTTAAAAATATGCAGCAATTAATTATGCAGTTTATGCAGTATGGGAAACAATGATTAACACTTTATAATACATGCATATAGAGACAGACACAAACACACACACTAATTGAGGACAAACGGGTCATTAACATAAAAAGTGCATTAAATCATACAACTGTATGATTGGTTTAGTTTAGTTTTTTTTTGGTTTGGTTGAGTGTTTTAAAGCACATCAGCACATAAAGGTTACATAGCGCCTAGGTAATTGGAGTAAAGTGACTTGTCTTTTTTAATGAGACACAATCACACACACGGACGATGAACTTGAGAAACACATACAGTTAAACAACAGTAGATCAATTACATCACACGCATTCTTTGAATAACAAAAAAAAAAAAAAAAAAAAAAAATGCATACTATTAATATGATTACATTATACAATGTTACAGTTCATCGGTTGGTCACCCCAGAAGCAACGGTTTGGTCAAAATGATTTAATAGAAAGTGTACAGATTCGTTATTGTCATGAAGAAGAAAACAAACAAGTTTAACCCAAAGAGTTTAAATGAAAATTTATCATTTTGGACGAAACGAATTGTGTTGGGAACTTTAAGACCCGAAAAAAGTGTAAATGCGGAAAAAAATTATCATCTATTTATAATTTTGATCTCAGATTCTTATCACCTTTTTGTATGTAAGGATGCGCCGGTGTTTATACTGAAATATGATGTCTAATTTTTTTTTTTTTAAATGTCGAAAACATTAGATGATTCATTGATTTAACTTTATTTTACTCATCACCTAATTTTGCATACATTCTAATGTCAGATCAAAGATGTTCAGGTGCTATTATTGCTGATTTGAGAAGAGAGAGTTTGCTCGGGTGATTGATCACAGTACAAAAGTGTATCCTGCTCTTGTGTTCAAGATTCGCATAAAGCAACTATATCACCAAACTGGTAGTTCTGGATTGAAGTCCCTCAGTTTTCAAGTAATTTAATCCATATTAAAGAAAACAAACAAGACAGCTTTAGTCAAAGAATCTTATAACACATGCTCTTTGCACTGCGTCGAAATTGTGTATATCCAATTTACATTTGATGAGGATGAGGCGGTGCAGCCTTCTGATAGCTTTAATGATGCCAACAACAAAAAATAATGAATGAACTTATACAGGAATGGTCTTGTATCATAAAATCATTGAACAGTTGCAAAATTGGCCAGCATTTCATCTTTTGATATACAAAGGCCGATTTCCGCAAAGCCAATATCTCGTCTCATCATATTTATGGATGCTTGCACTTTAATCTCTGTAAACAACACATATTCGATGAAGAATAATATTGGCAACAGGAAATTGAAGGAAAATGGCTGCATTTCCTGGGTGGTCTGGGATGGTTCTGGCTGTTGGATGTGTCTCATCGTGACGTCATCCGGACTAAAATATCGGACTTTCACATTGTGCCTAAGTGTAGTTTTTCTGTACATATTACTTCCTTCCAGTAGGTATTAATATTTTTGTATATATTTTATGTATTGATTGACCGGTCATGAAAGAATAGCAAGCAATCACGGTTTGCCGTGTAAACACGTTTGCATACATCAAACCATGCCCTATTTCAGGATTTCAATAGGGATAGTTAAGTAAATAAATGAAACACTACTCATTCTGTGATTTTAATATTCGTATGCAAATACATTGTTTTACGGTGTTTTTACTCACTAAATAAACTTTTCTTCACAGGGATATGTCATATGGCTTTTAATTTCTCTCTCACACACAGAAACACAGAGAGAGAGAGAGAGAGAGAGAGAGAGAGAGAGAGAGAGAGAGAGAGAGAGAGATGAATTGGTATTAAAAATGATTTCTTTGCAATGAATTTGGTTATGTATAATAATTGTTAGAAAAAATCCATGGATCCATCTGGTTAATTCATTTGATGGGTTATACTGTGAGTGCTCAAATTATGTAAGATACTATTCTGTAATATACAGTCAATGATGTAAGGAAAATTTCTACACAACAGGCAAGTACCGTTTCAAGTTGAAGGTTCGTGTACTGGCATTGGTCACAAGATAATAAGAAAACATCTTCTAAGTAAGTAACGAGGGCGTGGAAAGACTCTTTTAAAGCATCGACTTGGTTGTTTTTCATTCTAGAAAAAAAAAAATATGTATTAAGCAAATATAGACTATTATAAATACGCGTATTTTAACAAGGAATAGATGTACAAAGTTCAATTGAATCTATCTTCAATATCATAAATAATCTATTATAAAAATGCTTACTTTTTTGCAGTGAATAAATATTGCAACAACCAATACCAATTCGTATCTTTCCTCTTACCAATCAGCTGCCAAATAAAAAAAAATTTAAAAAAACGGGGATGGGACCAAACCCGGTTACCGTTGAAATACAACTATGTGTTTTACCATACATTTACGTATTCATGACTTGAACTGGAAATTCACATCTGCTAACAATAGGATGGGAGGAGTTTCAATTTGTCGAATCAAGATGTCCTAGACATAAATATGTGTCAAAACACACACACACACACACACACACACACACACACACACATAACTGAAACATCTTTAAAGATGCACTGTTCTTCTCGGTCAAAACGCCGCCTTTTTTTTATCTCAGAATCGCTCGGTTATGGGTAGAAACTTTTATGTCCTCAATGGTCACCACTTCATGTTCTTCATCCTCCGCCATTCTGTTGCTCAACCCAACCCGTATTCTGGTGACCAACCTGAGTGCGCCGAAGTTGTTACAGTACAGTGGATAACGTTCTTCGATTAAGTAGTCGCAATCTGACGTTCAATAATATTTATAGCTCTTTACCTGAGCCAGGTATCACATATCATTCTGTGATAAGGCCAAACATCTTGCAATACCGGACCAAAAAATACCCAAACAAGTTGATAATACTATATTGCAATATTTTCTGTATAATTCTTGTTTAAATATCAAAATGCAAGAAACAGAAATATCTGCAGTGATTTATATGTAGTAGTAGTAGTAGTAATAATAATAATAATAATAATAATAATAATAATAATAATAATAATAATAATAATAATAATAATAATAATAAACACTTTAAATGATTTAACTTAATTGTGAGGGAGATAAAAATATTTTCCACGGGAGTCCATCTCGAGACAGGGAGCCACCCGAGCTCAGTTGGTAGAGCGTCTGGCTCATAATTCAAGGGTTACTGACCCAGGTCATCCCGGGTCTGCTGCCTCTGTGTGTCGTAGGGAAAGGTACTTAGTTCCCCCATTGCCTCGGCATGATATAGCCAATAATGTGTTAAAAGTACCGTTAAAACCAACCAACCATCTCGAGACCTTTGTTACACTACCCAACTGTCCGGTACGGTAAATACTGAGCCGCTGCGGCTCTGTACAAATTGAACCCCAAGGGAAGATAATAGAGAATGCAAGGTGTGCATGGAAAACACATCGTAAAAAAGAGAGTGCATTTGGTGTGTGTGTTGTTGGAACACTCTATTGCTATTTCAAAAAGTTTATGAAAAAAATTCCAAGATTATTAATACCGTATTCGATACAGCTTTATACTTGGATGTACCGCTCACTAATACATATGGCCATACATAAATTGAAATGTACAAGTCCATGAGTGCATTCATCTCAAATGCGTAAGTTCAAACACAAATCTAAAATTGGAAATAAAGTAATAAAGCCTTGTAAGTCACACCTAACACAATATTTAAAAGTACTTATTAGTACATGAGAAAACTAAAATATTCCGGATATAAAGTAATTATTAGTACTAGAGAAAACAAAAATACTCCGGAAATAAAGTAATAATTACCGTGTGTACTCGCGTATAAGTTATAACAAATGCAAACTGCATAGACCCTGATCTGCCGTCGCATAATGCGCCGGAAGATCTGGGTCTGTGCAGTTTGTAAGAATTAATCAGTAGAACAAACGACATAGACCCTGATCTGCCGGCGCATTATGCGACGGCAGATCAGGGTCTATGTTGTTTGGATTTGGACCAAACTTATACGCGAGTATAGACGGTAGAACTGAAGAAAACAAAAATACTTCGGATATAGTAAATACTGTGTTTTATGAATGCTTAAAAGATCTTAGTCATGCTGTTGACTTAAACCAAATGATGACGATTTTAATGCAAGATCATCTACTGAAAATAAGATACTAAAAAGATCTATTACTGTTGAAGAAGTACACAAAGCTAATCGAAATCATACAAATAATAAAGCTGAGGGTATGCATGACATCATTAATATGTATTTAAAATCTACTGAACCTGTATTGCTACACTTATATACTTCCTTTTCAAATAAATTTTTAGACTGTGTCATTATCCCAGTGTCTTGGGTTATAAGATTATTACAACCAATGTATAAATATAATGGTGATAAAATGAAAAAGTGATCAAATCTTCCCTCGAAATACCGACCTATTACTCTTTTAATTCTTTTGGAAAATTGTTTAGCTTTATTTTAAATACAAGATTTGCAGACAATTTAGAAATAACCAGTATTGAAAGGAAAATCAGTCTGGTTTTAGAAAAGGATATTCAGCTCTAGATAACATATTTTCTCTAAATGCACTTGTAGAAATTCTAAAAGGAAGAAAAATAAATTTTTTTGTGTGTGCATTTGTCGAATTCGTAAAGGCTATGGACACTGCATGGCTTTGGGAGAAAAAAATTGGTTCTAAATAATGTGAATGTTTAATTGCTTAATGTAATTAGGAATAAGGACCGTAAAATTAAGTCATATGTGTATATTAATAAAGAATTTTCCGATTTATTTGCATGCCAGTGTGAAATAATGCAAGGTAAAAATATTGTACCCGTCTTATTTTCGTTATATCTTGATGATTTAGAGGAGCTTTTGCTAGCAAAAGGTTGTAATGGTGTACATTTTTAATATCAGGAAACAGACTTTATGTTGCACTCAATGGTACTTGTTATCCCTTATACTGACGATACCGTTATTCTTGCAGAAAACGAAAAAGATCTCCAGCAAAAGTCATTGTTAAAAAAATAAAAATGGTTATACATGTATTTGGTTCAAGGCAATCTAACCATTTATCTTTTGTATTTGTTAACAAATCACTGGAAATAGCTGATCAGTATTTATATTGAAGATTCCTTTTTGAAAACAACGGATCATTTTATTCGGCAAAAACGAAAATCACTGCACAACAAATAAAAAAACATTGTTTGTCCTATACCAAAGAATAAGAATTTTTTCTTTACCATTGGATTTACAATGAAACGCTTTGATAATACTGTTTTGCCGATATTGTTATATAGATGCAAGATCTGGGGTTTAGTGATAATTTTTTTATTGAACATGTACATACAAAATTTTTTTGAAAACATTTAAAAAATAAAAAAAAAGAAGAAGTATTCCAGTATATATGTTGTATGGAGTAAACAGTAGGTTCCTACCAGCTTTATTATGAAAGTTAGAGCTGTTATATTTTGGGCTAAACTTGTTACTGGAAAAATGAGTACAATTTAGGTCCGAATAATTTGTATGATTGTCTCAGTCATACCTCTGTCTTGATTGGCTAAAGAAAACACTCACAATGAGACTGAAAGATCAATTTATACAAACTAGTGTGTTTTATTCCTCTAAAAGTAGAACATCTCAGCTATTTTTATACAATTTTTTTTAAAAATCAGTAAATCTTTTCAACATACATGCCAGAAAAGAATAGAATAATTTTAACGATGTTCCGTACAACGAATCAATTGTTCCCCACTGGAACTGGAAGCTGGCAAAAATTGGATATTTTCTGAAAGACAATGTGAATGATGAGCCTCACAAGATACAGGTGATGAATTTCACTATCTTTTTCAATGTCAACATTTTTATGAAATAAGAAAACAATATATATGTAAAAAGTATCCACAACTTTTTAAAACATACACAATTAGTGAATTGCTAAATAATAAAAATGGTTAACGTACTTTTTAGACTAAGTATTAAGCAAATTTATAGAACTAATATTTAATGTATATATATATATATATATATATATATATATATATATATATATATATATATATATATATATATATGTATATATATACTCGCGAATACTGCGAGACCCACTGCAAACTTAATAGCCCGAGATCTGCCATCGCATAATGCGTCCGCAAATCTGGGTCTATGCAATTTGTAAGGACTAATCAGTAGAACAAACAACATAGACCCTGATCTGCCGGCACATTATGCGACGGCAGATCAGGGTCTATGTTGTTTGCATTTGGACCAACCTTAATATATATATATATATATATATATATATATATATATATATATATATATGATAGATAAATATAACTGTGTAATATATATATATATATATATATATATATATATATATATATATATATATATATATATATATATATATCCAAAATATTAAGCTGAATACACCTCTTTCCACCCTTCTCTTTTCTACCTTTCTGTATCCTCTATACTAGCACCATTGATAATGTGTATTTGTACTTCATCTCATATCTCTACTGTTAGACCTGAGTTAGCAATAAAGTTCTGATCTGTCCTAGTCTGTTCTGAATATGATTCGTTGGAATGTAAGGCGTTAACAATGATCATCGTCATTAAGTTGTGACTGTTTACAATGATAGATAAATATAACTGTGTAAACCAGATATAATAGGGATTTAAGAGTGCAATGACAACAAGAAGTAAAAGGGCGTTTCAGTGGAATGAACTTGTTATAACCAAATATTAGTCATGGAGTGTCATATATAGGTTTGTTGAAGTAACCAGTTCAAGTGAATATGGTATTTCCCTTTATATAAGAAAGCAAAATTTAATGTTTCAACATAATACAGTTTTTGTGTGCATTTATTAAGCTCGATACATTTGTAAAAGAAAATTAGGATGCCATCTGTTCTCTTTCTTGCACTAACCCAAATGTATAGGAAAATACTGCAAATCATTTATCTGCAAGAAAGCGTCTAAGTTCCTTTATGAAATAGACTCTTGTAACTACTGCTGGCTAATATTTTGAAGTTTGGTTTTAAGACACTAGGTTGAAAGTGGGTCCTGTTAACTTGTACAATCTATTTTGACCCAAGCGAAGATCAGATTCTATGTACAGTTGTGCATTTGTACAAATCGGCAATTTTTTCTACACAAAAATCCTAATTAAATAGTTTATTTGACTGAACAAAATTAAAATGAGTTTGGTTCCGTGTTTATTTTGTACACGTTATACCTTTCTTAATATCTTTGTCATTCAAGGTCATGATTTTTATTATGTGTATTGTAATAGTATAACGACTGAAATATTATTAACCACTGAAAGCAATCACGTGACATTCAATTAGAAGGTCAGGGATCATAAACATTTAAAATCGACACTAAAGAAGGTCGACAGAAAAAAATAAGAAAAGAGCTTTATAAGTAAGGTCCTTTTGTTTCTTAGATCAGGGCAAGAACAAAAGGTAGAAATGGGTGTGATGGAGTCTAAAGAACAAAATAAATAGCTTAATTGATTGTTTCACAAAATGACTAAGAAACAACAATTACATAAAAGTGCACCAAATAGAGACCAAGTAACTGTCAGACACTTACATCCAATGCATTTGATGATTAATGTGGGTCTTGCAGAGTATACTGTAATTAGCTTTAAATGCAGTTCAGCATAACATACTTTGTAAAACTTTTAAGGGAGGGTAATTTTAGCACTTAGCCTGAGTCATATCCAATAATTATTTAAAGCTTGGAATGTGTCCCTTCTCGTTCCTAATCGTTATGGCTAATTCTGTGCCTTAAAATAATTAAAAATTTTCAATGCCAAAATATACAGCACCTACCTTAAAAGTTTTCATGTTTATTCGAGACTACAGCTAACGCAGTTAATTAAGAACACTTATAAATACCCCTACCAACAAGGCCGGCCCTAGAGCAAATGGCGCTCCTGGCGAGGAGCGTCTTCGGCGCCCTCTCCCCCTCCATTTGTTCAACTTTTAAATACCTTATTTCTTATTCCCCCAAGCCCGGCGTCTCAGGCTATCGCCTGGGTCACCTGCCCCTAAATCCAACCCTGCCTGCCAAACTCCAATTTGGCAACAGTTTACGCCTAACACGAATACTTTTGATTGATTTTACACGATCTGGTTTAAACTAGAAAAAAATTCCCACACAGTAGTAGGTGTTTATCACACGTGTTACGACAGTAAATATAGCCCACTTTTTATCTAAATACATGAAAAAAGTAAAATCGTTTTGATGTAATTCTGAAAGATAAAGACTTACAAAAGATTAGTAAATCATTGGAATGCCATTGTCTATCTTCATCTTTAGCAAAAATATGATTTAAAACGAGTGAACGTGTAAACAATTTACAAAATCCAACACAAAATGTTAATGGGCAAAATATTTACTCGTTTTTTTGCAGAATATCACTGAGACTCGACGCATTGATTGGGCGGAAGCGTATGATTGTAATTTATAAAAGCTTGTGTTAGTCAGGCAAACGACGTGAATATATACTCTAAATAAAAGAACAGGGATAGAACGCACTTTTCGGTAAACTACCAACCAGTTGCCTGTGAAAGTAGACTCAGTAAGATTTTAACTGGTCTCTACTTAATTTTTCAGCTCTCTCATTTGTGGTTCCTTGAGTCCCATTAATTCGCAAATCGGTCCTTTTTTTTTCTTCTTCACATTAAACACCGTGGTGTCCAGAACGACACCAGTACTTTGCATATGACTAGAGAAATATACAAATTTCACCTAAGGGACTATCCTGGATGCTGCAACTGAGAACTTACGGGGAATTTGGTCTAAATTAAAAAATCTAATCTACCCGATACAATCTTATGAAAATTCCAGTCAAGCATCAGTTTATCGCCCGTACGCAAATCTGGTAACAATATTTACACAAGTAAATATTCCTGAACTCTTTACATTAATTAATAATAATAATAATAATAATAATAATAATAATAATAATAATAATAATAATAATAATAATAATGATGATGATAATAATAATAATAATAATAATAATAATAATGTAATGTGATTATTCTTATAAACTTCTGCTATTCTGACAACAACACAAACTAGGCATGTAGTTTACTCATTTCAAAACCGTTGATTATTCTTTCTTGTTTTCCCTTTATTTAGCTATTGCTTGTAGATTCCCCCTGCCATTCCAACATGTAACAGCGCGGGTTTTCTTTCTTTTTAGTGTTTGTTTTGTTGATATAAGGGGCCTTCCATATATGACGTCACGCACCGAGGGGGAGGGGGGGAGTAGGTCCAACTTGGGTGATGATCTCTGACGGGTAGCGGGGGTGGGGGGGGGGGAGGGTTGAAAAATGTGACGTTACAAAAACAAGTATTTTTCCTAACATTAATTTTTCTCTTTAGTATAGGTTTCCATAGGACTAAACCCGGAATGATCAAGATAATTTTTTAAGTATTAAATAATTCAGAACGTAGTGTTGTACTGTTGTGTTTTTTTAATACAAAGTTATTTAAAACCAATTTAATTTTGAAAATTTGTATTTGGGGTTTGGTCAAATCTTTGTGACGTCATATATGAGGGGGTCTGAGTTTTGGGGACGAAATGTGACGGTGGGGGAGGGGGGGTGTAAAAATCCGCCAAAATTGTGTGACGTCATATATGGATGGTCCCAAAGTTGTTTCTTCCCTGACGAAGAACTTGATTAGACCAAGTCATTGCGATTTTTACTGTGTATATGTAATTTGCTCCGACTTGAATGCGGAAGTAGACATCATCAATAGACAACATTGCACATTAGGGCTGTTATGAGTCCACTTATTTACAGATCATTTAAGTGTGTTTAAGTTTAATTATCTTGTAAACTTTGCTTTGATGTGCCATAAGAGAGAGAGGACACAAGAACGTTAATTTACGAATTCCAAAATCAGAGATAGTCACGCCTACTAATTTAGCCCAGCATTGTCAATGCAGTTATATATTCAAACTAGTGCTACTTTATAAGAGTCGTTTTTTATTCATGCTGAGTGAAAGATAGTGATATTATAACATTATGAACTCGTATATGTTATATAGTGAAATTGGCCAAGGTGTCAGAATATCACGAAACCACGCCACTCTATGGTCAGACAAGTTTAGCATCTCATCAGTTATTACGTAAAAAGTCACACGTATCCCTGGTTGATAGTGGAGAGCGGTATACAGCAAATCAAGATCGGATAAAAATAGAACGTGATGGCTGCCACTGTTATTATGAAGACATGTGTTTTGGTCCAATCCATTAGGATTTTATAAAATCAGATCGGTTTGTATTTGTACATATCTTCAACGTGTAAATCCACAATGCTCTACATACAATACATCACTGAGTTAATTTTGTCTTATTTCAGCTGAAAATCTTGAAATATCATGTGTATTGACAGATTGATATGCGAAGTTTGAGCCAGAAACGTTTGATGTTACAAGGTGACAAGACTTTAATTTCGTTGAAAATCGAACCTTCAAAGACAGTAGAGGTGGATCTTTATAAGCAGAAGATCTTATGGACAGCTGGATGTAAAGAATATTACAAAACACAGACTTTTGTTTCAGAGGTAGGTACTTGTTAGCATCTAACCGAACCCATCCCTTTCCTGATATCCTACCAACCAAACACTGCTTAGCAGTCCCAGTAGTAGGTCATCATCATCATCATCATCATCATCATCATCATCATCATCATCATCATCATCATCATCATCATCATCATCATGAGGAGGTTTATTTACAAAATATATAAATTGTAGACTACTGATTCCTTTTCACAGAATATCGTCAATCATGAAGTTGTAGTTGTAGGGGATGATGACAATGATAATCATCATCATCAGAATGAGTCAAACCAATACTGATGAATCTACATGTGCCAGACTGCTACCAAGATGTGATACATAAAGTCATTCTATCTATGCTGAACGGTGAATCAAACAACGTTAGGAAATGTAGAAAAATACAGAATGTAAACCTTTATCACAGTAGGTCTACATCATTCCAGTACTTGGTGCATTTAGAAAATTGCAGTATTAAAGCACATTCTCAACAGCGATTTCCCTCTCGCCCCCTCCCCCTCCCCCTCCCCGTTTTCGAGTTTCCTGTACTTTTGTCTTAAGTGCTCTCATCTTGCAAAATTTGGACCATTTTCATCTTGATATTTATTCCTTGTACTGACATCCAGTACTAAACTTTTATTTAAAATATGACATACGAATTTGGACATATATTTACTTTATGTGGTCTTTAAGGAAGCGAAACTGGAGAGCACATTCATTTGATGGGCATATTCTCACTCATATTGGAACTGAGGATCTAATCTGGGGCAGCAGATGTGCAAAGTGAGTGCGCTGTGAAACGTGTTCAACAGGTAAATCACCGTACGGACAAGGGAACCTAACATTATGTCCGTCAAGTGGTTTTTCAAACATATATAAGAACAACAATGGCACTATACGGACAAGGGAAATTTAACATTCCCCAAATATGGTACTGTACAGACAAAGGGAATTTAACATGACGCCTCCATGTTGAAATATTTATACAGACAAGGGGAAATGTAATGTTAAAAATGTTCATCAGTTTAACAAAATTGAAACAAACTCACTGAAGCATGAGATATATCTTACACTGACCTCTTTTGACAAAAAGGACGTAGAACGCATCAAGATGCATCCACTCACTAAGTTTCATGATTCAAGGTAGGATAGTATGCACATATCATGCCAAAATCTCATGTGGTCATGAACTAAATGCACAAACTTTACCAAAGTCAGTAAGATATGAAATATAGGTCACGCTGAACCTCTACTGTTTTAAGAGTGTAGTAGTAACAGAGATAACAACCATCACCATGAACATTATACACAAAATTTCACCCAAGTCAGTGAAGCGTAAAATATAGGTCATAATGACCTACTTCTGTAATGAGGGAGTAGTGCTCATCAAGATACATCCTCAGGTTTCATGATAATATATAGGCTAGTAAGCACATAGCATGCCAAAAACCTATGTAGTCATGAACTAAAAAAAAACTGAACTAAGACAGTAAAATGTGAAATATAGGTCACAGTGACCTTGTTTGGTATGAGTCAATTACTAAGAGAGATGTATACAATCATATAGTTTAAGCATTAAAGTATGAACAGTAGAAACGTTAAATTGAACCAAAGTCAGCGAAATGTTAAATATGGGTTACAGTGACCTACTTTTAAGACGAGGGTGTAGTACTCATCAAAATCCGTCCTCTCGCCAAGTTTCATGCTACCAGGTATAACAGTATTATACAGTAGCTAAAACACCAATGTAGTCATGATTTAATGCAAAAACTTAACATAAGTCAGTAAAATGTGAAATATAAGTCGCAATGTCCTTGTTTTGTTGTATGGGTGTGGTACTAATAGGGATGCATAAAATCAACTTGTTTGATGATTCGGCATTAACAGGGGTTGAGATTTAACCCAAGTCAGGAAAGCATAAACTATGGATCAGAGTGATCTACTTTTGTGACGAGGGTGCAGTAATCATCAAGATCCATTCTCTCACCAAGTTTCATGAATCTATAGCAGTATATACATTTATATAAAACTTTAAACACACAAGTTTACCATAGTCTGTGAAACCTGAAATATGGGTTACAATGACTTATTTTTGTAATGTCAGTTTAGTATTCGTCAAGATGCATCCACTCACCAAGTTTAATGAATCTATGAATAACATGATATATATCAGGTGCAAAAAACCTAGTTGGTCATGGGCTAAACGCAAAATCTTAATCAAAGTCAGTTAAATATAAAATGTAAGTCACAGTGACCTTCCTTTATGGTAATGGTATTGTACTAATAGAGAAAATACAATCATACAGTTTGATGATTCTAGTTTGAACAGAGCTTGAGAAATAAACTTAAACCACAAAATTGAACCAAAGAAAATGGAGCGTGAAATATTTATCACAGTGACCTAAGTTTATGATGAGGGTGTAGTACTCATCAAGATGCATCCCCTCGCCAAGTTTCATGATTCCAGGTATACCAGTATGTATACAGTGTGCATAAAACCTGAACTAAACGCAAAAACTTAACAAAGAATGTACAACTAATGTACATGTACAAAGTTTGCTCCCTCAGTCCCCTCCCCTGGGTATTGGTGCTATTAAAAAAAAAAACTACTCCGAATTGTTGCCTAGGACCTAAGAAGAAAGACTGGTTGACATTCAGTGAGAATATACATATGTATATGCTTTTATCTGTGTGGACGCCGAGGCCGGGGGTTGTAAAATAGAGGTGAGCAAATAAACTTATCTTTCAAGAATTGCTTTGGTACTTGTAGCAACACATAAACATTAACTACACCCAGTGGCGTACTAAGGGTAAATGGCGCTCGGGGCGACGATGATGGCCCAAAGGGCCAGAATACGAGGCCCGACTTTGTATCAGCTGTTTTGGCGCCCCAAGACCTCTGGCGCCTGGGGCAATCGCCCCGTCCGCCCCCTTTCTCCAATTAACCATGTACAATGTCATTCTTTGTTGACTATTTAACACCGAAATTATTGTTACAAAAAGGCAAACGAACACTCTCTACAACATTTCTTTGAATAAATCCCCACAATTCTGTACCATATGAAAGAAATGGAGCAATGCGAATATCAAATAAATTATGTAACATATTTGGCAGTATATCAGAATATTTATACAAGTATTTATTCAAGGTAAACAAAGATTTAACTCCTTGCCCTACTAAAGTTTTCTGAGCTTCTACAAACAGCTCGTTAAAAACTATTCCTAAATATACAAATTTATTACCAATTTCAATTTCAGTTCCATCACAATAAAATATTTCATTATTTGCAACCCAACCACCTTTGCAAAAAATCATGACCTCATTCTTAGATTATTTTAAAATTTTTAATTTCCATTTCAAGCAATAGTCTTTCGTTGCATCCTTTATGTAACCCATCACTCCTTCTTAAACAATTGCATCGTCGGAATACAATATTAACAACATTTTTATCATAACAATGTCAATATAATCAATATTCTTTTTTAAAAAAAACATTTTCTCTACATCATTAATAAACAAATTGAAAATAAAAACGGCGATAAATTTTCCCTTGTCGTACACTAGTTTTACAATAAAATTCAAGTAAAATATTATTCATGAATTTAACTTTTCTAACCACAGTAGCATACATGGATTGCATTATATTGAATATTTGACCTCTAATACAATTTTAAGAAACTTAAACCATCACAGATCTCAAAATATATAACCGATTACCCTTTTAAAATCAATAAATGCACTAAATATTTTTAAAATATTATTTTTACCTGACTTAAGGGGATGTGTAATTAGTCCGTCAAGTAGAAACATGTTATCAGTAGTGGAAATATTTGACCTAAATCCATTTGAGCATCAATCTCAAATCTCTGCCTCTGTCTGTCTGTCTGTCTCTCTCTCTCTCTGTCTCTCTCTCTCTCTCTCTCTCTCTCTCTCTCTATATATATATATATATATATATATATATATATATATATATATATATATATATATTGATATATATATTGTTATACGCAAGAGGCCTCTTTACAGAGTGAATCAAACACCTGCGTGAGTCTGGCTTTGATAGTCCATGTTTCCCTTTTTTCCAAGGGCCTCAAGACAACAGTCATTGTCAACTGAAAGGTTCTTAAACGCGCAAACGCTACAAATAATTTTCCTCTAATACCCTAATGACCACACAAAACGAAACTCTGATTTCACTCTTGCATGGTTTTTCTTGTTTCACACCTGCATGATTCACCAGTAAGACTTTCGTCGCCGAATATTAGTACTTCCCGCCATGCAATACAAAACACGACCCAAACATCTAATACAAAGAATTATTCCTATCTCAAATTACTAAACACGTATACCTAAAAAATATCCAAAGAATTCCTAATCTATTCTATCACAAAGTGTCGTGAATACTGTACATTATGACGTCTGCTCCTAGAAATTGGCTAATTACACGCGCTGAGAAATATCTTCCCAACACCGACCCCCCATAATCACACAAATAATCTCTAAAATGTAACAAAGCTATAAACAGAGACGTAAATACAAGTAGCACATACCCTAGGTTTATTATTATTATATATATATATATATATATATATATATATATATATATATATATATATATATATATATATATATATATATATATATATATATATATATATATATAACACGTTGTGTTCTGCCAACTCATTTAATCTATTGTTCAAAACACAGTTAAGAAGCATTTTTGTCACACATAAAATAATTCCTCTTTAGTTTTAAACGTCACTGATTGGACCCTTTTTATGTAAGGATACACTATTACCTTCTGACCAAGACTGGAAAAAGAACTGTATCAAAAATCACATTAAATAAAGACTGTCTTCAAGGCAACACTGTTGAACTACATATGAAAAACTTATTGAATACTAGTATCTTATCCTGACCGTCATGTTTTGTTTTTCAGGTTTTAATTACTAAATGGCTTTAGATATTTAGTCACTATTTAGAATCTCTTAAGTTCTTCAAATACAAATTCTCTTTCCCTCAAATCAATAATTATTATAAATCTGGATTTCTTCATCTAGTAAAATAAAATTCCCTTTCCCTCAAATCAATAATTATTATAAATCTGGATTTCTTCATCTAGTAAAATAAACTTCCCTTTCCCTCAAATCAATAATTTTGTTATTAATCTGGATTTCTTCATCTAGTAAAATAAAATTCCCTTTCATCAAGTCAATAATTATTATAAGTCTGGATTTCTTCATCTAGTAAAATAAAATTCCCTTTCCCTCAAATCAATAATTATTATAAATCTGGATTTCTTCATCTAGTAAAATAAAATTCCCTTTCATCAAGTCAATAGTTATTATAAGTCTGGATTTCTGCATCTAGTAAAATAAAAAATTCCCTTTCATCAAGTCAATAATTATTATAAATCTAGATTTCTTCATCTTGTAAATTAATTTCCTTTCATCAAGTCAATAATTATTATAAGTCTGGATTTCTTCATCTAGTAAAATGATTACAGGATCTTAAGGTTGATTACTAATTTTATAATGTTTGCCAAAAGCACATGACTTTAACATTTTCCAATAATATTTGATACTTTTGTTTCGGGTGTTTAAAAACTTATCAGTCTGCTTCTCAATATATGGTTTTTTTAAAACATTTTGTGACAGCTTTCTTGAACCTTAATCCAGATTCACACATAGTAAGACTATTTTTCACCTGTTGTGACACCTTTTTTAATAATTTCACTTTTAAAGAAATTCCTTTATTTTTTCTGCAACCTGATGACTATACCAAGTAGGTTTACTCGATATAGTAGAAACATATACTTTCTCTACAATTGTTTTATTAAAGAGAGGAAAAGCTGCTGACTCCATTACAGTTTTTAATTATGTGGCCACAATATTTGACACTTGTTCACATATATCAATAATTATCAAAATTATATTATCGAACTTGGATTTCAAATTTCCATTGTTGAAATTTGACACACCGGGCCGGCCCAAGGGTATTTGACGCCCGACGAACTATGCTAAAATAAATTCACTTCCGTCTAATTTGGCGCCCCTTACCGTCTGATTTGGCGCCCTTAAAGCCTGGCGCCTTAGGCAACCGCCTTGTTCGCCTATACGGTCGGGTCGGCCCTGTTGACACATATTCCACGCGTTTATCACTATTCCGCATATAGCTGCTACTACTTTTCATTTCATCTGCTGTAAACACTGCAGATATTTAAGAAGTATATAAACTAAATCTATCGACAGTAAAATATACAATACTGTGGTCTAAAAAATAGATTAGTATCTTCTATGGTGAATGAGCTAATTCTAGCGAATAAAGGCTGACTACCGTTGGCATACAGACCCTGAAACATTTAATTACCCCTATGAAACGCAAACGGAATGATGTACGAACGGGTAATGAACGGGAATATGATCGCAGAATGAACGCTGAGCAACTACAGAAAAAACGAAGAATGAACGAAGAACAAACGATAAACGGTGAAAAGGGTGAAAATATAGTTTTTCCTTATGATTACCAATACACACCAAAGTCTGACTTTTGCAGATTTGCTGCTATTAAATTGTCAGACAAAAAGACTCAGAGCCCGGTATAGCTTGAGTGGTTTAATTTGTAAAAAGTTCAACTTAAGTGATATTGGTAAATTAGGTAAATATACTTCTTGCATATCAAATGGAAGTTATTAAAGTTTAATTTCCGATTAAATGCTGCTTGTGTGCTAACGTGCTTGTCATTTGCAACATTTGCCCTTTTCCCCCTAAGAATTGTTGGGTTATTTCACTTTCAAATCTCAGGAAAGTACCTGAGGCAGCTGTCAAGATCTCCTACCTCAATGGCAGTTTTGGGGAAATACAATTCCTAATAATGGAAAAGGGGCATATATATATATATATATATATATATATATATATATATATATATATATATATATATATATATATATATATATATATATATATATATATATATATATACGGGAATGAAGAGCATTTCACGCTCTTGCATAGTTAACTTCTTATAGATCCAGCATTATGTTGGAGAGAGGCTGATCGCTTGGCTAGTGACGTGTGCATTACATAGTGCTATACTTACATACATATCAAGAGTAATATTATGAATTTTAATCACTGTGAATCTTTAATTATTTACCCCAATCTGAATGCTGAAATTATTTTTGATACTAAGTGAGCATTCAAAATTTTCAAGATATATATGGAGCTGTAAAATACACTCATAAAGCTTGCACTTTTAGACATGTCTAACGACAAAATATAATTGTCTCTACATGAATAAAATCTGTGGAGAAAGTGTACTTAAATAAGGGCGTTGATTAACATGGTTGAATTGCTAAAATACTCATAACCTACGTGTACGAGTGCAATCTATGCCTACAAATTTGTTCGGGTGTTTTGTTGTATTGATCATTTTTCTGACTAAATTAAATATTGTTCTCAGAGACACAAGTTTATGACCATCGAAATATAAGTGAAAGCAATAAATCCAAGTAGAAAATGAGCGCGAAACAAACGGAACGTTTCCTAGAGTAAGTTCTCATTACAGTTAGAGGGTTCAATTATTCCCTTCAAAGGCTTAAAATGCAGGAGCTTCTGGAGTCTTGGCCTCTAAGGCCACAACAGGGGTTCCATCCCACAGACCCCTTGCCAACTTATTTACGATCACCCCCCCCCCCATCCCGAAACCCAACAACATTTCTGTTTTTTTGCTGTTGCAATGGTATTCATATATAAATATATATATATATATATATATATATATATATATATATATATATAGAGAGAGAGAGAGAGAGAGAGAGAGAGAGAGAAAAAAAAAATATCGTTCAACAAAATCTAGCGTCACAACGATAATTGGATACCATTGCGACGATATTTGGACACCGTTGCAACTGTAACGATATCTTTGACCCTTTTCGCACACTACAGGCGGAGCTGCTCTGTTGGGTCGGTGTATTTCCCCAGAGACTGAGCTAAAATTGAGAATGTACAACATTATGAATTTGCAGTACAAAGAATAATATTTTCTCACATTCTTATATGAGTATTATCGTGGTTTCCACTGCGAGAATAGTGCACACATAGGGGCGTAAGGCCCCCGATTTCCGTCATAATTTTATTCATTATTTTACAGTAATCACGATAAACATTAATTGCAACACATTTGCGACTAAAATGAGCAGCGGTTGAAACAGTACGTTTCGTACTGCTCGACCTAGCTGCATGTTCAGTTTATGTTGTCCGATTTCGAGTAAAAAAAAAAGCTTATGTTGTAATTGTCCTTTTTTTAAAGTTCATATTCTCATTATTATTTATGAAGGATACATGAATTCCAGATCAAAGTGGAATCGAGGACTATTTTATTAGTTTTGCCTACCTCGAATAATCTTATGGACAAGAATGGACTTTAGTTTGTTGACCTGTTCACACTTGTATCATTGAGCAAGCTCTCTGCATTACACAATTCAGCCACTGTTCTTTAAACGTTGATACGTATTTAAAACGTCATTTAAAATTAAACCTAACATTATAAGCTCTATCTTACGGAGATGAAATTTTCAATTTGTGTTTTGCCGTTTGAAAATGACATCAGTATCGACAACACGCCATTTTAAACTTCGACCCTATTTTTTGTTTAGAAATGTGAGAACAAATAATCTTTCATTATGCATTGGTGTTGGGTAGGAAAATTCCACCCTCGGGATCAAAATTTTTTATGAAACATTCGTCTAAACCTTGTGTCTGACTCAAAATCCCGACCCTCGGGTGGAATTTTCCTATGGTACACCGATGCATATGATGGATTCTATTAATCTCGTGAGACAATTTGAGATTTCTAATGTCAGACTGTGTCCTTATCATTCCATTACTTTTTACGATTTACTATAATTTCGGTTTGTGTTTATTGGTCTGAATAATAGTTGACATCTCATAGATAATTATATGACATGACAATATTACTACCACCTTTGACCTTTGCTAGTTTGTCACAGAGTATGCATGACGTGTATGGTTAAGTTTCAAATATATTTTAAGGAAAATAAACTAACATAGACTAAAATTTCACACAGTATAACAATACAAAGTCCTTGATTATATGCACTGAAGCCAAGGTATACATCACAGACTTTGACAAAACGTGTATAATGTAAATCACAATAGCATATGCATGATCCGACATTTTAAATTTGTTTAACATTAAAAAGAATAAAAGCATTACAGTTTCAGAAATTATGCATATGAGATACTGAAAGTCGGAAAAGATACCCACAAACTGATGATAACTTTATGCTAATTTACTTCAAATAACGTATATACATTCTGAATTTGTAATAGTTTAATGATCTAGTTCTATTTTATAAAATGTCTGCATATTAGAAAACAAATAAATACCCCCCAAAAGACCAGAAAACTAATTCATTTTCGAAATTCTAAAATACAAGCAATCTTTCTTTGTTTCGTATAACTATAATTTCTTAACACTTAAAACATCTTTTCAGACTGTGAAGCGTGCGAAATTCTCTTTAATTTTAAAAAAAATTATATTTATAGTTTTGTCAGTTTTCTTTGAAATAAAGAAGCTGCCTGTGGCCGGCATGTCCACCCCCACCCGCAGATTCGAAATGAAATATAGGCCTTAATGACCTACTTTTGATGAAAATGTGTTTAACCGGTACCCAACAAAACACATCTACATATCAATTTCCATGACACTGTGGCCAATAGAACGCAAGAAATTGATTAAATCGCAAAATGAAACAAAGTCACTGAAGCATGAAATCAAGGTCAAAAGTAACATACTTTTGGCTATCTGGTATTTTATCCAACAAGATGTATCCACAAACAACGTTGCATGAATCCATAACCAATAGAACATAAGAAACTGAGGAAAATGAAAAACATTACTAAGGTCAGGGAAGCATGAAATGTATGTTACAATGACCTACTTTTGGTGAACTGGTGTTGTACACATCAAGACGTATCCACATACCAATAAACATGACTCTGTGTCTGTCTGTACTTGAGAAACTGACCACATTACTCGAGTACAAGCAAGTAAAAAAACCGTAACATTAAGGTTAATCCCAGGTTTAAGGTGCTATCACTGTGAAAAACGGAAAAATCTCCTCCATAGTAGGAGGCCCCGGGTGGCCGGGTGGTCTAAGGCGCTCGCCTTTACAGATAACTCACATCTCACCTCTGTCCGCGTGGTTCGGCTGGGCCAATGTGGGTATGTTTGAAAGCTTGTCAGTAGCTTCCCGTGGGTTGGTGGTTTTTCCTGGGGTCTTCCCGGGTTCTTCCTCCACCAAATATACTGGCCGCCATGTATAACCTATCATGTGCTGAAAAATGGCGTTAAACCCACAAAACAAACACGAACTCACTCCATGGGATGATCCATGTACCAGGATGATACAAGAAAAAGATAAGGGCATACTGAAGTTGTATTCCAAATCCGAAGAGGGTGGGATCAAAGTGGCACTAAAACAAACAGAAAGTAAAAAAAAATAAATTAAAATTGAGGTTAATCTAGGGTGCGGACTTATGTACGGACGGACACGCACAGAAAGATAGATATATTGAATAACCTATGCAGGAGGTCCTGATTTGATACTGTGACATGAAACTCTGAAACAAGTTTTGTCATTTATGAGTCATCACTGGCTAAACTGCCAGACTAATTCAGCAAACTGTGTAGATTTAAAAGACCCTGTTCATAACAATTCTGTCATACTGGCACGCTCACTGTGTCTCTAAAATATCATGTTTACTTAATTATGTTAAATTATTTAAACATCTTTGTGGTAATATTCACAGACTGTTATAACTTGGATGGATTCACAAAAGCGCTACCTTGTAATAACCATGTATTTTATAGATGCAGTACAGATTTTACTGGTTTTTGATACTTGGAGGAAAATTAGAGTGATTTCTAACCCTGATAAGGAAAATAGATCAAGTCAATTTCACACCTGATTTTATCCAAAAAGAAAAAAGACACCTGTTCGATTTTATCACATTCATGTGGGAACACCTGGGCTGCATTAGGCTTTCATTTAAAAGAATGCCCGGGGAAATAATCAGAAAGCGAAGCAAGTTTGTAGGCCTATACAGTGTACCTATGCAATCCAGAAATATACAAAATATTTTCTAAGGTAAAAAGTTGAAACTCCCATTTCATAATTATTTCATAACGTTTGTAATTATCGACCACCTGTTACAATAAACAATATAGCCGATTTAATGGAAATGTGATAATTTGATTGTCTGTAGCTTATGCATTGAAGATAGAATGGTTCATATTTTTGTTTTCATTGTTTGTCCTTTATCAGCAAAACCCTACACTGTTAATTCCCCTGATATTGCGGATATTATGTTTCTTAAAAAAGGCCTTCAGTTTTTTTGACTTATTTTTTTAATGTTTTTAGTCTAACTCTGTAATTTATTACTTCAGTTGTATTTATTAATTCTTTACAGTTCTTTTGTACTAATCGATATAAAGGAGAGAATAAAAGATTGTCGGAAAAAAAAATTACATCAAGTTCATTTTCTTGTTTATATATATAATAATCTTTAGTTTAAAAAAAAAAAAGCATGACAGCAAATGAAGTAAAACAAATTAATCTTGAAAGTTCGTGAAAAATTAATTGAAGTTCGATCTCCAACTAAGAAACTTGGGTAACAGAAATTAGTTCGTTGAAGATATGTTACTCTCAATCAATTACTTTGGCTTCCCTCAGCGCAACTAGGTCTGTACACTAATTACAAATAAAAGAACGAATTGCATTGCAAAACGACAGTGTTGGATGTAAACAGTTTCTGTTACTGTAATATTTACTTTCTTGGCAGAGGTTATTGAGTATGTGACTTTTTTGACTTCATAATTGCCTAATATAACGTAATATTTGTATTCTCAACCAGCAGAAATCTTCTTTGTTAGAGAATGTTATAGAAAAAAAAAGAATTTTCTATGGTTCATCGTATTTCATATTCTGTCATTATTAAGTTTTAATGTACGACACTTATATCTATTTCAAGTTAAAGTTGATGTCATTGTCACTTTTCAAAGCTAAAATACTGCACTACTGTATTATCTGAAAAATACTCGCTTTCTTGACTCGTCATCATCCACGCGCTTGTCGGAGAAAATGTTGCGATTATGTTATCCCACCCGTGCGTGCGTGCGTGAGTGCGTTTGTAATGTCGTGCATGTCCTCCTACACGGTTCAAGGCAGACTTAAAAGCTTAGGGTATGATTGGGGACGTGCAGAACGTTTAAGAATTTTTATACAGCACATTGGGGGTAGGGCGAGTGGATGGAGCGGGTCCTTGGGGATGTATAGATAAATTTAAAATAACTCCAAAATTATGAGACTATCATGTCTGAGAATTGGTGTGTGCGTGTGATCAATCTCATATATACTCTCTCTCTGTCTCTCTCTCTCTCTCTCTCTCTCTCTCTCTCTCTCTCTCTCTCTCTCTCTCTCTCTCACACACACACACACTTATTGGGCGTGAAAGACTCATTCATATATGCAACTGACTTTGGCCCCTGAATCTATATTACCCCCAGCCCCAGGGCCATACCAAATTCTTGAGATCCCCATCCTATACCCATATATACATTTACTGGTCATGAAAAGACAAACTTATATTTACAACTGACGTTGGTCTCAAGGTCCATCACTAACCTCTACAAATTTAGCACCTGAGTCTTACTTGGAAACTATTGAGATCTCCACACGATAACCATATATGCACTTACTTGGCATAAAAAGACGAATTTAGATATAAAGCTAAAATTAGTCGCTGGGTCTATTCGTTTTCCTCTGGAATTTGACCCCGTGGATACAGATTCTGTGAGGTGGTGAGACAAATAAGGGAAGCACGGGGATATGTGTTTTGCAAACACTCTAGTTTTGAAATGAGCAATTGTTTATGTCATAGGTTTTAATATCCTCCTTACCTATTCTTGACTTGTACACAATGGTTATTATGAGTCAATGTTACTCTCCTTACCTATTCTTGACTTGTACACAATGGTTATTATGAGTCAATTTTATTCTCCTTACCTGTTCGTGACTTGTACACAATGGTTATTATGATTCAATTTTATTCTCCTTACCTATTCTTGACTTGTACACAATGGTTATTAAGAGTTAATTTTACTCTCCTTATATGATTCAGATAATGTCAAGTTTAAATTATTATAGAATCTAACTTCATATTTTACAGGATTCACGAAGTCATGAAGCATGAAAATTGAGTATACATTGCATGAACGGTCGTAGCGAGACGACATGGATATTTCATGGGAGTTAAACCAAAAACGCAACATAAAATGCAAAAATGCATAGTACAAAAATGCAACATACAAGGGCTATCAAGGGCTATCATTGTTGCCTGACTATGTTTGTTTGAACACCTGGGTTAGAACGACAAAAGTTGATTGGTGCATGATGAATCACATTTGAATCATACCTCAATATTTTCTTTGGAATGTAAAGTACTTTTTAAATTCATACGGTTTGCCCATAATTAAAATACCTTTCAGCGAATGTATTGAAATAAAAATGATACAACATCTGGATAAGCACAACAGTTACAACATATACACGTGCACAAAGGGCATCCAAGTGGGAACGAAAAGCATAGACCCTGTTCTGCTGTCGCGTAAAGCGCCTACATATCAGGGTTTGTTTTGTTCATTTGTACCATAAGTAGAACGAATGGTGTGGACCTTGATCTACCGGTGCATTATGCAACGGCAGATTTGAGTCTAGGCTGTTTGCAGATGAATGCACGTTGTTCGCGTGCAACTGTAGCCAGCGCACCTTAGATGGTCTCATTTGCTGGAATACGTGAAGGTCAATGGTCCCCCGTCTATGGTAAATTATTGTTTCCCACCCCAACCACCCCCGCGATCCATTGTGTCATCGATAACAAATACCGTCGCGTGCTCACATTTGTACTATCATGATACGTTGTCGGAAATTATTGTACAGAGGACATTAAATGAATTATTGTACAGAGGACATTAAATGAATTATTGTACAAAGGACATTAAATGAATTATTGTATAGGGGACATTAAATTAATTATTGTACAGGGGACATTAAATGAATTATTGTACATGGGACAATAAAATGAATTATTGTACAGGGGACATTAAATGAATTATTGTACAGGGGACATTAAATGGACGAGCACTTTTAGTGGCATAGTTTTCTTTTTGTTATTAATTCATCGATAACAACAAGTTAAATTACTTTACATTGTACGAATACAGCCGGACTGGCAAATGCATTCCAGGGTTTGGAGACACATGACAGAACAGCCACTGACACATATGTAGAACAATATCTCTGAACGTTTAGACAACATAAGGCCCATGGCTGACCTGCATGTGATAATTGATTGGTCAGCAATCAATGGACACAGGTCAATAAGACTAATATTGCAATCGACGGAGAAAGACTAGAACAAGTGAGAAAGTTTAGATATTTAGGATCTTTGATCTCAGATGATGGAAGGTGCCAAGATGAAGTAAAAACAAGAACTGGAATGACCAAATATGCATTCAACAAGAGGAAAGATTCGCTAACACAACAAATGAGCAAAGACCTAAAGAAAATGATTTTCAATACCATTGTATGGAGTGTAGCACTCTATGGCTCAGAAACGTGGACGCTGAGAAAGTAAGAAAAAGAAAAGACTAGAAGCATTTGAGATGTGGATATGGAGGCGCATGGAGAAAGTTAGTTGGAGTGACCGAAAGACAAATGAAGAGGTCCTAAGATTGGTCGATCAAAAGATAAACTTTATTGAATGTTATACTCAAGAGGAAGAAGAAGTGGATTGGACACATTTTAAGAGGTGAAAGCCTGTTAAGAGAAGTCACAGAATACAGAATGTAAGGAAAGCGACCAAGAGGAGAGCCTTGAATCATGCTATAGGACGATCTCAAGGAGAATAGCTCATATGCGAACATGAAACGTAGAGCCATGCTTAGGGAAGAGTGGAGAAGAAGGATGCCTCAACCTGCCTTAGGGCAGAAAACCGGTGATGAGATGCCAGCACTTCCTGACAGCTCCGTCTACAGAATTAAGCAAAGTTATGTGCCTTGTTAGAGACAAAATAACCGTGGTAGAATTCAAACAGACGTGAACACTTGTTTACATTACCTAAACACGTAATAGCCATGGCAGAATTATATCCCACGTGAACACTTGTTTATATTACCTAATCATATAATAACCATGGTAGAATTCCAACCTCCATGAACACCTGTTTACATTACCTAATCACGTAATAACAATGGTAGAATTATAACCCCCGTGAACACTTGTTTACATTACCTAATCAATTCATGCTGAATTTCATAGATGGACATGTCCCTATTTATTCGATGGTCAACAAGTCAAAGGTCAAGGTCGCTTTAGATAAATAAAATAGTCAAATGTCGCTTTACTCTATAACTCCAGGTTCATTTTGAAATAATTACAATCTAAATATGCTGATGATGTCAATCATACAGTTTTATATATATATATATATATATATATATATATATATATATATATATATATATATATATATATATAACTCAGATTAATTCATTGATTAGTGATCTGATAGCAGCCAATCAGATGGAAATTTTTTTATACTTGAGCCTGAGTTTAAACATAATAATATTTATATGATCCTGGAGCCTAGTCTAATCATTTTCAGTCAGAAGAATGACTTTTCACATTAAATGGTATTATATTGTTCGATACTGATTTCGTCATTTCCTCGAACCTACCTGTGAAATTCGTGTCAACTAAACCAAGGATTAAATCAAAGACATTTTATTCCCACTTCGTTTGCCTCATGCATTCGTTTCTCTTAATTGTCAAATCAAAGGCATCAAGAATGGCTTTGAAACTTGGAGATTGACTATCTTTTTTTCTTTTTCTTTTTTAACGGATATGCATTCACATTTAGTGCGTGTGTAAGAATTGGTAGTGAAAAACAAATACAGCCTCGTAATGCCCTAGCTTTGTACCTCTTTGATCATTGATTTGACCACGGTTGTCGTCTGTCTAAATTTTTTGGGATCCTCCCAAATCTCCAAAGAATTTTCTTCAAATAATTTCGTAGTCATGTTCTCCTGGTTGGTTGGTTGGTTGGTTTGTTTAACCGCACTTCTTACACATGATTGGCTATAAAAAAAATACGTAGGAGATGGGAACTAAGTGCCTTTTCCAAGGACACACGGATGCACCTGACCCCGACTGACCTGGACGGGTATCGAACCCGCAAACCTTGGATTACGAGTCAGACACTCCACCAGTTCAGCCACCGCGGCTGTTAATTGTACTTCTATTGAGCTGATTGAACAACAAGTTCTGTAAAGTACTTCCTTAGGTAAACACAATTTGTAGGTTACTGTCGTCCGGATTGCTCGGTATTTTTCAAGAATTTGTCAAATTGTTTAAATGTTGCACAAGTTCAGTACTAAAAATGTTGATAAACAAGGACTTTGAATATTATACCACGCGGTTGTAACTCAATCCATAATTTTATCATCGACGTCATCCTATGTATTAATAATTTATACTTCTTTATTCGTTCGTTTGAACAGGTAATATACTCGGTGTTTATCCTTATAGGTTCTTTAACTTTAACTTGATCAATTCGATTTCTGAAACAGCTTTTTTAATTTCGAGAAGCGTGTGTCCTAAAATAAGCATAATAAAATTTACTTTCATATTTATCTAAGCTTGATTTGAAACTTTTAAAAAACTTATAGGAATGAATAATTTAGCATGTGATTATTTAAAAGGTCCGAGTCTATCGAATAGTTTTACCTACCTGAAACCGACACCCTACACGAACGTAAAAGTTAGGGGTAGATTAAGCAGCATAATAATCAAGTGTGACTGGATACTATATAGTCAATGTGCACTGGATTGTAGTATGTACCCCAGCTATTGCACAAACTAATATAAACTTACTTGTGCAAGCCTGCTATTAGTAGAACTATGCTATCCTGGTAAATGGCTGTTCCTTCATTCTTGGTGATTAGTTGTGATAGGGCCGCCTAAAGTAAGTATAACAAATAAAAACAAAATCAATGACTGACATTACAAATTCCAAAGTGCTCATGCCGTGTGTTACCTGTTGCCCTTGTACTGGTTTCTTGACGTATCCTCCCCCCCCCCCCCCAACAAGTTCAATCTTTCAAAACAAGCAGGATTTAATATACATTTTTTGCCACGTTTGTCTGAGATTTATTTTAAACTACTTCGATGTATTCCAGATTTTTACGTCTTCGGTTAACTGATTACATTTGGAACTAATCAAAATTAGCACACACACAACAAAAAATTAAAAATAAATAAAAAATGGCAAAATGATTTATGAGCGCAATCGTGTTTAGATGAAAGCAAGCCTCTCAAAGTTTTTTTTTCTGGCATACACGATATAGACGAAAGATGAACTGTTTTTTTCCGCCCTTGTTTTCAGTACAGCAGTTTAGAGGGAAACAAGAAACTTTCCAACATTGTCTAAATTTTGGACAAGTTTACCAGAATAAATATTCTAGGCCCGCCTGTTGTATCTATTCTACATCTGCTGTATCCATTAATATTCACATAAAACCTATGTCGGTGTGGAAGGAATGCACTATTTTCTATGTGCAAATAGATTCGTGCACACATGCACGCACGTCAGCATATTAATTTTTTTTAAATACGAGCGAGAAAGAAAGAAATTAAAATAATTGTATATTTAATTTATGAAAGAAGGAATGAAATAAAGCAGATGTATACAAGGAATTATAGAGAGGATTCAAAAAAAGAAAAAGTTTGAAGAATACTTATTGGATCCGCTGCCTCAGAACTCTCAGACAATGCGGTTTGAATCAAGAAGAATATAAACCTATTGCAAATTTTTAATTATGTTCCTGTGTGCATAATCTCATCTTTGATTTTGCCATGCCACATCATCTTTACTATGTGGAGTAGAATTGTGCAATAGATGTTATCCGGGACAAACATGTCTCAGCCACAAAATACAGATGATGCATGATTGCCGTAATCTGATACGTTTCCTTTGTTTCAAACAGGTAAAACTGGTTCACCTGCAGCAAGTTGCAACAAAATAGTGTTCTTGCCAATTGGAATATTTGATTTGCCGCAATGTAATTAATTCAAAGTATACAGTTTTCTGCTTTTTTCAGATATATTAAGTATTAAACTGTGATTTTGGTTTCACCTTACCACAGCAGTATTTGATCTGCTATAGATATAAAAGTATACATACTATTGAACTTCAACTACAGATAGGTTTAAACAAAGTTCAGACATGATAAGAATAAAACTGTTCAAAGTTTCCAATCAAAATGTATTTGTATGTACTTTTGCCAGTAGCATAGCAAACAGGATGACCCAAAACATTCTTGACGGTTCTCTCACAACTGTTCTCAAGGAGAACACGTTAGGACTTGTTCTTGTATGTAAGCTAGCTTTCCTTCTGCACACTAAATGCCTGATATAAAAGTCAAAAGGACTGAATTTATTAGTCTAGGTAGGCTCAGTATGGGTAAGTGTCCATTCTGCTGCTGACTAATTTGTTGGTCAGGAACAAATCCACTTCACTAAGGAATGCGTGACATTGTTGAAAAGAGCCACTCTAGCGTCTTGGGCTGGATTTGTATTGTCGTTTTGTATGGTTTTCAATTTCAGGTACAGGTAACTATTATTCAGATCGATGAAGTCTTCGGTTTGCCTCTTGATTTCAAACTTGAGGGGAGCAGCTGTCGTTGTAATAGACGAAACTGTATGGCATCCTACCCACTGGGATTCTTGTATCTTCGTCATCGTGGGTCGCATGGCAAACAGATCGAGTTTCGTCTTTAAACATTCGCAAGATTTTTAGTGCAGCATATTTGCTTGTTTCGATTTAGTAATAACAAATATCCAAGGCTATGATTGTTCTTTGTCTTTTCTTCTTGACGTGTCCGTATCGTCCTAATGTTTTTCTACGTCTCCTTCTGCCTTGTTCTTGCTGCTCTGTGGGTTACGGAGCAACTGCTTCGACGGGCGTGTGATTTGGTTTTACGGACCGTCCAAAGAGCTAATTTCCTGTCTAGATCAGCACAGCTTTCGCAGCACTCAGTAACGGACGTTTGGAGTTCTGTCAATCGACCATCACGTTTTAGATGAGCTGTTTTCCTTGTTTCAGGGTATGGCCTTTCAGAAGATGCTGTCCTTGATGGATGAAAGTTTTCAAGACCGGTACAACAGTACGAAAGACCGATTTGAACATACTCTACAAACCATTCCTCTTTGTCGAGTTAATCCTCGGTACATGGGATATATGAGTCACAAGTCACTCGAGAATCATTTGCAAAAGTGAGGTTCACCGTGACTTTACCTTTGGCAAATATAATATCTTGTCTGAGATATAATTGTACACTTATATGCACGCTGTCAGAATACGATTCACTGACAGGAAGATAGTGCGCATGAACAAATTCTCGGTGTACGTGATACGTGTTTTTTCTTTTTGGCATCGTTGTTGGAAGTAGCATAATCTACTTTAAATTAAATCACTTTCGGCAACGTGCACGTCAAATTTAGTCCTTCGCTGAGTCCGATGAGGTATCGAAAACACCCGTAGAACATGTAGTTGCTGTTGATATCTTTTGAATAATAAGCTAGGTTCGTGTTTCTATCCCGAAATAACAAACAAACTTGAAGAAAATTTTGTAAACTGCGTTTTGCTGTCGGGAAAAAATAATCCCTTTTTTCTGAAGATGAGAGGCTGCATAGTAGTTGATTAGCAAACGTGAAGATGAAGACGATCATTATTGGTGCAGTCTACTGGGTTCTTCTTCTTTGATTTCTTTGGAAACCCACGGAATCGATCAAACACTTCCACTTCGCTTGGGTCATCGATTTTTCAGGTGCAGGTCCGATACTGCGATCATGCGATTCATTGTCGATTCATTGTAGGCTTTCACAAGATGTGGCGGCACGTCTATGTATTATAGCGTGGACTAATGTGTAAAATATTTCCACATACGTTCTTTCAATGCTTTTTCAAAACATTCGACGAGACTCGCTTTGGTTTCAGGATTTTCGGTTGTGAAAAATGAATGTGTTGTTTTTTATACTGTCGTTTGAGAAATTCAGTGTCTTTGTCAGCTTGCCATCACAGAGGGTGTCGACCATTTTACTTTACCACAGCTTTCAGACCTAGCACTAACTCAGAACCTATTTTGGATCCTTTATTTCGAAAACACATAGATCACACAAAATAACTACTTGTAACCTTGAGTGGAGGAAGCCAAGCGCGAAACATCAACCATATCTGCTTGCCACTAATGATTGATATAGCAGCTACTATCGTCTGACTTCTTGGTAATAGGAGTCGAAGATGATGGCAAAACAGGCGTGATCAATTTTTTTTTTCACTTCTTTCTTTGTTTCCTTCATTTCGGCTTCTAATGGAGATGGTGTCGACAGCATTCTTTTTACCGATAATTTTCTTTCTTGTCGAATCCATCTAGGTGTCAATTTGGCTAAGAGACTGGATGTTGTCTTTGGCATAGGTCTTTTAGCAAATGGAGTTTGAAACTATTAACTATCTGCTCCTTCTTTGTCTTTCAATGTTTCCACTTTACAGTGTTCCTCGAACTCTCCGAATGTAGGCATCGATTGTAAATTTCGATGAAGTTGAATCCATTGACAAAGTTGTGTATTGCCTATTGCATCATGAAGAAAACTGGTGTCGCACAGTCCTAAAGAGAATGGCTGCCATACCACAAGCTAAAATTATTAACGGTATCTAAAATCATCGCTGGTCAAATCTATCACATTGGATCGGGGAATAGGTTTTCTTTGATACACTACACGATGTTGTTCGTTGTAGGATATGTGAGGATGATCGTTGCGAACGCGTAGAAGCAAACGTACACTCCTTTGCATTCCTTTGGGAACGCTTTCGTCAACTTTCCGTTGTAATGCATTGTCTTTCAATGAAGAGTCTGTAGCAGTGGTAGTGCCGTTGTACCTGCTGTTTTTCTTCGATGATCAAATTCTTGATGGTACTTAGAGTGGGTTTGGTTGTCTCGTCTGCTGCTTTCTGGTGAAACTTATCGATCAATCAAGGCCTGTAATTCTTGTTGTAATTGAGCTATCTCACTGAGATTAGGATTCGGTGGCAAGTGTGGTGTCCGCTCCTCGTTCGACCGATAGAAGTCCATCCACCATTTATAAGGAAGCAGTGTTAATTTTCGTACTTTAATGGAGTAATGTTTTGTATGATTGATATCCTTTGAGAATAAACCGTCCTTTTTATTTTAAAAAGCGGATTTCATAACTCCACATAAAGCCGGACTAGCTATCGCGTTTAACACGTGGCCAGCTACTTCGGATCACAACGGGACAATCAACATTTGAAGAAACCCTCCTCGTTGAACTAACACCTTTTTGTTTTGGGTGACTGGAATTTACTTTTTCACCATATTTCGAAGAATGTGACGATGTTGTCCTAAACGCTATTTCTGTGTCTTCGTCGGTGGAACAGATCCTTTCAACACGTTCAAACAACATTTATATAAAGTATCGATGTTTTCATTGGGAGAGTTTTGAATGCTCTGTGTTTGCATCGGTGTTTTAGCTTTGGTTAGCGCAGACAACATATCCCAGTGTTTGACAAAGCAAGGAGTATTGATTTTTTCCCTATTTTATAAGTCTCTTGTCAACGATGACGACAATGTCATGAGATCTTTTAGGATGGCAGCTTGTAAAGGCAAATGAGGCAAAAAATGTCCATTAGTTGTCTGGACGTCGTACAAGCTTTAGCTTGGACACTGGACCACAAGAAAATGAAGGAGTTTTCAATAGACTAAATCGATTGAGTTCTTGCTTCCACAGATCGATAAACTCTGTAAAACACCTGATCTGTCTTGCACTTTGTTCTTAGGCTGTGCTACTTTGCTCCTAGAAGCAGCAGTCAAAACAGAAAAAGAAAATAAGTCGAAGGAGGAGGAGGAGGAGGAGGAGAAGCAGCTTTAGAATCGAGTGTCCATTTCGGATGCGTCTTCAACAGATTGGAAAGCACTTTAAATAAATCAGGTTTAGCTGGCATCATCAACAACGGAGAGAATATTGACACTGATTATGGTATTGTTGTGGATGCTGCTTCTGAAGTGACTGCTAGTCGATGTTTCCATGGTTGCGTGCGCGTTCTTGCTGCAATGCGTCTCTTTCTTTTAGTAGTGGTTGTAGTCGTCGTCTTTGTCGCCTTTTTCTTTTTGCCAACTGTTATGGTTTTCTTATTCTTTGTGTTTTCCTTTTTTTATTCTTGTGAGATTTTTTGTTTGTGGTTGTAGCAGAAACTTTCCTTGTCTTCCTGTTCCTTTTTGTCTTTGTATAGTGAGAATCAATGTAGCTGGATTAGATTTAAGTGATATCATGTTGAACGACAATGTGAGCAATCATTGAGAAGTGAGTGAATGAATGAGGTTTTGTACCTTTTAGCCAGACGAAAACGATGAGGACGACATGTAAATCATTGGACCACCCTCTGGACTCCAATCGTGTAATAAGTCATTATGAAATCTTAAAGAATCAGAAGTATTGTGTTTTAAATCGACGATGAGTAAAAGGGCGGGGTGCAAACGTGTATCATCGTCATAAGCGAAATTGAGCCATGGCATCCCAATTATTTAGTCAACCCTTGTAATTCATATTCGTCTTGAGCGTTTAAACAACACCAAATACTGTGCGTTGAGACTGATGGTGCGATGGGCTTTGCTTTGTTTGACTAAATTTTTGTGTGTGATGTAAATAATACTGGCGTTACGATGGTGTCCGTTTCGTGTAAACCAAAGTTTGAGATCTTGGTCGTCTTCATTTAACATGTCATCGAAGATAACGAGATGAAATTTACTGAAATCAGACACGATCCTGTCTTCTTTGTCAGGAATACTCCTATAAATGAAATGTGTTCTCCTTAACTTTCTCTGAGTAACGTGTAAGCAATTTGCCATTCTTTGTAACACCACACGATGCGTTGTGCAGGACGATCTAATAAAAGTTGTTTGTGTTCAATCATACGCTTGGCAAATTCGGTTTTACCTTAACCGCTAGGTCCAGCAATGAGCATGTCAAATGGATGCCAAATATACAAGGCCTACGAGCTTTGACGATCTCACATTTCGTCGATCACTGTGAGAACCGACAAAGATGCAATCAACACTACAGCATTTTTAACTTCTGAGAGTAAGCATACCACACAATACATTTTATACAGGATAGGAACAGAGTTTCAAATAGACAACACATGAACACAATATCAAAGAAGCATCCGCGGAAAAATGTTATATTTGGGTTTGGGTTTTTGTTGCTGTTGTTATTATTGTTTAATTTTTTTAAATTTTTATTTTTTTTTTTTTTTTTTGGGGGGGGGAGACGGTTGTCACAGCACGACCGTATGGGTATTTCTTCTTGTTGGTGGTGGTGATGACGTGGGCATTCTCTTACACTTTGAAAGACGTCTGCATGGTGATCCACGTCTCTTATCCAAGCATCACATCGAAGACTTTTCTAGTCGCGTAGATCAATCCAGTGTATAGTATGCTGGTGTAGATCACTAGCGACACAAAATTCTTGATACAGGTTAGATTCATATTCATCACTAATCGCAGCACTTTCAACACAATGATTTTCTCGTGAACAGATAAAATGGTTGTCGTCATTGTGATAATGTCTCTTAATGTAATGATGATAAGAGGCCTTACACACTTTCTAGACCGACCAAGAAAAGGTAATGCTCTTCGTATGCTGAATCTTTATACTCCCATTCGTATAGATTCACGTTGCAACAAAAGCACTGTACTTTGTTTCCTTTTCCCATGTACACAAATCCTGCTCAAGTTAAGGCTTTGGGAGTGCGTCATTTGTGATATTTCGGTTATTTTCCTTTGAACGTATTCAGTAGACTGTCAAAATCACAATACCCATGCAGGCACGGGAAACGTGTATTCTGCTTTCATCCATGATTTTGCGTAATAAGGCGGGTGCAGTTCTGGAACGATCGGTTTCACTTTAGCTTGTGGTGTGAAGTGTAAGTTGTGATGTAATAGAGATGATGATGACATCCAGAGTTTGAGCGGTGACATCATCTTCTTATGTGGTGGCACACGACCCTGCATCAATTTTGTCACAGGGCACAGTATCACATTCGTCTATTTTCTGTGTAGAAAACACATTTTAGTGGAAAGGATTGTTCTTTCTTTTTTGACAACTCTGGTGAATACGGTTTAATCCCACAGACTCTGCCTTTTTATACACGATGGTTGCCGTAAGGCACGGTCTTGTAATTGGAAAGTCGCACCCATACCGCTCCGCTAACGAGGAGAAACATAATGTCAAACTAGTCTTTAAAATCCTGCACGTTCTGAATCTTTCTGATGATTTTGGAAGCCATTAATTCCGTAGGTCTACTAAATTCGATCCATACGGGAGATTTCAAACTGTCATGGATAATAGAATGTCGCATATGATCTTGATCGTCAGCAAAACATTGTCGTTTCAACTTGTCCAACATAGGATCAAAGAAGTCAGTAATAAAGGTGGCCACTTTCTCTGTCTGACATACAATCTTTAAATCTGATTCTGTAAAGTATATGCTGTCGATCGAAATTTTCTTGAAGTCATTTTGCTCACAGGTTGAAGATATTAATGATCCTCGGGTGCTACAAATTGACTTTCACTCTTGGACGATCTTGATAGTGAAGTTGGTGGTGATGGTAGTGGTGGTGGTGATGGTGATGGTGGTGATGTATCAGGATTCATTTTATCTTCGAATCACTTGAATGTACTTGTGCTAACACACTTTCCTAGTGTCAGGCGACACAGAACGTTTTCGACGCTGACGTTGCTTCACTTCTGCTTTCTTTATCGAGTGGTGCGATTGTTTCATGACTGGACTATTCAAGTTTGATTAGATTGTACTCTATCTCACAGACGTAATACGGTTTTAACGTTCAGTGCAACTTGTACGTTTGTAAGAACGGTTATTTGTTTGAGTGCGTTATGTGTGTTTTGTTTGAAAGTACGAGTGATTCTTATCATAACATATTATACGCCTTCTCTCTCTCTCTTGGCATTGATTTTAAGTGTCGATGTTAGTTTGTAAGAAAGAGTGTTTGTTTGCAAGAGTCAGCAGAACACCTCTCACTTATCAATTTGTTTGTAAGTCTTATTGTGTGAGTGTGTATGTATGAAAACAAACCATTCCATTTGCATGTGTGATAGTATGTGTGTGTTTGAATGAAAACAATATCATCCTTAATCCACTTTTGTATCTGTGATTGTATGTTTGTGTGTATGCAAACAAAAAAATATCATACTCTCCCTTTGTATGTGACTGTGTGTACATGTATGAAAACAAAATAGAGTCCACCCCCTTTACTTTGTATGTTTGTTTGTATGTATAAAACAACATTTATTTTCTTTACAAGTACAGACACTCTTCGTCTACTATTTTAATTTTTGAAAAACGAACTGTTGTGATTATTTGTATTTTTTATTTCTATCTCTCTCTCTCTCTCTCTCTCTCTCTCTCTCTCTCTCTCTCTCTCTCTCTCTCTCTCTCATACACACACGCGCTTACACACAGGGTAACATTAATAATATTTGCCAAATAAATGGCAATAATTTTCTTTGAAGTGTCCATGCAATAAGTATTTTAAATTGCGGTCATAGAGTTTACTATGAACATTCTTTCAAATTTTAATGATATTGCACAGTTAGCAAACTCTCCTATAGGAGACAAATGGCTAGGGGTGGAGTTTTGCCATGCAATAGCAAATAGAACCATGCAGTTATTGCATAGCTAAGGTCCGCCTTCTTTGTGTGACCTTTATCTTTCTGTCAACTGACATGCTGAACGATCAAACAAAAAAAGAATTTAACCTATCATTTCAGCCAATCAACTACTTGCATTTTGTAAACTTAAGCTTCAATTAATTCTAAAAAATGTGTACTATAAACTCTGAATCATTAAGACCTCTCTTAACCATTAAGATCGTTAGACACAGCTCGACAATTCCGTAAGGAAGTTAGGCAGTCGCGCAGTTCCAAAATTAGAACAAAACATACAGCATCATATAATAATATAAATGTATTTAGTTAGCAGTACACCTTCTGTACAAATAAATGAAGTTCTAGCTTACAGATATCAGGTTTCAAATATAATAGGAAAAATAAATTTTAATCAATTTTCAAATATATGTGTGTGTATGTGTATGTGTGTGTGCCTGAATATCTTACGTTTGTGTTCATAACAATAAGCAAACCTTTAAACCAAGTGAATATTCTGTTTAATTAATCCTTGCGGTATAGTTCCACAACTAAACCTGAGAATTCCATTTCGCCATTTCCTTCTAGGGGTTTCCTATGCAGGAGCCATATTCGGACAACGGGAGCGAGATATTTTTCATACCAATCTACAACAAAATTTTTATTTTAGTCCAAATTAAATTAATAATAGGTTCAGTTTATATCCTACTGCTCTTAACCACATCATGGGAATTTTGTCGCACACGGGGAATAAATTAAACAAATTGGAATCCATTTTCATTGTCTCTACCAAGTTTATATTGGTCTGCTTTACTTCCTTTTTGTTCCAGGTATACTCTAATTCCAAACACTTTTCCATTATAGAAACATTTTTGGACCCGATAAAGCGAGAGATTTATAGAAATAGAAAGAGCGAGATCGTCGAATAAAAAGATAATGTTTGGGAAACGAACGAAGGTCACGATCACATATTAGCGGTTTGGTGATATAAGATAAGATAATCACGTACAATGCACTCGCCGTTTTGTACATCATGCAACCTTTTTGCAATGCAACACGTTCTCGAAATGGTAACCAATATAATATCGAAAACAATTCAGATGATGTGGTAAAAATATTAGTTTTCAGAATTATTCCGGCAGCTCGTTTTTTCAATTTAGTCATCTTATAAGTTTGAAGGGCACTGCAGTTGTCCCAAATGGTGCACCATAATCTAAGATTTGTACTGCAGTTGTCCCAAATGGTGCACCATAATCTAAGATGTGCACTGCAGTTGTCCCAAATGGTGCACCATAATCTAAGATTTGTACTGCAGTTGTCCCAAATGGTGCACCATAATCTAAGATTTGTAAAATATACCTATTGTAATATAGTTTAAGAATATTTTCACAAACATCATTTCAAAGAATTTTCATAAGTGCAGTCCGTTTACTTCGGTAATTACTTCGGTGTGCCGATGAAGATTGTTATCAATGAAGATACCTAGCAATTTTAGAGAATATACATAGGCAGGTTCAAAGTCATTAAGCATAAGTTTGAATGCAAGAATTGTCGACAGTTTCTGAATGCAGCCAATTGTCATGCAAGTATTATATATATATATATATATATATATATATATATATATATATATATATATATATATATATATATATGTGTGTGTGTGTGTGTGTGTGTGTGTGTGTGTGTGTGTGTGTGTGTGTGTGTGTGTGTGTGTGTGTGTGCATTTCATTTTGCAAACACCACTTTTGAACAGATTGAATATCGGTCTGAAGATGATAATAGACAACGGATGTAGAGCTGCCCGAATTGTAGATATATTTGAATTAGAGTATTTAAGACAGAGAGGAAGATCGCTTCTAAAGATTAGAAAAAGGACACGTCCTAAAATAGAGCCGTGCCAGACGCCACATTTTTCTGGTTTTAATGCTGATGAGTGATTTGGAATACTGACACTTTGAGTCCTGTTTGTTTTATGAGACTTGAGCAAAGAGTGTGTAATACATTAGACTCCATAGTCGCCCAAACATCATGTTAAATTCCCATATGGCTCCATGCCGTGCCAAATATAATGTCAAATTCCCATCAGACTCCATAATGGCCAAAAGGTAATGTTAATTCCCATAGGACTCTATTCTGTCCTCTATAACTACTAATGATAAGCAATAGTAAACTCGGTTTCTCAGAAAACTAGATACTTCAAACAATGAAACCCTACAGGAATCATAATTTCCCAGAAAACTGAAAACTTTCAACAATGAGAACCCACAGGAATCACAAATTCCCAGTAAACTGAAAATTTCCAAATTCAGTTTCTGAGATAAAACCGTTGCAACCATATTCATGTCTACAATATATACGACTAGGTCGGTAAATTACACTACTTCGAGAACACCTTCATCTATAGTTGTCATCCCATTTGTTTAAAAAAATCCCATTCAACGAACTGAAAAATAATTCACCCTATTTGCAAATGTCCATCACTTTATCTGAAGACACTAGTTTCGAAGAAAAAGGTTGCGAAATCGATCTTTTCTTACGAGTAGCCCCTTCTTGAGGGCACAAGAGACATCGGAAGTTCAATTCTGGTTGAAATCGAACTTTTAGTGTCTATTATATTCAGTGAAACTTCAATTAATCAAACACCAATCACTCGAATACTCGCTTTCACTCGAATAATTTGCTCCCGTCCTGATTTAAAGGGTATTCATTTATATGAGACATCAAAACCTGGAATCAGAAGTTTTGGACCCGAAGCACTTTGGGCTTTTTGAAGTTGAGCTGTGTTCAGACTGGAACAAAGAAACCCTTTTTTAATGACAAAGGTCAAATTGAAAAAGAATGTAACGTGAAAAGTAACATATTGTAGTGTCCACGTAAATCCATTAAAATACAACTTTAGTTAAGGATGTCAGTATTTCCTGACAAATCCGAAAAACGCACACAATTTGGACAGAATATGATGTAGCTTGCTATCTTTTAATCCAGAAAAAAGCCAGCTGTTTCACAACGTCATTTCAGACAAAGTCTTTTCATGAATTGGACCACGTTCTCATTAACAGATTTTACGCCTGGGCTTAAAATTTTAGTCTAGAATCCAGCAATCTGATTGGATCAAATTTAAGTCAGACTTAAGTTTTATTTATCCAGTGTTTTAGGTCTTCATTTTATGACATGTTGGTGAGATTATACATATATTCAACCAAGTCCAAATATAAAAGTAATACACTGGGAAAATATCGAGCGAGAATTTGTTACAAACCACGGTGGCTATATACCGCTGATCCAAATCAATTGACTGGCTAACTGAAAGAACAAACAAACCAATGGAAAAAATCATGATTCCTTACTTGCTTGATTTATTGATTGATTGAACAATCGATTGATCTTGTTACATTGCCAACTGTCTCTTATTTAATCTACAAATAAAAAACAAAATGTTATATTCCATTTTTAAAGGACATTATAAGCTTGATAAAGAATCCAGAGTTGCAAATTATGTACAAAGAAAGAATATTTTACAGCGATCACATTTTATTGACATAAACTTGTATGCAAGCAAAGGTAAGATTAGAAGGATAAAAGGAAAAGCTCTCTCTCTCTCTCTCTCTCTCTCTCTCTCTCTCTCTCTCTCTCTCTCTCTCTCTCTCTCTCTCTCTCTCTCTCTCTCTCTCTCTCTCTCTCTCTCTCTCTCTCTCTGTGACGCTTTCACATATAACATGATTGGCCGGTAGAAGTATTAATTTGTTCTCTTCAGAAGAATCTTCCGTTTTAGATTCTTATCACAAAACTCCTGTAATCATCTCCGAATTGTGTAATGTTTGATATGTACGTTTAAGTGACATTCGTTATCAATTAGAAATGGGAGGGGGGGATGCTCACAGCGATAAGACCACCAGCTTTGTCTGTTGTTTATATATCTTTCATATCTCTGACCTACAATGTTACAATGGTACGATGGCTACTGTCTTGATAGGCCAATCTCAAACTAATCTATCATTTTGACATGTTAAGCAATTGATTACTCAAGTGGAGATACCCCAACTCGTCTCCCTAATGGCCCAGAGAAACTAATAAAAGTCTGGGGTGTCTTCTTTTGTAACGATCTTTGGGAGGCATTAATTAAACCATTGTCGCGAGTAGTCATGGATTTCTGGAAATTTAATATCTGGGTAATATTATAAGGTTTTAATGTGACTGAGAACGCCGTTTTGTATTAATGCAGGGGACTAATTGATTTTATTCTCATAAATCTCTCTGATAACTGTGACGAACAATAAACATGTTTCTGGTTGGACGTACAATATGTTATCAGCCAATCAAAGTTCTTATTCCGAAATTCTGTCAGTATGAATTATGCAACAACTGAGGACGCTATCTCAAGGTTCCAACGAATGCAACTATAGATTTTCAATGAGCTACAAAACCTTGCCCAGAACATTTGGTGCAACTTGAGAAAGGAACATTTTTAAGTACGTTTCCTCGTACAATTTTTGAACCACAAAGTTCGCTCAGATTTTATTGTCTATACGACAAATGTACCTAAGTATGTCATTATTTTGGAATAAATTTGAGACGGGACGATCTTGCGCATTGAAGATAAATTACTGGTTGTCACTGCTTAGGAACCGAATCGTGTCAGTCATTGTTGTTATTTGACATTGTTAGCAAGGTTGTATGTACTTCTTAGCACAAATAAAAGCCGAAATCCGAACACGTTATTTAAATGGCATCATGGAATTAGAAACTTCCGAAAGATCAAGCACACAATATAGTAAAACGTCCTTAAACCAGACACTAGGGAAATCAAATGTTGACACTTATATCGAGGTAGCCAGTCTAGAGAGACGTAATTACTCAATTGGAACATAACTCAGTCATTTCCGTGAAGTCGTGAAATAACCTCTAAAGTAGAGGTAGCCAGTCTAAAGACACCACTGTATGTTGCTGGTCTGCAGATGATTCCAGTTTATCCATGAGCAGAGTGGGGAAGTTTTAATATATATGTCATTCACGATATATAATGCGTACCGTATATTATAACTCGAGTCCAAATGCAAACTTCATAGACTGGACAATTCTGATTGACGTGTGATAGTTGCCGTAGTAGCAATTCTCGCCACATCCAAGCCAATTCGATGCTGTGGCGAGTCCACAAATAGCATCCACGACAAACCACACGCGTTTGTATTTCGCGACTTAAACGGTTTTCTTGACGATTTCTTCTCGCATCTGTTGTTATGCTTCAATTTAATATTTAACTGAAATCGTCAAGAAAACCGTTTTTATTAGGAAATTCTTGCGGCCGCCCAAAGTAGTCTCAGCACAATTGCCAAGCTGTACTCGGTGGCCATCGAAGATAAAACGATTACCATGGCAGAGTTCGAACTGGTGCACGTTGAAATGGGGAACCACCGACGACTCCGCGCACAGATACGGAACCGCTGCGACCCAAAACAGGTAATTGATTTACAGGTAGTAAAAATCGAGTAAAGGAATAGTATCGTAATGAGCTATGCGATCTCGCTTACCTATCGCGGCTCCCCAACCCGTGAACCTGTGACGCGGACTCACGCGGGATTTGAGAAACAAAGCTTCCACGTGAATGCACGCGTGTGTAAAAAAAATCCCTAGTGGGAAGAAAATTATGGGGAACTAGAAGGGATTCTGGACTGGGGAGTCGTGTGAAGTAAATGTTGTCTCAAATTCCCATTATGATACTACTATTGCCATCACAAACAGGTATCAATCACACATACTCTGTATAGCACCTTTAGCTGCGTTAACTGTATAAAATTTCTCCAATCTAATTAAAATATAGATCTACTTTATAATAAGTAGATCTGACATGTACCGATAAAGGTTCATGCTCTGGCGAACTTTTCCCGATCCACTTATTTTTAGTAATCCATCATTTCGTTTTAGGTAGAGTTATCGTTATAAATAATATGTTCCGAATGACGTTTATCATTTTCATAAATGTGAAAGCCGTAATCTAACTGATGAATTGAAAGGTCTATAGAACATGACCTCATATTGCTGCCCGTCAGATCTCAGTTATGTCGAAGATCTCGATTTGAATCGGACTGTAAATTTCTCCTCTTAGAATAGCAAGTGCCAGTAGCTGTTTTCGCTAAGGTCTTAAAATCTGATAGTCGAGGTTTCGAGTCCACACAGCCGTGATTATAGATTGCAAAGCGCCAGGGGTCTCACTATCGAGCGAATCAAACAAAACCTGCGTGAGTCTGGCTTGAGATCAATGTTTCCCCTGTTTCCAATGACCTCAAGACAATAGTCCCTGTCACCTGAAGGATTCTTAAATGCGCAAATATCACAAATAATTTTCCTCTAATCAACTAACAACCACACATGCACGAGACCTAGTTTCATACTTGTATGGTTTTCTTATTTCACATTCGTATGATTCATCAGTAAGCCTTTCCAAGTCGTAAATCGGTACTTCACGCCATGCACCAAGCAACACGACCCAAGCACCTAATACAAAGAAGTATTCCTATTTCAAACTACCAAACATGTAAATGTGAAAATATCCCGAGAATTCCTTGTGTTAAGAAATTAGGAAGCGTCCATTTTACGAAACTAATCCGTCCTATCATAAAGTCTCGTGAATACTGTACATTATTATGTCTGCTCCTAGTAATTGGATAATTACCCTGTTTGACAAATATCTTTCCACCACCGACTCCCCATAATCAAACCAAAAAAAAAAAAAAAACAACAACAACAACAACAAATCACAAAAATCTAGCAAATCTTTAATCGGAGACGTAAATACCAAAGCACATACCCGAGGTTTCTTACATTAACCACAAAGCTAAAAATCACTCCTCCCCGAGTGATCAGAAACTTCGTATCTCTGGTCATAAATCCCAATTGATTTCTCCCCCAGAATCAACAACCAACCAGATTTGTGATTCCCAAATATAATTACAGATCTGACTCAGAATCAACGGATCTGATCCCCTAGATCCTCCACTCTCCATGAAACTAACGCGAAAGCATAATCACTCATCGCCTAAAAATAAAACAGATTTAAAGAAAGACCAGAATCTTAGTTTAAACAAACATAATACTGCATTCACTGGGCTGCAAACTTTCGTGTATTATAGTACGTTGCAAGTCCATTCACACGTATTAGGATCTTCTCAAGCAAGCTTAATTTGAAAAACAATAAAGAAAAAACGATAGCCACGTCAGAGTAACTACGATCTCTTACTAGTTGATCGATAGTCTGACTAATTAAACTGAAGCAGAATGACATCTTCCCCCTGCTGCTACAACGCCTATACATCGAATATCTCCCGTACAACGAAGAAGCCACAAACAAGTGGTCAAAACACACAGATGATCCTGCTACAACGACGAAGATACTACAGGTAGAGCGACATCGATTCTTATTGGCTGCCGAACAGTTTTCTACATAAACCGTCGGCTTCAGACCATTTCAAGTTACACTGCAGCTTACATGTATAAACTCACGCTACCATGACAACCAAGAAGTTTCCTCGGGAAGTTTACCTCTTCCCTCCAGCATCCGAACGATCAACACTCATGATACTATATGTCACTCCTGAATGTGTTTCCAAAAGAAAGCCTCGCACGCTCGCAGCTATCCAAACCGAACCACAAAGGCATTCGGTCATGATGAGGCCAAATCAAGAAGCCTTACGCCAGAGAGCACAGTCCAAACAATATCAAATAGATGACTACAAATAATCAAGGATATGCAGTATTATCTCTTCCACAGCACAAACAAACTAGTTCTAACGAGGACATTGCGATAGTTCATCTATCAATGCTGCTAATTAATGTTCGTGTACTAAGAGCAGTCTTTCAGCTATTCCCCAAATAAACAATGAGCTTCACAAGCAGATTATTCAATATGTACATTATGAAAACCATAGTAGACAATCCGTGCATTATGAAAACCGTAGTAGACAATCTGTGCATTATGAAAACCATAGTAGACAATCACCGATGTTGTGCTGGTGCCCAATATTGTTCAAAGCAAACTGCAGCAAAATCTTCTCAACAAACAGGTCTCTAACAGGTCAAAAGCGCAGTCTAGTCCTCCATAATCACGTCAAAGACTAAGGTAGAAGGACCACGCTTCCTACAAGACAACGCATCTCTACCCAAACCACAAGTCCCTCAGGACCTCAGCGCCCATACTAAGCATCGAAAATTCATCGTCATCATCAGACCATGTTAGCAGACACTGCATCCTCACATCTACATCACTACTAAAATACAGGTGCTACAGTGACAACAAAAAAACCCCGTTACCAGCATCTAAACAACCACAATTTAAAATGTTACATTTCACTATTGCAACTAACTCCAAAGGCAAAATCTGACCACAAAGCACACTAAGCGAATAACACTAATCTGCTCTTTAACAATTTATTGCGTTATTTTGCACTGCTTCTCTAAAATCACACAAACCAATCCGAATTTTCATAAATCTCGCTCATAGCAGGAAACAAACGACTTCTGACCAATACTTACGGAAGTTAATACTGCACTTGATTAATCGTAAACAATTTACCAAGAAAAAAAAAGAGACATCTGCATTTACAATCAAATAGAATAACGAAAAAATATATATATACAACAACCGTAGTGCACAAAGCTATCTGCATTATCCATGCGACTTTGTAAATTCAACCCGTTTGACAGCGTTGGGCCGTCCTTAACCCAACCATTCACCAGCCACGGAAACACAGCGGTTGTATACACGTATACCTAAAAATATCTCGAGAATTCCTTATGTTAAGAAATAATGGAGGGTCTTTTCTACGAAACTAATCCGTGCTACCGTAGAGTCTCGTGAATACTGTATATTATGACGTCTGCTCCTAGTAACTGGCTCATTACTCGGTTTGAGAAATGTCTTCCTGACACCGATTCCCCATAATCAAACAAATAATGACTAAAATCTAAAGATTGACAGTTAGATAGATAGATAGATAAATATATATATATATATATATATATAGAGAGAGAGAGAGAGAGAGAGAGAGAGAGAGAGAGAGAGAGAGAGAGAGAGAGAGAACAAGGAAAGCAGAGGGGATTTCGATGATATTGTGTAACGCGTTTAATTCATTTAGAAAATGCAGATTAAACGGTGAATATTGATATTTTCTGGTTATTTTCCTTTTTAACTAATAATTAATAATATAAAATTAATCACTGGGTATAATGAATGATCCCTTGTTGAAATCATAATTATATGCGTAATCACAATTTTGAATGATCAACAGTATTAGTTCATCAAATTGCTTTATATGAACACTTTAAAAGCCATGTTTTTATACATATATATATATATATATATATATATATATATATATATATATATATATAAATATATATATATATATATATATATATTACTAAACATAGGAATTAAGGATGAAAGATGCACGTGATCAGTCGTTGATTGCATCTACAAATCCTCCTCTACCTGATTAGTTTTGTGCCTGAGTTGGAATTTCGTGCTCAAGAAAATGTGAAAATACAGGACAAGTGGGTAAGAAGCAAATTTTTAAACCTGTTAGCAGTTCTCAAAAGAATAATAAATCTTCAAGTTCAATATGCGAACAGACGGATGAAACTATACTTATATTCTTCGTGCTTTGTAAAAGAGCACGGTAACACGAGAACAATAAACCTTATGGTTTGAGACATATCCAGATTATTAATGGATAATTTTTTCAAGGTATATCGAGTGTAGATCTCCTTTTATAGGTTATATTACACGCTATTTACACAAAGTATAAATGTTTGATTGGCAAATAGGTCGAGTTTAAAGTAATAATGGTCACACCAGGAGCATAATAATTATATCAGCTCCCTCCAGTGAAAGACTTTAACTCCTGGATAGTGACATAGAGAGCTCAAAGCAAAGCTTTATTACAACGACATATACAGCAAACGGTCAATAGTTATTTTAACATGATCCTTACATGTTCATGGCTTTTATGTTTTTTTCAGTGGTGGCTGGATTAGCTCTTAACATCTGACATAAATATGGCCATTAAATCTCTATTTCACGCCGGATGACATGTTTAATAATTCATTTTGAAATACCAAGGGAGCTATAAATGAAAATTTGATCATTAAATCAGATTTACTATCTTGGTACACATACACTTAGGGTCAATTAACCCAGAATGTAGGCGATTGCACTGAATATCAGAATTTATTTTCAAAATCCACTAAGAGCACTATCTTATGGTTTCTTATCAGTAAAATCTAAAATATCAAATATAAACTTAAGGAACCGTTGCAGAGATAAGTTCACATCAGAGAGAGACACGTGGTATATAATATATAGGAGTAGTATAATAAATTATATATAACACTGAATAGAGATGTAGACCCGAGATTATTACCTATTAAAGCTGAAGAAAAAGAAAATAACATAAATTGAGACATTAAACGAGACTCCCAAAAATGACATATGTTGTATACCTAGAGGAATATATAAACCTTTTTGATTTTATCAGAGCAAGTATATCGTGAAAATGAATATATGATACTAAATATACCTCATTCTATGAAGTATGTATGTTTGCATCTTTCTTAGCGGTTGAAGCGCAGGACAATATATAAGCTTACGTCGCAACGGAAAGAATGCATGAGTAATATGTGGTAATATGTAGTAAAACAGCTTTGTCTGCGCTTCGCTAATATATAAGATTACTATCAGGTCTCATAGTCTATGTTTTGAAAGATGTACGAAAGATATACGAAGATTTGTAAGGAATTTCAAACGTAGGGACGCGGTATGTATGCATACGCACCTCCATGCAGGTCATGTTTTGGCGGCACACAACTTTCAATGTGGTCATTTGTCGACCATAACAACCTTGATTGTGGTCCTGTTATGTCATTGTTAATAAAAAATGTAAACCTCAGTTCGAAAGAAGCAGGATGACGGACACAGCAGGCCGCCATTTTCAGTCGTTATATATTAAATGAAGCAAAATGGATGTCGCCATCTTTGCTCCTTCTCTGTCGTTTTCGCTCAGGAACAATACAGTGTTACTCGTTCACCGAGTCTTGGTCGGAAAAGACATCACTGATCAGAAGCGCCAAAAGACAATCCAGGATTTACCCTGGGTCACCCATTCACATTAGGCTTTAATCGCTATATAATGGAAAGCCAAACCAGGGTCTGGGGATAAAAACGAAATAAAATGAAAAGTGGGCGCACTAAATTTTTGGAGCGTGGCGCTAGACGCCGCTGTAAATGTTAACCATTGTAAATAAAATTAATCAAGAAAATAAAGCATGCCGATTTACATCTTTAAGGTAAAGAAAAGTGAAATATATATCAGCCAGTAAAAATGTTGTAGGAACAATTTAGCTGTATAAAAGCTTATCTTATTTTGACGCCAGGTACATTATGATGTCATAATCTCCATGATGTCAATATTTTTTCAAAGGATAAGATCAAAATATATCCTCTAATGTAAACCAACCGCAAAATGGTTTTCCTTTTTACACAAACTGATATCTGCAAATTCTCTATGCAGATACAGATTAGGCAGGCCGAGACTACTCAGGATTACCATGTCTCCGCCACCCCCACCTCCCATGAAATTAGATCGGTGACAATAATTCCCTCTCCATCTGGCGCATTTGTTTTTCCTGTCAATGATTGCCCTCATGATGTTTCACCCATTGCCAACTGAGAGAGAATTGTAGGAGTAGAAGTAATGTTATAGGCACATATCTGACATAATATTCGGTGTGTGGTTAATTTTGTGAATCGAAATGCGAGTTCTCTGAAATTCATTGATCGAAACTGCGAGTTTGCATCAACACACAAAAGTGGACATCGCACTAAAATGTATAAACTAAACAGTATAATTTATTTCGTATTGAAAACAACAGACTTTGGAAGAAAGTGTACTTAATAGATTATTATATATATCATTTTAAAACTAAATATTTTGTAGAAAAATAAAAGGAGCGAAGACAGCAAAAAACAGATGAGGTGAAAAAGAGAGAAAAATGAATTAAAAGGAAGAGAAGCAATATCTTTTTATTGTTACACACTTTGTTACACAAAAAAATAACGGCATATATGATACGAGTAGTTATTTCAGCACGCAAAATTTAGTGCACAAATTGTTGTTGATTACATTTATTTGTGTATCAATGATTTGTCTGCTGTGGTTTGTCTATGTGTGTGCTTGTGTGATGATGATGATGATGACGATGACGACGACGACGACGACGACGACGATGATGATAACGACGACGACAATGATGATGATGATGATGATGATGATGATTACCTGATAGTACAAGTTTAGATCTTTATGAGTGTATTGAGGAAGAAACGTTTGAAATATCTGACAGAGAAAAAACAATTAGAAGTCGAACACTGGAAAGTAAAAGCTCAGCACCTATGGCCAAATCGTTAAGTGCAAAATACATAGATTCAATCTCTAAGATTGATGAAACAAACTCATAAAACTTATATAAATCCCTCTACTTTAAAATACATAAAATACGTAAATGATACATTGCATTTACAAATTACTCAGCATCAGTCGTTTGAGTAGTAATATGAAAAACTGTGTAAGAATTTCCATCCATCCTTTTGAGAGGAAAGTGAAGGGTCGGAGGGCGGAGTCGGGTGAGAGAAAAAGCCATAAAAGCGTTGGGGTGGAAGATATTTCTTTTTCTTTATGACAATGGGTTTATTACATACAAGCGTGAGATTGCAAAATGATCTCACAATAACTAATTGCAAGATTCATTTCAAAACGTTTTAGTATAAATATATTTTGGTACAGCGACTACGCTGTACGTTTACGAAAATATCCAGGTCTGTAGAGCGTGATGGATCGTAACTGGAATGTCGCAAATTTGAAATTTGTCATTCGCAAAACTTGTCTATAAACAGTCTTCCTATTCTTTTCCAATACAGTATCAACTGAAATGTCAGAAACACTATACGTAGGTCAATGAAATGTAAACTTTGCATTAGTTTTCTAAATTTATCTTATAAAAATATGTCTGTATCACTTCGGTACGTTGGACATCAGATATTCTTCAAGATAAACATTAAAAACGAATGTAAGTCACGTATATTGCTTTCTCTCATGCAATAAGTCACTAACTTCATTTAAAAAGAATGCAGTCTAAAGACAACAAAGATGTTAAAATTAAGTTGTAGTAACCTAGGTCGGACATATTTGACTTTTGATAGAAAGGGTCTCTTCAGGTTCACGGTCAAAATATCACATATACTAAATGAACTTCCTTACTGTTTCTGTTAAACAAATGATTGTTTTGATCAGTGCTTTTTCTTATTTCCATTGTACCTAAGTTGTTATCATACAGTACACAAGTCGTGATAGTAGTGGTAGTAGTAGCAGTAGTAATAGTAGTTATTGTTGTTGTTTTAACAGTACACGTAGTAGTGGTAGACGCAGTAGTCGTACTAACAGTTTTTGTAACAGTTGTTATTCTTATTGCTGTTGCTGCTGCTGATAATAATAATGCCGTAACAGCAGCATCCCCAAAACAACCGCAATAAGAATAGTTGGTGTCTTTGTAGTCTTCTATCTAATAAACAATCATAGTTCACGATGTCATCTCTCCCAGTACCAAAAATCCATATATACCGTCTACACTCGCTTATAAGTTGGGTCCAACTGCAAGCTGCATAGACGCAAATCTGCCGTCGTATAATGCGCCGGCATGTGCAGTTTGTCAGGAATAATCAGTAGAACAAACAACATAGACCCTGGTCTACCGGCACATTATGCTACGGAAAATCAGGGTATATGTTTCTTGCAGTTGGATCCAACTTATCAGCGAGTATAGATGACAATAATATTATAAATAAACGTATCCGATTCATTGGGCCAACGGAATGGCACTCGATTTCTCATGATGCGGGATGTTACACACATCCGAACTTTTCTTAATTTCTGCCAATCATGTAGACGACCAGACACTTTTTTAGTGCAGTGAGATAAGACATCTTGCTCTCATCCTTTATAATTTGGACTAAAAGTTGACTTCCATCGATAGAGAAATTCAAAGTTTGGTGCATTATTTTTATAACGTCATTTCTTCAGAGGGTTATATTAGAAGGTGTGAAAGCCGTGGACTTGATTTCCTTCAGAGCGTTATATTAGAAAGTATGAAAGCCTTGGACTGCTTTCTTATTTCTAAGCCGTGTACAGTTTCGAAGCAAAGATATACAGCACATCGTGAATATGTACAGCAATGTTTATGATTTATCTTATAATAATGTACTTATGTAATAATTTTTGGAAGAATATTTTACCATGTTCTACTTGATGACTCAAAAATATAATATACTGTCTAAATATATCCTTACTTTATTACAATAAGTACGTTTTCATTTACTCCTTCTCAAAACACATTTTTTAGAGATTGCATTTGTATGCCTCAACGAAGCAGCAGCAATCATCAAAATATTGAAGTCGAGGCTGTCAGTTTGTAGCGACGTACTATTCTATCAGCCATGTAGGTCAACTTGTCTTCAAGTTTCTCTACCACAAACAGGGCTAATTATATTTCTCTTTGTACTTGGATTGTATGTGAATATTTATTTATCCATTCATAAAAGGCATTCATTCATAAAATATCTACCTGTGATCGTTGCAGGGAACATTTTCTCACCTGTGGTAATTTTTGATGTGTATCTTGTCATTAATTTGAAATATGTCTCCTGGCTCCAAAGGAACGTGTCAGAAGACGTTATTGTACCCAGCTAATTGCACAAAGGCGCCTTTATATCGGATAACATACATTATCCTATTCAAGAGTTAAAATCACGAGACTCTAGAACTAGTTTTGTTTCTCTATTATTTTTTTTTTTTTTGGGGGGGGGGAGGGCACTGTATATTCATGAATGATTTTATTGTATATTAAACTCTGAATTTCATCAATGATGTCGAAAACAATTATGAGAGGAGAAACGAACTACAAGTAAGCATTCATACGATCCTACCAATGTTGTTTAGGATCTACCCTTCTAGTTCTCTGGTCCAGATTGGAACAGAAAATTAGTGATGAATGGTACATGTACTGTTGTCACAAAATACAAGCAATCTACCTTCATTTTAATAATTCAGGTAAGTCCAAAAGTAGCCAGGTATCACACTTACATAGAATTAGCTAATACGGTTTCTTCCAAAGTTACAGGTAAAAGCTTTTGATAAAGGTTGTTTATTTTTTTTTTTTGCTTTTTTTTCTTTTCAAAGGAAAAGCAACCTTAAAGGTTCTTTCTGATAAATACTGATTAATCTATGCTTATACAGATTGTCAATGATTTGTACAAGCATATTATTTCTAAATGTGGATAATTGGTAATAATGTGAAAGAAAATAACACTGGTTTGCTGTTGTTTAGAAGCTGTAAAAAGGTTACAGTTTTTAATGCTAGAAAGATCTAGGCCAATACACAAGAGTATAAATGCACTTTTCAGTTAGCGGACTGTAACTGTATTTTAATCATTACCTCTTTTATACACGAAGAAAACACAAATGAACTTTTGCAAACTAAGCAACAGTTTTCCAGATGGTTTCTAAGTGACCCGAATATGATTTTATTTACGTTAAATGTGAATTTTATGTATTCATGAAATCACTAATTTCGATATATAAATAAATATATATATATATATATATATATATATATATATATATATATATATATATATATATATATATATATATATCTATATATGGTAAAGGTGTCTCTTAGAATTTTATTTTTCTTTCCAAGGAATGTTTTTAGTTTCCCTCAGTAATGAACGCTGGAAAGATGTATTGCTATACATTAAATAGAGTATTGCTATACATTAAATAGACTCTAAGTCTTTAATGTTTAATGACGGTAGTCACAGTACAAAAGTTTAAAAAAAAAAAAAAAAAGGAAAAAAAAGGAAAAGGTACCACGACTACTATAGCGCGTCAAAACTTAAACATACTGTACCACGACTATTATAGCGCGTAAAAGTTTTAAACATACTGTACAACGATTACTATAGCGCGTAAAAACTTTTAAACATACTGTACAACGATTACTATAGCGCGTAAAAACTTTTAACATACTGTACAACAACTACTATAGCGCGTAAAAACTTTTAAACATACTGTACCACGACTACTAGAGCGCGTTAAAACTTGAGCACAGATTAATATTAGCACATGTCTAATTCAAGCAGAAATTATTTTAAATATAAAATATTAACATAAAAAATGTCGGCACAGATTTATTTTATATTTATGTATCTTATAGGGCAGTGCGCCAATTACCTTTCATGTACCAATATTACTGTTTTGAGGGGTTTTACACCTATATTTTTTAAAGAGTTTTGCATGACTAAGTTGACTATCAGATTTTTCACATTTTACGTATATTTAAGGCAGTCAGAACTATTTTTTTTTATGATGGAGACACTTTCATGCAGACATGCACAAACTCGCAAAACACTTGGTATAAAAAAATATAATTTTCTACCTTCTAAATATTTGCCTGAGTCGCCCTGAACCCATTATTAAAACACTTTTTCTGTAATATTTTTTCTTTCTTCCAGAAAATTGTATACCTTCTTATTTTGTATTTCTTTTATTTAGGACCTTTCGTTACTCAAATGGTAACAATCTTCCCGATCTTAAAATAGTTTTCCTCCCAAATCAAGTGTTCTGCAGTTACAGAATTTATCGAAAGTCTTCTTTCTTGGTATTGTTTTCAAATATTTGTTAAAATGATTGATAGATTAACCATATCATTTGTTTGCTCGTTCATTCGTCCATTCAATAAGTTTATTTATGAATTAATTCATGTATTCATTCACTCACACACTTGTTTGTCCGTTGGTTCATTCCTGATTCATAACTGATTTCTTATTTGCTCGAGCGTTTCGGTTAGTAGTAGTAGTAGTAGCATTATTATTATTATTATTACTATTATTATTATTATTATTATTATTATTATTATTGTTGTTGTTGTTGTTGCTGCTGCTGCTGTTCCTGTTTTCAAAGTTAAGTTGTTTTTTTTTTTAAAAAAAAAACAGTATAAATGATTCTATACTTTGCAACAGTTTTTTTTTCGTGTATCTAAAAAAGTTTTTAAACAATTTTTTTTCCTGTCTTCCAAAAATAAATACCTGTCAAGGATTGTTTTTTTTTTTTTTGTTTTTTTTTTTGTTTTTTTTTTTTCCTCCTTTCAACAGATCGTTTAGAAAGGGCGAAAATTCCGTCCGGCAATGATGTTTCCCCGACATTATCTAGCTTTAACTCTACGGAAAATCACAATCTCTGCCGCCTCCCAGAGCGCACGTGCTGGGCATGAGAAATGGACAAGGATTCAATTGTCACGCGGCATACCTTAGAAGAATTAATCACTTCCTGTTATCAAAATGGATGCAGCGAAATTTTCTTAAGACCACTCTGTTTAATGCGTTTTATGTGTCTAAATGTCAATGGTGTAGATAAAATTCTCTCCGTTAGTAATCACTATCTTATTGTTCGTCAAATTATTTACATAAGATCACAAAATACATATACCAGTGATAACTTATATTGACATTCGAGTGATACTTTCCATTTGTGGGTCAAAAGTGCACAGTGTGGAATAATTTTTACCCAGTTGACTAGGGCACGAACATTTGGTTTATCAACTGGAAATTTCAAACAATATCAATGTTATTGGTCTCCTTCTATTCAATGCAAAATAGTTTTGAAATGAGTGACGCCATAAAGAAGACTTCGGAATGCCAACATTTTCTCAAACTGGAGCTTAACAAATAAAAAACAAATTTGAATTTACCGGAATATAATGACTGTATAGAAGGAATCAAAATGTTTGTTGATAGTCCTTTACCAGATCTTCATATAGGTTTAATATAACGACTCATTCATTCAAAAAAAAAAAAAAAAAAAAACGTCTGTCGTTCACTGAGGGTAGACTTCCATTATATATGCCAACCAAGAAAATAATCTCATCTTTTTTAATAAACCAACTTAATCTTTCCACCAAATTAAAATTTTAGCAAAGAAACCTTCAGGAAACATGGTGCAAGACTTCAATGTAATTACGCTCTGTTTAATCGCATTTTACAATTACTTATGGTATTTCTACATAGCATTGTAATATTAGTGACGTGAAACCCTTGCTCATGACAAACCATCAACTTGTAAGAAAATGTATCCATGACGGAATAATATGAGAATCTCTAACTTTTTTCATTGGGCCTATAGTTAACATAGTGCATGCATTGGACTAAATGACCCAAACGAATTTCCTTCGACTGGCTCCTGCCATTGCTACAAAAGTTAATCACGTAGGACTTCAACATCTAAGTACACATATAGCGGTCAATGTTTCCCGATAATCGACTGTTATCTGACTGCCAGCTCGAAATGCGAGACGGGTTATATCTTTTGGTTCTCAAATCCCACCACAGCGGTTATTATGAAGATAAACAGTCCCTTCTCTCTTTCTCTCTCTCTCTCTCTCTCTCTCTCTCTCTCTCTCTCTCTCTCTCTCTCTCTCTCTCTCTCTCTCTCTCTCTCTCTGTTGAACCATGCTAATCGTTGATAAGACAGTTCACATAACACAGTTGTGTTTCTAAGCAAATGTACTAGACCAATTTCGTCAGCTTCAGATTTCATCTATAAATGAAAGCCGGGGATTTTCTGTCCCCCCCCCCCCCCCCCCCGGGGATGAAATTTTCTTCAGATAACTAAATACTCTCGTAATGTGCTTGTTCTTATTTAGGCTGTTATTGGGTCCTTAGTCGTGACCAAAGCAGCAAAATGAAGAAAGAACATTGCTTATAAATATTCACCATAATGGCATCATTGGCTTACATAACTATTTAAATTGAAAACCGCCATCATTTTTGATCGTCCTCCCATCATAGATGTTTTGGAGAAATTAATTTCGTCAAATTTCAGACGATCTCTACTAACCCGTGTACTTTAAAAAATGGAATAATGTTTGATGTGAATATAACCAATAATATGCACCGTATAAATCGTTTATATAGTCCCATCTCATAACATTGAAGCAAATTACCATAATATACACCGGATAAATCACATTTCAAATATTCATATCGCATAACATCTAGCAAATAACCATAAATATCAAACATAATGCTGAGGACATAACTCTACTTACTATAGTGTCTGACACACTCACGTGTAATCATAAAATATAAATATACACACATACATACATAGGATTAAAACATACGTAAGATATAAGTATAGATTTGGGAGATAGGATTGTGGTGGGTTATCCAAGTTAAGTATCTCATCTCAAATTGTTTGAGATTTGGCATAATCAGAAAGAAAAATCTGTGAAACACACTCTTAAAAGAATATAGTGTTGGTGTCTGTTTAATATCATTTGGAATGATTTTCAACAACACTGCTGCAGATATATAAAAGATGTTTTGTACAGAGGCGTTTTGAACTTAGGAAAATTAAGGCAAATGAAGATTAGAGTACGAAATAGACCGCAGATGGTGTAAATAGATTCTGGAGGTCTGAGTTAGGAGATCATTGCGGGGGCTGCAGGGGATGTAGTTACGCCACTTAAGAGAAGGGATTGTATCACTCATGGCATGTATAATTGCGTCATCCGCAAAAAGATAAGTTTCAGTGGCATTCGTATGAAGAGGTAAATTATTAATGAAAAGGAGAAAGAGCAAAGGGCCAAGAATATAGCCTTAATGGACTCCACTTTTGACGTATTGTAAAGAAGAGGTGGCATTGGCCACATAAACACACTGTTGCCTTCCTGCTATGTAAGAATCAAATTTAGCAAGTGAATTATCAAAGATTTTGCATGCCTTGAAGTTTTTCATCAGTAGTTCGTGATCTACTAAATCAAATGCTTTTTAAAATCTAAATAAATTGCTCCGATTATTTTTCCGTCATCTATAGCTGCTAGCCATGTATCAACCAACTTTGTTAGGGCAGTTTGACATTAATGCTTTTCTCTGAAACCTGATTGTGAGTTATGTCGAAGATTATATTTCGTTACAAATCTCTTGTGGATTAATAAATTCGTCAGCTGATCGATAAACTGTTGTATGTTATCTAGTTGGAGTAATATATATATATATATATATATATATATATATATATATATATATATATATATATATATATATATATATATAAGGTAATAAATATATATAACTGTGAAATATACAAAATTATTGGCGAAATAATTTTCATATATTTTTCATTCATATATTGTCAACTGTGAAAAATATATCGTTATATTTTCACACGTAAAAATACAAGATTTCCCATCATGCCATGCGACGTTTGTGTGTGCCTACAGAAGTTGCACCTGCAGCAAGAAAAGCGAGCACTCTGAGAGCTAGAACAAATAACTGGAAACTGCATTAACTTTCAGACATGCAAATTATTTTTGCCGTTCGCGTCTCAATGAAGTTATTACCGCTGAGGCCTACTACATTGACAAAAATGATATACCCGCTGTGATGCATTGCAGAATCGGACTTGCTTTGTGGTCAGATATGGTCAAATAGTTTACAAAATGTCAAAAATGTAATTTACTGTATCACATTAGATCATCACAATCCTACGGCTCTCTAAAGTCGCTGACATTCACAGTATCAGCCTGTGAATAGTGTTGAAAGTGAGACAAATTTACGAAAAGGGTGGCAGGGGTGGTGTACTGAAGAGCGAGTTAAATCTTCTAACCTTCGATTCAAGAGCAAGCTTGGTATTGTAATAAATTTGGGTATGTTCCATTTGTATTTACGTCTCCATTTATAGGTTCGTTAGATTTTAGTGATAAGCTGTTTGATTATGGGAAGTCGGTGTTGGGAAAATATTTCCCAGCCCGAGTAATTAGCCAATTTCTACGAACAGACGTCATACTTCGAGTTTTTAAGAGACTTTGCAATGGCGCGGATTGGTTTCGTAGTTGGAGATGGGGTCAGACTAGCATAAGTGGGCATGGAGCCAAGTGGTTCCTATTTTATTCAGAGGTGTTGATTGATTGTGCCTATCGGTGGGAGATATTCGTGACAAGAACTACTGTTTTGTGCCATGGAATAAGTGGGAAGAGGTCATCCCTTTGTTTGGAGATGCCTTTCATTGTAGCAGTTAGTGGAAGTACACGTGCGAAACGCGATTCAGAGTGTTGTTTTTAGGACTCATGGTACTAATTATACGGAACAACTGTGAACCAGTCAAAAAAACGGGTGAAGATACAATAGAGTATATACGGGTTTGGTGGTAAATAATTGGTTAATAATGAAAAGTAAAATTTTAGTAAGAAGTTATTTTGAGAGCTTATCCTATCTGTACCTAAAAATAAATAGAGACAAGATTCTATTGATGCAGTTTTAGTATTTTTATTGTTTCCTGCATTGGGTGTTTGCTAACAAGGAAACGCCATGTAATTGTGAAGTTGTAGTTGTGACATTGTGGTAATTCATTTATTGATTGGAGACAAATTGTATCTAGTCTTGGCGCGTTACGAGAACTTCTAGTTGATAACGAATGTTATCGGGAAGCACTTGGAAATAGGGGAAAACAAGGGACTTCCGCTCAACCTCACGCATGTGTTTGATTCGCTTGGTAGAGGAACCACTGTGCGTGTTACAGCATATAATGAAAAGAAAATTGTCTTTTCCTGCGTAAATACCGGATATATTTATTCTTGTAATACACACCACCCCACTCCCATATATTTTAACTCGTGACTTCGCCACTCATTAAAATATCACGTTTTCTGTACCACACGATAAAATATATCCGGTATTAACGTAGCAAAAGGAAATATTCTATATAATGGGATGATGAAATGTATCAGTGTGAGAAAAGTTGTATCGAAATATATTTTTCGAGTGTAATATTTCAAAGCATTTGTTTTTGGTAATGTTTGTATGCATTTATTTATAATTTGCTTAAGTTGGATTTTAAATTAATTCATCGGGCTTCATAAGTTTTGAATAACTTATTTCCTTGCCTTTATGTATTACATTGTATTTCCTTAAATTATCTTAAAATTTTCAGAAAATGGAGGAAGAAAATAATCTCTCTCTCTCTCTCTCTCTCTCTCTCTCTCTCTCTCTCTCTCTCTCTCTCTCTCTCTCTCCACGCACACAGAAAATAAACAGATCATAAATAAAATAATCCTTCAATGTATATATGAGTGTATTATGAAGTAATGAGGAGGTGTCGGTAAAAAAAAAAAAAAAAAGTATATATCAAATATGACCTCATTTAAACTAATTTTCCACATGAATCATATTCATGTTTTCATTTAATGACTGAATTTACCATTTCTATTCGCTATTCAATAACATACCCTATGAACTCTTTGGCATGCAATAAAAAGCTTACAGGAGAAACTCTCGATTGAATCAAATACTAAAACTTGGTTAGCTAGCGATTACCTCTCATCGCACTCATATCTATGTCTGTAAACATTAGAAAAATTGGGTGTGAATGAGTATTGATTACAAACCGAATCAAGTTACTATCGAAGTTTGGGGAAAGCGTGTGTTACCGAAGTAGATTACTTACTTTTCAAGGCCATAAAAGAGATGTTTGAATGCAGAAATAGCACAATAAATACGCAAAACTTAACAGATAAACTCGCAATCATTAAAATATTTAGTTCAAAGATGCTACGATCTAAAGGCTGTCGGGTTATACTGTCCTGTAATGTTACACCCACCCCGACAATGTTCACTACATCAGCAGTCCGCGCAAAAAAAAAAAATAAAAAAAAACTATTAACGAAAATATTCATTTCATTTTTTGTATGAAAACAATAATTAATTAAACAAGATGCACTGTTTAGGACATTAAATGTAGGATAAAAATTTGTAAAATGTTACTGTTATAAATTATAAAATGTTCGGAATTTCTTTTGAATCGACTTAGTAATAAGGCTTACACGGCTGCAGTGTTAACGGCAATGGCACAAACAAAACTGTATGGGGAAAAACAGTGTTGGATTACCAATAGGCAGACTTAGCACGTGCTTAGGGCATCAGCGAAGCAGGGGGAAAAAAAATTTTTTTTTTTTAGAAATTACGGTTTAGTATTGTTTTTATTTTGAATTACATGGGGGGAAGGGGCACCATAATCTTTTCAGTATTTAGGGCCTCTAAAAGTCTTAATCCGGCCCTGGAAAAAAAACCCCATATATATTGACGTTCACAGCCGTCAAATATATAATAAAGAAGATAAAATGTAAGATTTTTGGAGAAGATATAAAGAAATATTTCATTCGCGAAATGGAAACATTTCGTATTGTTTCCACTGCACTCCTGAAATATATCCTTATATCTATTCAGATACTAACACACACACACACACACACACACACACACACACACACATATATATATACATACATACATACATACATACATACATACATACATACATACATACATACATACATACATACATACATACATACATACATACATACATACATACATACATACATACATACATAGTTAACACATTTAAACTCATTTAGCCGCTAGTACACGCAGTCTATACTTTGCATGTGATAAAATGAAGAGTTTCTACCCTACATTTCGGACAAAGTTCTTATCTACGATATGCAGGTATTGATTTCCAAATATTATATACGACCTTAAAATACCGGATGGTGGTGAAAGCTTAATACTTAGTCATCACGAAGAAAAGAAACTAAGTTAAATCGTGTGTTGATGTCACTTTATTTTGCACAAAAATAATTTCCCAAACGAAAACTACAGTACATTAATATTTTTACCAATATAATCTCGTACTAATCAAGCGTTTTATGCTTCTTCATCACAAAAACTGACGATAAACATCTGAATGAAAGACACCATGAACGTTAAACCTAGGTATTTACTGACCGATATTGAAAAGGAAATTAAGCGTTGCTGGATTTTGAATAAAATGACGAATTACAAAATGCAAATTCTAAATGGAAGGATTTTATATTTGTAAAAGTTCCACGCAAATCTAGATTATCGCCTTTCACTTTATCTGTGAACCGTACAAACCTTCTCAGTTGTGACTTTTGAATCAACCTGAGATATATGGAAATCTAGAAAAACAACCACCGCTGAATGTTGTGACGAAGGCGGTGATAAATTAAAATTCAAAGTTGGTGCGTATATCAAGCTAGAATATTGATGCAAAAGCATTCACTTTCCTGACGCAGAAGCTGCTCCAACTAAAATTTCATTCTCGAAAGATCTATCACTGTAAGCATTTGGAAGATGTTAATATTTTCTGTTGAGAAGAGACAGATCTGATATTTTATTAAATACCGATAAATAAATAGTGCATAGGTCAAACTAATCGTTTTCAGCAGTTGGATGAGGACATTCATTTCACCTACTAGCGTTTTCCGATCCCGCATCACTACGGTAAGAAAAAAAAAAAAAAACTGGAACGACGTCAGATGAATTACTCTCACGCAGCATACTTGTCGAGAAATTAATATTAGTTATAAAATCGAAACAAGAGTATTATTCAAATAATTATTCATTGTTCAAAATTCATACACTAACAAACTTTCTTTTTGGTAACGTTTCAAAGCGTACTGAACTGCCCACCAGTTGTCACGTTGAGATCACAGACCATGTTTGAGTTTCATATCACCTGTATTCAGTTTGAATACTAGAATCGGTGAATCGGTGAATACTAGAATCGGTGAATCGGTGAATACTAGAATCGCTGAAGCTTCGCTTTCGCTGTGCAAAAACTTAAGAATCGCAACATCATCGTCAACCATTTGCATCAACAAAATTCTGCAATACAAAGGAGGATTCACATTACTATCAGTGACACAGAGTAAATACTACATAAATACATCCATGAGAATATACACGTGTGTTGTGTATTCAAAAGTAGGTCAGAACATCCGTATGCGTGATGCGGCTTCTTGTTACCTTATAATAGCCTTTGTACGCTTTAAAAAAAAGTTCCAATGATTAATTTAAAAAAATAGTTATTATAATAAAATCATAATCAATAATATCCTAGTACTACCTTGATCAGGAATGGTGTATCATCTCTCGTAAGTATGTGACAGCAAATCACACTGGATGATTCACGTTTCGTGACATCCTCTTGTACCACATACACACTCAAGATGCTACAGCTTTCCCGATCAACTTACTTTCTTAATATTGCGTTAAAGTATATTAAACAATAGACATTAAACCTTTCTGTTAGGGGACGCCCAAGGGACTAACTCATTCTTCCATTAAAGAGGTGTTGCTAATTCAGGATCACTAAAATATTGAATTATAACAATGATACTATGACAATCTGTCCAATATGAACAGGTCTCCGTCTAATTCGGGTGACCGTTAAGACATATTTTACTGTACCTAAATACTCTGACCGATTCCAACAGGGTTAAGGCGTGAGGTATGTTGTGCGCTGTTGTCAAGCATCCAAATTTCACGTGCCACTTGATAACAGTTGGTGTTTTTCTTATAATGTTCGTTTATGACAGTATCTGGAGAGTAACTGACGACTCTGCGGCATCATGGATACGAGTAAATGTCAATTTGGACAGGTACATCACTGTGTATAACCGTATTGCACTGATGTTAAACTTTTAAACTTTATTTAAATCTAACTTTTTCAAAATATAACTCATTAAAATAAAGCAGAGTTTGGGGGGGGAGGGGGCGGGGTCTATTTAAAATTATTTGATGTGATAATTAATTACACAAGACTAGAAATCAAACGTTTGTGGGATCATTTGGAAAACATTGTAACTTCACAAACCTTGTATGACCCAGAACCCATCCTAAAAAAGATGCTCTTAGGTAAATGTTTAATTTTTTAATGCTTTTACAGATAAATCAATCAAACATACATACATACATACATACATACATACATACATACATACATACATACATACATACATACATACATACATACATACATACATACATACATACATACATACATACATACATACATACATACATACATATGTGTTTATGCATTCATAAGTACATACATACATACATACATACATACATACATACATACATACATACATACATACATACATACATACATACATACATACATACATACATACATACATACATACATACATACATACATACATACATTAATTCTTTCTTTCACGTACACTTTTTCTAAATATATGAGGTAAGAAACCACGTGATATGGAATCCATCTGCATTATCAATAACCTCATTCTCGTGGTTCGAAACTGATGAGTGATGGGATGATTACACTTTCTTTCAAACATCGTCTTGGATGCATACCTGACAGCTGATTTTCCACATGATAATTATATATATATATATATATATATATATATATATATATATATATATATATATATATATATATATATATATATATATATATATATATATATATATTATGTAGAATCAAATTACAACAACAAATTAGATGTCATTTCCCTCTGTGAATATCAACTCTCCTCCTCGATAACAATTCATACATATTTCGGAATTTAAGTGTTGTGTTGAACAAATTTGCAGATTGTCGTGTTCATTAATCTTCTTGCATATCAGCCTGTCAGCTTTTTGAAATAAATAAATTTAACTTTTTTTTATATAACAAAAACATACCTTCAATCTATGATCAACATACATGTAAACATATGACTATACATACCTGTATATTTATTGCATAGCAAATTGGCATACATTCTATTTTGCATAAATATCTGATTTTCTACATGTGCATAAGAAACATACCTGAATAACATAAAGTATATTGTCGATATAAATGTGTCAAAAATTAGACATTACACGAAAAAACAGTAGTAAACCAGGAAAAAGATGTAAGATATTCCGTGTATACTCGCTTTTAAGTCTAGTTCAACTGTAAACAACAGAGACTTTGATCTGCCGTTGCATAATGCGCCAGCAGATTAGGGTCTATATTGTTTGTTCTACTGATTACTCTTAGCAAACTACATAGACTAAGATCAGCAGTCGCATTATGCGACGACAGATCTGGGCCTATGCCGTTTGCGGTTGGATCCAACTTACAAGCGACTACAGACACTACATACACTTATTATTTTCTATCAAACTTGTTAAGCCTGGATAAGATTAATGGAGAGGGCAACCTTTCCAATAATTTATGTTGATTTAATTCCTTGTGTTTTCTGTTGAGTAGAATTAGCTCTATCGTTATAAGTAAATATTTTGCTCAATGCACCCCATTTCTCATAGAATTTTGAACTTAATTTGGTTTTTTTTGGAATATAAATTTTCTTTCTTTCTTTTTTTGTTTTTTTGTTTTTGTTTTTGTTTTTGGTTTTGTTTTAACGGCACTTGGCACTGTTAACACATTACTGGCTATATCATGCCTAGGAAATGGGAGCTAAGTGCCTTTTCCAAGGACACACCAAGACAGAATTCAGAAATATATTGAATTTCTTAAACCTCAATCATGCCTTGCATATTCAAATTCATTTGTTCTTTAATTTCATAATATAAGTGATATTTGGTAATAAAAATTACACAGTTTAATAATTCTGAGTTTTTGTGTTACCACGAATAATTTGCTGCGGTGTAAAATACAATAGTAATCCGTTTTTGTTTTGGGGCTTTGGGGTGGCGGTGGGGGTGGAATTATATATTCAGAATCGTTTCACCAGAACTCATTAGTAAGATTACATTCTCAAAATGAATGGTTTCTTCGTCTTCTTTAAAGAAACTACATAGATTATATTAAATTGCACCCGTCTTGTTTAAATAGATTTTACAGGTAATATTTTTCTGTGGAGTATTCAGGAAGCTAGACGGAAACCATTCTATTACAGAGTCTTTAGTGCTTTGGAATACATTTTTGTAAGTTTTTTCCCACATCTCTGGGTTAGTAATAAAAATATACATTTACAAAATTAATTGATTATACCAGTAACGATGGTCGATGTACATGAAAGAATGTGCAAAATAAAATAAAATGTGCTTCATCTCACACTGCACATGAAAAGAATGAATGATACCTACGCCCGTGTTATTAGAATGTATACATTCTTAAGCATTATTTACTATTATTGTTTATGTGTTTGTAACAAAGTCACATTCCTCATCATCATTACACATTGGCTATGCAACCAGACACTATTTACATATGTAGCATTACCCATTGGCTATGCAACCAGACACTATTTACATATGTAGCATTACCCATTGGCTATGCAACAAGACACTATTACACATTGGCTATGCAACCAGACACTATTACACATTGGCTATGCAACCAGACACTATTACACATTGGCTATGTAACCAGACACTATTTACATATATAGCATTACACATTGGCTATGCAACCAGACACTATTTACATATATAGCATTACACATTGGCTATGCAACCAGACAATATTTACATATGTAGCATTACACATTGGCTATGCAACCAGACACTATTTACATATGTAGCATTACACATTGGCTATGCAACCAGACACTATTTACATATGTAGCATACACATTGGGTATGCAACCAGACACTATTTATATATGTAGCATTACACATTGGCTATGCAACCAGACACTATTTATATATGTAGCATTACACATTGGCTATGCAACCAGACACTATTTATATATGTAGCATTACACATTGGCTATGCAACCAGACACTATTTACATATTTAGCATTACTCATTGGCTATGCAACCAGACACTATTTACATATTTAGCATTACACATTGGCTATGCAACCAGACACTATTTACATGAAGCACCAAATCTGTCTTTACCGGCTTAATCCAGTTTGCCGATCTTGGTGGTTTGCCCGCCTGTTCATGTGTACTAAAGTCAAGACAGTCAATAAATAAACATCAATAAAGGCACCTAATGGTTTGGGGAATTGTGGATTTGTTGCACCTGTAAAACCATGGCGGCTCCTTTTTATCCTACTTAATTATTGGTAACGAATCTTTTATTGCGCTAAATCTTTTCAACCAGTGAAGGTTCCAAACAAAGTGTTGTGCGTTTCATGATATGAGCAGCCAATAATGCCATCTTCATAAAGACTGATTTCTTTGCGAAAACAGTGTGTTCTAGACCTAAATTGTAAAAACTTAATTTAAAAAAAGTACTTCTCAACGAAAAAGAATTCTTGATGAAGAATTGCAAAAGTCTTCCAGAAAACTACTATTTACTTGAAAAAGTGCAATCTTCATGACAAATGTCATATTTTTCAGGAAAAAAATTATCATTACACATCTAAGCATTTTTTCACGACAAAAGTGCCTTTGTTCGTGAAAATGCGTTATCTTCATGAAGAATGTCACTTTCTTCGCGAAGAAGGTGCCTTTCCTCGTTGATGAAAAAAAAAGTTAAATTTTAATTAAAAATTTGAAGTTTTCACGAAAGAGGTAACAATCTTCATGAAGATTATAGCGATGTGTTTGTGATGAAAGAAGACTCATTAAAACAAGTTTTTTCATGAAAAAGTCGCTTCATTTATCACATGTTGAGCCAGGGTACACCCTTTTTACATTTTAATTTATCACTTTTTCGTGAAGGTTTTTACAATATTGATTCGACACATTTTCGTAAGAAAGACATTTCTTCAAGAACAAAGTGAATTTTTTTAATGAAAAAGCCACATTATTCACGAAAAAAGTTAAAGCTTTTCTTCACGTAAAGTCATGACGTTAATAACACGAACGGCCATTGTTATGCGACAATCATGAAGATAACAAGGACGACAAGATGACATACTGATCAATGTTGTTGTTATGGCCAACGAAGGTTGATGAAGACAAAGATGAGCATTAGAATAATTATAACCACACCGATGATCAAAATAGTAATAATACATGGTTGACTGTGAACAAGCGTTTGCCGGAGCAAGAAGGAACAGTTTAAGCTCGAGGGTTCAAGGTCTTTCGAAGTTCTCTGCGAAATGTTTGAACATATGTACGGCAAACCGTGTGATTTAGTTTTTCTTACATGACTAATTACTAGAAACATAAGTAATATAACTAATTACATTCAAAAATAAGGCTTTAAAAAGGAAACCAAAAGAAAAAAAGAAAGAAAAAAAAAAAAACCTACTCAAGCAGCACGTACAGAAAGTACCTGCATCAACCCAACCGGAACCGGCTGTAATAATACTGTGTTGATAAAAACATAACGGGATGGGCACTGAACTTGAACTATGGGTGATATTTCTTGATTTCCTTAAATACAATAGTCACAGTGATGTTTTTTTTTCTCTTGTCTTTAAAAAAAAAAAAAATTTATTTTTTGCTTGTGCCTGAAGTTTTTTTCGGATCACTCTCCTTAGGGCGTTTAATCTAAGGGTGGGTTAGTGTATTCAAAATAAATTATTCTATAGGTCTACCCAGATTTGAGGAGCCATTTTTTTTTTTTTTTTTTTCTCTTTTTTTTTGGTGAAATATGGTAGAGTCTAAGCTTTTTGTAAACAGGGGACTTAGGCTGGAAACAGTATGTAAACAAGACTTGTTACCTTAAAAGTTTTCATATAACTAGACCTACTTATGGGAATAAAACCGCGCTTTGTACCCCCAACAGTTGCATACCTCTGTGTAAATTGCATGTCAAACGAGTAACACATGTGCAAATATGGCATTTGATAAAGCTTTTTACCCCTATTATCCGCTCGATTCCATGCTTTGTTAACATAGATATTTATGTTTTAACAGACCCCAAACGAAGCAACAATATTAAGTGATTTATTCCTTTTAAACAGAAATTCGTAATCTTTGGATTGACCAAAGTCTGGCAAAATAATGGCCAAGAAATTATAAGGCTTTGTCCGAACGTAACATGATTATTTTCTTTTCCTGTTGATTTAGAGAAAGATGCTTGTAAAAAAAACAGATATAGGTATTCAAAAGTTTTCGCTATATAGACAGTAATTAGCAGTTTATTCAAGCTAATACACACACACAGACACGCATATATATATATATATATATATATATATATATATACAGTGTATATCTGTATAGTTTTAGTGTATCACTAATGAGAAAGCTAAATATTTTTATCTCTAAAGTCTTTTTTTAAAATTATAAATGTTCTTTAATCCCGTTATATGTTAAAATTTATGATAATTAGAGTAAATGACATGTACAATGCAGGAACATATACTTTTTTGATGCTTAATTACCAGTTATATGAATGATAACTTATCATGTCACTCTCTCTCTCTCTCTGCGATCTTTGCAATCGTTCTGATATTCGTTTTCACATTTAAATCAGTAATGTTTCTTATTTATTTGTTTACGATGAAAATATATTTTTTCTTGGAATGTAGTGGATAGAATATTGAAGTTCGATTAATATTGGTATATATACATGTATATGCCTGTTATCAATGTTGAAATATAATTATTGTATGGTTTACTCAAGGACTAACTGACTTATTGCAATCAAGATACTATAGTGTGTGTGTGTGTGTGTGTGTGTGTGTTTTACTCTTTCAATTGTGTCTTATATAAGATATCTTTATTTCGAATGGAAAGGAAAAGTGTGTCAAGACACGAAAAGGATCCCAAAAAATTTCCTTTCATTTTGTATTCAAAACATAAACCAGCTAAATAAATACACATAAATGGCGATTTGCAACTGATCCTACTGCGTTCATTTCCTTTTAACTAGCAAGCCACTTTATTTGAAATAATTAGATTCATAAGTCAATAGCGGCCCGCAAATAGCATTTCCAGTCCATTCATTAAAAAAAAATAAAGGATCCCCCAAAAATTCCTTTTATTTTGCATTCATAACATAAACCAGGTAAATAAATACACATAAATGGCGATTTGCAACTGATCCTACTGCGTTCATTCCCTTTTAACTAGCAAGTCACTTTATTTGAAATAATTAGATACATAAGTCAATAGCGGCCCGCAAATAACATTTCCAATCCATTCAAAAATCTTGATGGCAGGAAACAAGCGATCTTCTGTTAATGTGATTTGTTATAATGTCTAAATTTATTATCGGAAGAGGTTCAGTTTATATCTCCCGTATTGTCACATCATCCAACAGTGACTTTCGGACATGCCCTTGTCAAAGATACAAGAAAGTAACAATCAAATATGCGGATACAAATACGTCTCTTTTGATATGTGCAGTTAAATTTTTCTGGCTGAATTATGGATCTACTATTCTATCCTTCCTTCCTTACATACATACATACATACATAAATACATACATACATACATACATACATACATAGATACATACATACATACATACATACATACATACATACATACATACATACATACATACATACATACATACATACATACATACATACATACATAAATACATACATAGATACATACATACATAGATACATAGATACATAGATACATACATACATACATACATACATACATACATACATACATACATACATACATAAATACATACATAGATACATACATACATACATAGATACATACATACATACATACATACATACATACATACATACATACATACATACATACATACATACATACATACATACATGTAAATGCACACTCATATATGTAAACGAACACGCTCACACACACACACATATATATATATATATATATATATATATATATTTATATATATGATATACATTAGCATACATACATGCTTGCATACATAGATACATGCAAATATGCATACATACTTTAGTTACTTACATAGTTGCTTACACACGCACATGCATTCATTCCTCCATACATACATACATACATACATGCATACATACATACCAACATACCAACATACATACATACATACATACATACATACATACATACATACATACATACATACATACATACATACATACATACATACATACATACATTCTGTATTGCGATCTGCAGCCAAGCTTCTACAATAGGTTGATTGTATGGCAAGCGGTTGCAGACAAAAATTGCCATTTTTTATATTAGAAAATGGCCTGATTGTCTAATATTAGAAAATCATTTTGTAATATTAAAAAATTATCTTCTGAGATCAGATAATTATTTTCAATTATTACAAATGCCCATTTTTGTGGACAATCATAATAATTTTCTAATATTTAAAAAATACCCATTGTAACCCATTTTCAAATATGGAAAAATTATTTGTAATATTAGAAAATGTGCAGATTTTCCAGTATTATTAAGTGATTTTCTAATATTGGAAAGTGGGACTAATCTTTATATATTAAAAAAATTGTGCAGATTTTCTAATATTAGAAATCATTTTCTAGCATTAGAAAAAATTATGTTCTAATAGTTGAAAATCAGAGGCATGTCCACATATCCTTGGCATATGAAAGGAAAGTTTTAATACTGTCCATATGAACCTAATGTCTTTGTTTGTCTCACTTATTGACACATTGAGATGCCCTTGATTACATTAGAAAGATATCAGTGTATTTACGTAAACACCATATGACGTAAGGATGCGTGCGCATTAAAATTGCTATTCTCATTATTGTAAAATGCCTACAGTGCTATTTCACGTGACGTTCTTCGTACTTTAAGGGTGAAGAAAGATTCACACTGTAGATATGTGAGTCAGATAATATGTAATGCAGATTATCAACAACGTGCTATGTATAACTAACCGTAGCCTAATTTTAGGACTGGGTGTAGTGCTCACTCACTCTCTCTCTCTCTCTCTCTCTCTCTCTCTCTCTCTCTCTCTCTCTCTCTCTCTCTCTCTCTCTCTCTCTCTCTCTCTCTCACACACACACACACACACAAACACACACTCTTTCTCTCTTTGTCTCCTATATTCAGCGCCTACTCACGTTTTTTTCGATCCAACTGTTAAAAATCTCATTTCCGACAATGACTTTCATAAATAGCCATCAAAATAATTTATATAGTGTATCTAACTCATATATATATATATATATATATATATATATATATATATATATATATATATATATATGCAATTTCCTGTGTTTATGTTTCTCGATAAGGTCATTTCAATTAAGTGACAAGTAGTTAAAACCCCAATGAAACCACATAATGCCATCAAGCTAACTATGTTAATATTCACATTTCCTGTACCAATTTTGTTATTTGAGGTCAGAAGTCAGGAAGTGAATACATTATTAACCCTTCGATTTTGATAGGGATACTGTGATTGAACAGGCTGTCTGTTAAATTATTTATGCAGATTCAAAACTAAAAAAATTAATAATTCCTTTGTGTGCGTGTGTCGGGGTGGGTGGGGGGATTAACAATGTGATTTAAAAAAAAAAAAAAACTTACTATCCGTCCAGACTTTCCGGAATGCCGTTTGATCAATTTAATAAATACAACTTTTGTTTGATCATATATCGTCTGCACGTCGACCCTACATCTGTCTGAATCATATGTCAATTAGCCTAGATGTTAGAAACTTAAGGTTCGACATAAATCACACTTTATCATCAGTGACGTATTTCTTTTGATCTTGTATATCCATCATCCAAATTACGTGGTCTCTATGTCCGTTTATATATATATATATATATATATATATATATATATATATATATATATATATATATATATATATATATATATATAAACAAGATGTTTTGCCAATGAATGTTTTGGGCGTATTTTAAATATTAAGTATGTCATGAACGTTTGATAACAAATTGTAATCAAATACCAGTAATTGATAGATTTGACGTGGTTTTATTTCATATCCACCCCTTTTTTTAGTGAATCTCTCTCTCTCTCTCTCTCTCTCTCTCTCTCTCTCTCTCTCTCTCTCTCTCTCTCTCTCTCTCTCTCTCTCTCATAGAGTCTTCAAATGAATAAACATTAAGATAATACATAAAAAGTGACTTCTTAATTTTTTCCAACGACCACATTACTCTTTAACAGTGAATCTTCTTTTTTGAACACAAAACACTAAATGTCAATAACCAACTTTCTAATTAATTATGCAATTTTGATGATGACGCAGAATGACGCACGTTGCATTTTTGAAGCACATTAACTATTGAGTTCAAGCAAGCTCCACTACATCAAATATTAGGTTTAAATGCTATCAGAGGAGTTTCCTGGGCGTGTGAGGTACCCCCCAAAAGACAGAACATACCTTTGATAGAAAGATTAGCATCAGTTAGTTAGAAGATATGAAGGTCATATTTACGATGGACTTATTATCATTTCAGACTGAGCGTAACATTGGTCTAATCTTCTTACTTCATCGAAATTTTCTTATACTCTATAGTCTAATTCCGTAACAAGCTACGATAAATACATGGCACTGAACGTCACCTCCTATTACAGGACTCACGGTACTAATTATACGGAACAACTGTGAACCAGTCTAGAAACGGGTGAAGATGCCATAGAGTATATGCGTGTTTGGTTGTCCATAATTAGTTAATAATGAAAAGTAAATTTTTAGTAACAAATTATTTTGAGAGCTTATCCTATCTGTACCTAAAAAAAAATAGAGACAAGATTCTATTGATGCAATTTTAATATTTTTATAGACTTGACTTAGGAACAATCAATAACAACAGTAGCACCTGATTCATTAGGTGCAGAATGGATAGCCTTCTGTTCATGTCCAAGTAGATCCAAAATATGCCGCGGCTCATGTGGTTTTCTTAACACGGAAGCTTGCATCAAGGATGGGTCTATACTGATAAATATAGGTTTGATCATGAGCATTTAGATATTTAAAGTTATTGAATTTTTGATATCATGTGGTTTCCATAGGTTTACAATGGGAGTTGAATTAGTACCGTGAGTCCTACAAGGCCGACCTGTGTATAGTTCCTGCCATTTCAGTCAAATTCGCACTATGAATCAGACTGTGTTCCTATGTAGAGGTCCTTTAGCAGCGGTAACCGATATGCATACATTCAGACTCTTCGGTTATTTTTCACGTAGGCACATATTACTTGCGGTTGTCACATATTACTTGCGGTTGTCACATATTACTTGCGGTTGTCACATATTACTTGCGGTTGTCACATATTACTTGCGGTTGTCACATATTACTTGCGGTTGTCACATATTACTTGCGGTTGTCACATATTACTTGCGGTTGTCATTTGTGGTTATTGAGAATAAAGCTCTATCTGTAACGCGCTGTACTCAACAGGTAGCGCTACTGGGGTTCCCTGGAGCTGTCGATTTCAGATTTAAAGGAAGCTCCTGCTACGCTCAATCCGAAACGACAGGAATAGGTGCGAAATATACGGTGCATAGAGTACTGTAGCCCCATTCTATATCGAGGGATGATGTTAAGGAAATCAAAATGCTGAACCCATGGACATATTTGTTGGTAGGTTCAGATGGGCAACTTTGGGTCCGAGTACAAAATTAGGAGCGTTCCTAAGTAAAGATTACCTTCATTACGCATCTCAGGGCCTGTCTATCTTAGTGATTGTGCGCTTTCTTTGCATCTTATTGTTTCGGGTTCAATTCCTGGTACCGGCATATGCATGGTAAACGATACACATCAAAGAACGATGGATTTATTCTGGTTTTTCGGCTTTCTCCCCCTAATAGACAATTCATGCGAACATCTGAGCCGTATAGGCTACGTTGTTTACTTTGCTATAACTCGTTGTGTAAAACTATTTTAATAATTACGTAATTCTTCCTTCACAGGAAGAATTTATTTTTTTTTTTTTTAAATTACCACAAAATTCCGACCCACTCCTCACCCTTGCCAAATTGTTCAGTGCTCTTTCCAAAGATTGGCTGTTATAACATTTTCGTTATAAGTATAATTAAGAAAAGCATGGTTATCAGTCAGGAATATGTTGGCATATGTTGCAACCATATGTAGTTCCTCTTTTCAACGTCTATAGAAAAAATCATTCACAACATTGACGTCAAAATGCGATGTAAATCGTTTTTATACTTGTAGATAGAATGTATATGGTTGTTCATGTAGAAATGCAATTATATGTCATATAAATGGTAATATTATCACATATTATTAACATTTTTTTCGTAACGTTTCCTTAAGTTTCTGAGCGACGAGTTGCTGACTGTTATATACTACTTGATGGATTAACCGATTCATTGATCGATTCGTCGATGATTGGATTCATTACTTGATTGATTTATTGATATTTACTTAAGTCATTGAAGAACTTTGTTTCTTCGCAGCCAGCGGTATTGTAACAGAGACTGAATTAATTCAGACTGTCAGGCAGTTCATCCCTGGTTCAACAACGATCCCACCCCCACCCGAAACCCCCTTAATTTCGAAATACAAACGTAATAGTTGTATTATCAGAGTTGTAAAGAGATTTTTTATACGTGGGGGAATATTCTTACAAGGGCAACCTAATTAACAATTTAAAGAACTCGATCGCCCGGGCAAAAATCCACTTAGACCAACTTCCTCTTCATTGTTTCCCTCAGAGTTTTCTCAAAAACTGACTGTACTCTCAGCGGTATTGTAACAGAGACTGAATTAATTCAGACTGTCAGGCAGTTTATACCTGATTCAGCAAAGACCCCACCCCCACCCCAAACCCCCTTAATCTCAAAATACAAACGTGATCGTTCTCTTATATACTCTCTCTCTCTCTCTCTCGGTACAAAAGTGGCAGATAGTACAATACATGAACATGGTTAAAATGATATATATTGAGAGTACTGACATTTTCGGAAACAAAATACCATAATTGTATCAAAAGAGTCACAATCATAGAGAAGCACTATTCTCATTCACTCACACACATACACAAGTACACAATACCCCCACCCCACGCACCCCACACATACACGAACACATCCTTATATCGAAAAGGATTTGTGAGAAAGATTCATCTGTAAACCAAGATATACATGCATGAGTGTGTGTGCCAATGAATGCGTGTGTTCTTGTGATATTAAAGGCAAAGTTTGACTCACTCCTATTTCAAGCAATATTTTTTTAATAAGATGATTGTAGTTTGTTTATTAAAGGATATTTTGTTCTATACCTAACTGACAGCTTAGTAAATATTTGAAGTCTGAATTATTTGTGGTGGATTAGTGGAAATAAATTGTGATGAATCAAATAAGATATGTACTGTCAACAAAGGCTGACTCATTTCCTTTACCATAAACATTAAACACTAATTTTAAAACTTACCAATACCCAGTATCGTAGCTTTTCGGTAAAGAGAGCGCTCGCACAACATACAACTTACACAAATAGGTGACGTGTGCCGTCGTGAGAAGCACGAGAAGCAGGATAACCGTATATACTTGCGTTTAGTCCAATACCAACTGTAAACTGCATAGACCCATATCTGCCGTCGCATAATGCGCCGGCAGATCTGGGTCTATGCAGTTTGTAAGGACTAATCAGTAGAACAAAAAACATTGACCCTGATCTGCTGGCGCATTATGCGACGGCAAATCAGGGTCTATGTTGTTTGCATTTGGACTTAAGATATACGCGAGTATATACGGTAATACTTTTGGTTTGGGCGCATCCGAATGATGCATGAATACATATGTTGATTTGGTGCTGGACAGCAAAACAGCTCATAAAAGACAATTAACTGCTGAGGCAATGAGCAGTAGCGTACTAACGAGTGGGGGGGTGGGGGGGTGGGCGGACGGGGCGGTTGCCTCGGGCGCCAGAGGTCTTGGGGCGCCAAAACCACTGATAAAAATTCTGGCCTCGTATTCTGGCTCTTTGGGTCATCATCGTCGCCCTGGGCGCCATTTACCCTTAGTAAGCCACTGGCAATGAGAGTAAAGTGACTTGCTCAGAGACACCCCACGGCAGACGACCCGGGCTTATCTGAAAGGGAATCAAACCCGCAGCCAATGATTGTGAATCTGGAACGTTAATACATACAAACGGATATTGGAAATCACATATTTTCTTGTTAGATTTATCTTTGCGTAAATTGGCGAGGAGTCTCAACCTCAAATTCAAAAATCTGATGCGAGTATTAAAGTAATGGAATTTTAACGAAACCCATGTAGTCCAATGTCTGTCAATTACTAATACGTGTATTCGGAAATAATTCCAAAGACATACAGTCTCGGAAATAATACGTAGCGAAGTCTCTGCTATTTACAATATGCAGCAAAACATGTCCGTCAGGCCATATCTACGGAAAGGATATCTGACCACAAAAAATACAGCTTGAGGAATTCCCATCAAAATCTTTGTATCATTTTTCTTAGTCGAAGAACACATATTGAATATAGACAGATTTGACTGATTCTTATTCCAAATGTCACTGTTACGAAGGGCACTATCTGTGTCTTATGCAGATGTCAAAGATTCAAGAATAACTGTTTCAAAAGATTTTCAATCCACACCTTGCAATTCATGTACATCGAAGATATTTTAGAACTTTTGTCCAGAGTCAATGAATCAAGATGTTTTAGCATCATCTAATCTTGATTTAACTTAAGTGTCTCTCGCTTAGTAAATCCCACAGAAACAGACATACAGATGAACATAAACACATGTATTTTTATATTTTATTCGCATATATGTTAACGAGCACGTGTAAAGACAGAGAGCCTTCTTATAAATGACAGCTGTTTCTCTCTAGCGTAACTCATGTCGTACGCTGCCATGAAATCTTCTGTCGTGAAAGTATTCCTGACCCATACACGTCCTTCAAATACAGGTTTTACTGTACACTGTAGTTGTTAACTTAGGCCAATACATATTTGAATTTACCTGGACTAGTATTCTCGAAAGTTTCGAGTACGAAATTCAGGTATAATCTCAAAGGCTGAAAATCTTCAAACTCTTTAGCTTACTCTGAAGTTACAATCATGGAACTTGCATGGATCCATTAACGTTAGTTCCTCTGCTAGCATGTTTAATTTAAGTGACATAAAAGTACTGTGCGTATTCTACTAGGGGGTTAATTTACATCTTTACAGATATATACTGAAATACTTAGCATAAATCTGACTTGATTTAAATTTTACAGAGGGAGAAAATTTTGGGTTAAGTACGTTCTCAAGTTGAGAAGTTTTATGAAAGATAAGCGTCATGTACCTACTCCCAGGGCCGGCGCAAGGGTATTTGGTGCCCTTGGCTAACCTTCAGCCTTGCCCCCCCCCCCCCAATTAACGTTCGAAAATGAATATTGTCCATAAGCATGAATAAAAATTCTGCAGCTGTTTTTCTCTTTTATGTTTTTAGACGCTTATTATCTTCTATTTTAAGCTATTTCTCTTTCAATTTTTGTTCATTCAGTTTTTGCCGCCCCTCCCCTCCCAAATTTTGCCGCCCTAGGCGACCGCCTAGTTTGCAGTGGTTAAACCGGCCTTGCTTACTCCTCTTCATAGTACTACAACTAATAACGCTACTGCTTCTACTAGGATACACAATGAATACCTTCGTCTTACTAAGCTACAATTAAACAACGTCTGCTCATGTCGACGTGAACGAGTGCATTTCGTCGATATTTTGTGACTGTTATTTGTTTACATGACCCTTGTTTTGAATTAATACATCATAATACGTTACGGCAGTCGTCATAATAGCTTCCACTTTCATGAATAAACAATCTTTTCCAGATGATAAATCACATTTAACTTTATAACTTTTTCCGTGTATGCGAATATACATACGTCCGAAATTAGGATTATCATATTCATCAGGGTCATGGAGTATGGACTAGATATGGCTGGACTCATTACGTCACACTCATTTCCGATAGACTGGTTCGTATTTATTAAACTTCAAACAAACAAGTTATAACCACAACAACAGGTGATAACCTGAATAACCTGTTGACGATATAAACACCATTGAACTGGAATTCGGTGGCTGGTTTGTAGCTGGAACTCTCTCATGGGAAAGAAGTTCTTGCTCATTGTAACATCGGTTTGAAAGTTAGACCGGTAGCACATGGCACGATTAAACTTGACCCGAAAATAAGTATGGCAGTTCTTACAATAACAAATAACGCATTAAATCATCAAAGTATATCTCTCAAAACATTTACAAAGCTCCTAACGTTTAATCTTACGATTATTATATATGAGACCAAAATAACATAGGTGTACTTGTGCGTTTTGAATATTTACTATTACCTACCTTAGTGGTATGAATATTGGAAAATGAGGTGTGAATTAGGATTCGGTCGTTTTTGTTAGTTAGGGGTGAATTGGGATTCGGTCGTTTTTGTTAGTTATGGGTGGAATAGAAGGTGTGGTTTTTTTGCATAATTGTGGGTGGGGGAGGTCTGTCCAAAATTATAAACCAGCCTTGAGTTGTTTTTTTTTTCTCTCCTTGGTTTGATACGGATGCTGATATGAAAAAGAACCTTTGTCGTCCATAGGATTTTTTGAGAACCTATATACTTATGCCTGTGCATATTATCTTCACACCAAACTCAGTGTAGAGTAATATATATATATATATATATATATATATATATATATATATATATATATATATATATATATATATATATATATTGACCGATTTGGACTGTCTGTAGCCTGTAGCGTTTTTTATCTGTCGCACCAAGGCAAAACACTTCCTTTCTATGTCTTATGCTAGAGTCTATCTTCGAAACTATAAATATATATCACGTTTCATTCATTACATGGGTCCACTTTGTACTAACCGTACTATCTCTGTATCCGTGTTTATAGCAAGCGTATTATCTGAAATTAGGAAGTTTACATCATAGTGTGCACAATAAACCATGGCAATTCAAGATAACCCAAACGTGCGTCTGGTATGAATACAAGTAGATTGTACAAATCTTTCACATGTATCCAATTTTCCATCACATTATATACACTACGCTGAAAAGGAGGGAAAAAAATCCTTTGCTATTAAAAAAAATGTATTGGCACGATCGAAAATGTCACTAATAATTCAGAGTTTCCATGTCCAGGTCTATTCCACTCTATTTTGTTGATTAACTATTCTCCCAGGTAGTATTTATTAAGTAGGCATAAGGTAATTGTATATTTGATTTATGATATTTTGTACTGCCATGCCTTCGACAACATGCGTCTAATCAAAGCAGATCAATATACCCTTGCGTTTGTTGTGAACATTTCAAAATCAATGTTAGGAGCGTATGATATAATCTGAAATGTGATCGTCTCCAGGGGCATAGTGTGTACTACAGGATGTCATCTTGATTATTGGAAAAAATAATTAGTTTTTAATAAATAAAAGGCAACAAAAATTCACCCCACCCCCCACCCGTCACTTCTGAAACAAATATATAAATTCATCGTCAACGCATGAAACTCGTTAAAGAAAGAGTCTAGAATCAGTAGAAATGTTACAAGGTAAACCGTTTAGATCTAAACGTTTTGGGCAATACACAGGTGTCACAAGGTTGTTATCTAAACCTCTTGGGCAATACACAGGTGTCACAAGGTTGTTATGTCTGTAATTACTCAATCTCTTTATAGGATTTAAAACTCACATTGGTCGATATTGTGTGTTCTTGCATGGAGAAAACTGTCAGTCCAAATAGTCTTATTGAATGATAATAGCCAATTTTCTTTTCAAGAAAAGAGCTTGCTTTTGTTATTGACTGGAAGAAGAAAAAACAGGACAAATAAAATTTTATATACTGAAGGATCTTATTTTTTGTAGATCCGTACATGCTGATATTTGTTCTGTAGATATCTTTAGTGCTTAAAATTTTATAGATAATAACAAAACAAAAATATTGGATTAAAAATGACACTTTATTTGACGTTGATTAGAAAATAATGAATACAATTGCTTATATTAAGAACGCACATCGGACCCAGCACAGACCCCTGAGTAATACCACTAGTAACACTATTTCACTTGGAGTTACTATAAATCTGTGTGTTCTTTCAGACACGAAGTGGCTACTTGGATGAACGGACCAGAAAATCCAGAGGAAATCACCAGTATTGGATGCGCTACTTCAAAATGTGCGCGTGCCTGTTTCAGGAATCGAACCGGAGAAAACAGATGCAAAGTGAAAGTGCGATCCTGACCATCGGATATATTATTTGGGTTGGGAGTATTTATATAGAAAAATCTTGCTTCGTATGAAGAAGAAAAAAAGAAAAAAAAAAAGAATTAAAATCTCGCATTTGTTTGGAATCAGAAGCATAAAACGATCACTGTTCTACTCCGAAATTGAGGACATCGCCAGAGCTGTGAAAGAAGCACGTGTTTTTTTCGGGACAATCAAAATGACAAGATCTTGTTGAGACATGGCGATTGTATAATGGGTGAATTCTCTCAGTCCAACAACATACTTATAAATCTTGTAACACGTGCTCCACTTCTTAGCTTACATAGACTAGTTATTGTAATATATTGTTTCTTCTTTCCCCAAACAGCTGCAATGAGTATAATTAGTATTATGCTCTAAAAAAAATTAAGTTAGTACAACTGTGATGAAGCTGGTTTTGATCGAGATATGCACATAATGTAGGCTTTTAGTGACTTAAAAGCTACTCTTTTTTCCTCCATATTTTTCACAATATCGTGTGACCTGTTCAGCTTTGTCACCCACCCTAAAAACATAGCACTTTGTATGTTTACTGATTTTAGATTCAAATATATGCGATTCTATTTTTTTTTAATGATTTCAAATGGTGAAAATATAATGAGTGTAATGATTAACTGATTGGTGTTTAACTGCACAGCAACAACTTCCAGATTATTTAATGCCGAGGCAATCCAAGTAAAGTGTCTCGCTGAGAGACTCAACTGGGCAGTAGTACTAAGTAAATGTTTCGATGGTTACCTTCATGAAGCGCAATTACCATTGAGTCAGTGAAGAGTTCCCCATGCCGAAATCCCTTTCTGTTGTCCGGTTAGTTACAAGTAACAATTTTGCAACACGAGTTGTAGTTATATGTAACAATTTTGTAACACGAGTTGTAGTTACATGTAACAATTTTGTAACACGTGTTGTCTGCTCGAACTTACTCTCATTAGCAAATGGATTTTCATAAAACATTTTTAGTCATCACAAAATTATGCACTGACAATATTACACAATTGTCACTTTTGATAAGAATTGTCTAATCAAACGTATTAGACGTAATATATGTATGTGTGTGTATGTATGTGTATGTATGTATGTATGTATGTATGTATGTATGTATGTATGTATGTATGTATGTATGTATGTATGTATGTATGTATGTATGTATGTATGTATGTATGTATGTATGTATGTATGTGTGTGTATGTGTGTATGTATGTATGTATGTATGTATGTATGTATGTATGTATGTATGTATGTATGTATGTATGTATGTATGTATTTATATACGTATGTGCGTATGTATATATGTATTACAGTCATCACCCTCCTTGACTTATCTGACACAACAGACCATGATATATTACTACACTGTCTCCAGCATGTATCTGGCATTCGCGATACAGCCTTACTATGGTTCAAGTTATACTTAGTCGAAAGGACACAAAATTGTGTCAGTAAATGATAAACATTCCAGCCCACTTCATCTATGTTTTGGTGTTCCACAGGTTTCTATTCTTGGACCAGTTCTCCTCATTCTATACACTCAGCCCCTCCCAAGTGTCGTAGATCATCATCCAGTGTCTCACCAATTGTACACTGATGACACCCAAATATACAAATCTAGTCACCCAGCTGAAGTTGATGTTACAATCCAAGGTGTAGAGAAGTGCATTTCCGATGTGAAGTCATGGATAACATGTAACAAGCTGCAGATGATAAAACTGAAGCAATTCTGATCACCGCACAAAGACTTTCTCATTTCTATCTTTTACCTCAAACAATAAGTATCAGCAACACCAACATTAAATTTACACAATCAGTACGAAACCTAGGTGTCACTCTCGATAGTACTCTTTTATTACACCAACATGTTATGAACATATGCAAGGCTGTATATCTGGAGTTGAGACGCATCAGCTCCATTCGCAATATGCTTTCTATTGATACCACTAAAACACTTGTGTATTCCTTAGTACTTTCTAGACTTGACTATTGTAATTCTCTTTTATCTAGTTCGTCTCTATATCTACCAAAGAAACTTCAAAAAGTTAAAAACACAGCTTCTTGGATCATCCTTAGAGTACCAAGAACCGAGCACTTCTACTCCTGCTCTGTACCCTCCACTGGCTACCCGTTCGCTCCAGAATCAAACACAAAATCTGTTCACTATGTTATATTTCGTTGGCTGCCTCCAGTCCAAAATACCTATCTGACCTCACCCATATGTACACCACTTTCATATACTTACGCTCCTCTTTTGAAACTCGTGTTCTCATTATTCCCACAATCAAAACTAAGTCCTATGGACGACGTTCGTTTGCGTACCAGGGCCCAGCTATCTGGAACGAACTGTCTCTTGAACTTAGACACAATGACACAGTGATCTCATTCAAGAGTGCTCTTAAAACTCACCTATTTTGACTACAAGAACAGACTTAAGACTGTTTCCTTACCCTTAATTATCTTCAGTATGGTTTTTGTTTGTAATTTTACGGTGTTTGTTTTTGTAATGTTGTCTATATATATATATATATATATATATGTATATATATATATATATATATATATATATATATATATATATATATATATATATATATATATATATATATATATATATGTATATATGTCCTTATGTTTAGTGGCTATATGGTGCCAACAAAAGGTAAAGTTCGAAAATTGTAAAAAGGAAGAATTGCACAAAAAGTTTACTAATCAGACATACTCAAAATGTGAAAAAGAAGAATTGCACAAAAATGTTACTAATCGAACGTACTCCAAATGGCAAGGGGACTTTGATAAATAATATAGTTGTGTGATAAAAAAAAATTATGCACTGACAACATTATAACAATTGTGACTGTTGATGTAATCGACAAGAAAATCAAAAGTTATTTTTTTTTTAGGGGGGGGGGTCAAGTGACTGTTAATTTATTACATTTTTCTCGCATCAATAATATTAGGAAAACACTCACACAATTTTGCTGTGTGTACTAAAAAATTGTATAGCAAAAGTTCGAATAATGTAAGCTTCTAGTTTATTATATAAGACGGTAATATGATTTTAAATAATTTAAATCGTATTTTAAAAAAAGGAAAAGAAAAACAAAAATAAATAATAAATGTCAAGATTAATTCCAATCCCCTCTACATATTCGTGCCTTCCATTAAAAAATAATAATCATAAAAAGACATCTTCAATAATACAAATATTCAAATTGAGTCCCCTAATTATGTTTTACTCAACCCGTAATCAGGTGTAAAAATAGGGGAATAATGGTATTGTATTGAGTTGATTTATTATCATATACTGAGTTTGAAGTGGAGCCTGGAAAACAGATATTTGTGACTAAAAGGTCACCATTAACGTCCTCGTGTCATCAAATGCGAGATTACTGAATTATAGGTCGAGAAAGTGTACAAATTCACTTGCTTTTATTTTTCGTTCAACTACATGGTGGACATCATGACGTGAAAGTGAAATATAAGGAACAAACGAATTCAGATTGTGTTGCCGTCAATTTTGAGTTTTGATTTGGTTTTGTGGGGTTTAACGCCATTTTCCAACACATGATAGGCTTTACATGGTGGCCATCATATTTGGTAGAGGAAGAACCCGGGAAGACCCCGTGGACAGAGCTGATATGTGTGAGTGATCTATGAGCTCTTTAGACTATTCGGCCACCCGTCAATTTTCAAGTTGAACCAATCAGATAACGCGTTACATTCTTTATTGGGTTAGAATAGAAATTTCCTGTAATAAATTGATACTTATGAGTTTGAGTTGAGGTAACACGTACAACCACTTCATGCATTTACAGGGAGAGACAGAGAGAGACTGAGAGACAGAGGTAACACGTACACCACTTCATGCGTTTACAGGGAGAGACAGAGAGAGACTGAGACAGAGGTAACAGGTACACCACTTCATGCATTTACAGGGAGAGACAGAGAGAGAGAGATTCAGAGACAGAGAGAGAGAGGGACTTCTTTGTACGGCCACTCTCAGAACCAAACACATGTATGTTGACCATGTTATTGCGGTGGTTAGAATATGGAGGTTCAGTTAGTATGAAAATGGCATTAGTACTTTACTCCGCTATAACAGGAGTGCACAACGATTGTACATGTCTTCACACAATAATGTAGATTCCACGTTAAGTTATGATTACACCGTACATATGTCATAATTGTTTTTCTAACCGACTTTCTCTTCATTCCTTTCTTTGTTTCTCGTGTTTTTTCTATTCAACAGACACTACCATAACATTACATTTACTGCTATGTATAGTATGTTATCTTTGTTATTACATAGTTTTCACTGTCAAGTCCCTTTGTTATTACATTGTTTTCACTGTCAAGTCCCTTTGTTATTACATTGTTTTCACTGTCAAGTCCCTTTGTTATTACATTGTTTTCACTGTCAAGTCCCTTTGTTATTACATTGTTTTCACTGTCAAGTCCCTTTGTTATTAGATTGTTTTCTGTCAAATTCCTTTGGTCATTTTATCACAACACCAATCCTTATTCTATTATTCTAAATGAATGCGTACCGTTTATACTCGTTTATAAGTCGAGTCCAACTCCAAACAACAAAGACCCTGATCTGCCGTTACGTAATGCTCCGGCAGACCAGGGTCTATGTTGTTTGTACAACTGATTACTTCTAGCAAACTGCATAGACCCAGATCTGGGTCTGTGCAGTTTGCAGTTGGACTCTACTTATAAGCGAGTATACATGGTATGTAATTTTAGACAGAATGAGCAATGTGCCTTTCGGTCTCTAGAGCTAGAAGCAGTCATAAGAAGAAGCCTTTGAAACTGATTATCTTTTTCTTTTCATGTTAGTTGTAAATGCTGTTTAAGTTGTTTTAATTCATTTCGTTTTACAAAAGTCATAAACAGATTTATGGATATATTTTCAGTGTTATTGGATGTGTATTATTCTGTATGTAATAAGCAATCATTTTTTCACATGGACAGCATTTTATAGGAAATCAACTGTTAAGACATCATTCAAGGCTATTCTTGCATATATTTTATTGTTGTTAATATAGTTACATGGGACATACTAATAGAATCTGTGTTGGGAGTTGGTACAGAGATAAGAAAATCTCACATGAGAGGCTACATTATTTCTCTTTTGCAAGGTTCTACTGAACAAAACTCCAAAAATAACTCCGAAAATGGGATTTCCTTGTCGCGGTGCCAACCCCTATTTTTCCACCATGATTGTTTTTCAAAGAGGATATAAAAAGAATAATCATTCAATTTCATTCCATTACATCAATGACTGAATTTAGTTGCAGACACTCAAGTCGAGTTTAGCATTATAACGTCATTAAAGTCCGTCACACTACATTATGACGTCATGAAACCGTCATGTGACCACCCGAGACAACCGACCTGAGTTAACCAGACCGAGACAAGAAACGTAATCGGCAATATTTCCGTGTCACGTGGATGAGAAAATTTAATCCCTGATCGGTCTGTTGACTTTTGAAACTGCTTATCTCAAGTTCACTTGAATATCATATCAGTACGTACTAAGTCAGATTATACTGAAAACGAACTAAGTGATTCTGATATCATCTCATTAACAGAAACGTGTCTTGACTCGGATGTGTCTAATGATGACTTAATTTAAGAAACCAATTAGATTTGAGATGAATAAGTATGCATGGTCTATAGCTCTGAAAACATTCTCTACACGAATTGTTCTGATCTTATATTTGAAAATATCGAAGCATTATGTATTGAAATATTGGTATTTTCAGTATGTATGAAAATATGGTTTTTGTATATACTTTAAATGAGGACCTGCTCGATTATCATTTTTACAGTCTTCGCGATAAAATAATAGTAAATAATTTGGAAAATATTATAAATGAGCCCACACGCGTAACGGCTGATACAGTATACAGTATCTCGTTTGGATCCGTAATCAGCAGCTAAATTACTTTCCTCCACTTATTGAAAAAGCGAAACCATGTATTCCAATAAAATAAGTCAGAATAAGGCCAAGTGATAAACTATGGTATGACAACTTTATTCGAAAATCTAACCAATCAAGTAACCGAATAAAAAATCCAAGCTATGAAGAACAGGAATCCCTACCAATTGAAATATTTTGAAGTATTTTGAAGAAGAAAAAACTTAGAAATCACATCAACAAGCCATGAAAATATATAGAGTCTTGGCTCTAAATTAAGACTATATTGGAAAGTAATAAGACGTTTGGTCAAAGATAACTCCCCCTCCACTAGTCTCCTCTTTGCTTTTAAGTATAATAAAGGATGTAAAACTAACTACTTCTCAGAATGAAAAAGCTATCGTATATACTCGCGTATAACTACGTCCAAATGCAAAACAACATAGACCCTGATCTGCCGGCGCATTATGCGACGGCAGATCAGGGTCTATGTTGTTTGTTCCACTGATTAGTCCTCACAAACTGCATAGACCCAGATCTGCCGGCGCATTATGCGCCGGCAGATCTGGGTCTATGCAGTTTGCAGTTGGTATTGAGTTATACGCGAGTATATATGATAGTTGTGTCAACGACTTGTTTACATTAATATCCACTGTAGATGATGCTCATGTTCTATTGCCTATATTCCTGAGCAGGACAAACTAAAATATCCAATTTATTAATATCCTAGAAAATACTATTCTGGACGTAATAGAAAACATTCCTACTCTTAAGGCAAGTGATTATAACAAAATCAGTAATCAAACGCTCAAGGACACATTTTCTGCTATCAGTAAGTCACAATGTTTACTATTTAATATATCACTTAGAGAACACAATTTTCCTAGAATTTGGAAGACTGGAGTCATTATGCCAAATTTTAAAAAATGGTGACAGGATTGATCCTACCAATTATAGACCAGTATCACTTTTGAGCTGTGTATGAAATATTACGGAAAGGGTCTTATTTAAATGCTTATATAATTATCTTTATCAAAACGATCTACTTTACAGTACCAGTCGGCATTCCTACCCTATCATTCTGCTACTCACCAGCTCATTGATATTTATCATCAAATTTGTACAACTCAAGACAATTAAGATAACATGTGCATGGTCTTCATTTACTATGTTTATGACCGGATTTGACCTCGTGGTCTTTTCTACAACTTAAGAGTCTATGGAATTAGACATCCACTTTTAGAATGGTTTAGAAGCTACTTTTCTGAGAGAAAACTGTCTGCAGCTAAACTCATGTCAATCGGAATTTAGGCCAACTCAAGTAGGCGTTCCACGAGGGTAAATTTTTGGGCCACTACTCTGATATATATATATATATATATATATATATATATATATATATATATATATATATATATATATATATATATATATATATATATATATATATATATAAATTATATTGCTATGTTTAGTCTAGACAGAGCTGCCTCTGTCTTGGAAAAAGTCTATTAATGTCCATTTCCAAAACAGAGCGTGATGCACATACATCTGAAAATAAAATTAGTTAGCGTTTCTGAGTGCAGGTTTTACCTAGGGCTTACCTCCTTTTAGGAAGCAAAATATTAAATACATTGGTGTCCTGATCATCCATCTTCACTTTTAGATAGATATCGACCCAATCCAATTTGAATTATTAACCCTATCGCCTTTATTAGTCAGCTATTCAACTCGTCTTGTGAGTTTTCAGACATTTTAAAATCTGGCACATGTACTTTGACCTCTGAGACTTAGGTCGAATTTGGCAACTCTCGTAACGTCGTTTAGTTCATAGATAGTATTTCTATAACTGTTTGTTAACATTGGCCTGGTTTCGATGTATGCTGTGCGAATGATTCAAACTTATATATTCCGTTTTTTTTAATAATTTCACGATCTTACCTAAAAATAAAATTCACCTCTGAACTCTATTCTACAATTAATATAAGTTTCTCTCCTTGCAACAGCTGTTTTAAATATATATATATATATATATATATATATATATATATATATATATATATATATATATATATATATGTGTGTGTGTGTGTGTGTGTGTGTGTACCCTTGTGTATTGGCCTCACTTTGACATGTATCAGGTCCCTCTTTCACTTTGAAACCATAACATTTGTTTCATAAATCAAAATTAGGCAAACTCTACTTTATTAATTGATTTCACTATGATTTGTCTGCTTCTGCTTCATAAAGAAACAGAATCTATTACTTTTAAAGTATCCGTGCAGCATACTCTCAAAACCAAGCCAATGGAAACAAACAGTTGTAGAAGTACTTTATATGGACCGTTGTGCCGTGACGTAGGTGTCCAAATTTAGCCTAAGTCTCAAGGGTTAAAGGGCATGTGCGAGATTGTACAATGTCTGAAAACTAGGAAGACGGCTTCCACAGCTGATTAAAAAAGACGATTTGGCAAAAATCAAAGCTTGCTTGGAACGAAAATGGATGAACAGACTACAGCCTTTTTAACATTATACCTCCTAAATGGAGGTAATTCCTTGAAAACATGTGCCATAAATAAAATTTAAAAAAACCGCTGGCAAATTTTATTTTTATAAGCGATATAGTCAATAACAGCTAAGGGCAGAAAAATCATTATGGAAAAGTTTGTGACAAGGTGAACAAGGGGAGGAGTGTGGAAGGACATTGACTCCATCAATGTCGTAAGTCCAATATTGTGGACATTTTATTAATACTACGATACTCTGTCATAACCAGTTTAAAAATGGCGACATAATTAAGCATTCGTGGGTACTGACCCAGTGACCTACTATAGTCTGCCCCTCAGCCTTCAGAACAAAAATGTGCAAAACAGAACTTTGACAATCTAATGTTGTACCAGTAAATACGACTGTGTCAAATTAATTGGTCAACTTTAACAATTTAATGTTGTACCAGTAAATACGACTATGTCAAATTCATTGGTCAACTTTAACAATCTAATGTTGTACCAATAAATACGACTGTGTCAAATTCATTGGTAAATTTTGACAATCTAATGTTGTTCCCAGTAAATACGACTGTGTCAAATTCATTGGTCAACTTTAACAATCTAATGTTGTACCAGTAAATACGACTGTGTCAAATTCATTGGTCAACTTTAACAATCTAATGTTGTACCAGTAAATACGACTGTGTCAAATGCATTGGTCAACTTTAACAATCTAATGTTGTACCAGTAAATACGACTGTGTCAAATTCATTGGTCAACTTTAATAATCTAATGTTGTACCAGTAAATACGACTGTGTCAATTCACTGGTCAACTTCCAGCTTAAAAATTAGTATAAGAGTGGAAATAACTATCTCATATCAAAGTTGTAGAAAATTCAATTATCGATTTGTGTTCTAAATTCTGTCCTGTATTTTAATCTGTATTGAACCATGCCGATTTCCAATCAACCTCTCGCAGCTTTGATTTGTGAGATCAGACAAGGAAAAGACAGAACATTTCCTTGTAAGGCAAAGCAACGTCATCAGCGGAATTGGATGAGTCAAAATAGGTGCCCGGGCTGTAATGTTCCCCTATTTTGCCACAGAGAACAGTTTTTATGTCAGTTGCCAACCTCCACCCACCCACCCACCCCCAACTCCGCATCTACACCCCTGGTTACAGCTGCAAAACAAAAAAGCTCCTGACGGCGCCCCCCTCCTCGCCCGGAGCCTGGAGGCAATTGTCCCCCACCTCCACCTGACACTCCCCCCCCCCCCCCTGCGCCGCCACTGAGGAAATGGGACGTTTTTGATAAACAAGATTTATTCAATTTGTAAAGAGCGCGAATGCCGGTAACATATATAGAAGATACCAGCTTCCCACCACACCAGCCACAAACTCGGGTTTTAACTTCAAAATTCCCCTGAGATATACAAAATACAACACAACGATCGTTGGATCAGACTCGCTCATCAAAAATGAAATGTCAAAAACAAGAAGATAAACGCATAAATATACTTAAAGGACAACACAAGCAAAGAAATTGGAGTCCAGGAGAAGTTATTGTCACGTGCAAGATATATTTGATAAATATATGACAAATAATAACCTTTACACCGAATCTTTACACTGATATGAGTTATTTGTAAAAGAAATAAGGCAATAACAGCTACTGTGCAAAAAATGCAAGGTTCTCAGGTTTACGTTTGTTAACTATGGCAAAATTTGTGACACTGTATAAATTTCTGCAATATTAAGAAACTCTATCCAAATGTAAAAAATGCTTTGTCATGTCGCCGTTATTAAATCTTGTTTTAATAGAGTCATATCTAGCGTGGGATAAAGGTATAAGCGCTTTCCTATCTGTGTGGTATACATTTTGCAATATATATATATATATATATATATATATATATATATATATATATATATATATATATATATATATATATATATATATATATATTGAAACCTGAATCCACAGAGATAGGAAAGCGATATCTCTCTCTCTCTCTCTCTCTCTCTCTCTCTCTCTCTATATATATATATATATATATATATATATATATATATATATATATATATATATATATATATATATATATATACACATATATATATATGCAATCGCAATGATGCTAAATGAAACTATGAAATGAATATCTGAAATCCTCCTGGACAGATTTGTATTTTGAACAGGAAGCCGGTTTCATTGCATTTTAAATCCATATTCATCTTATGCAGACTTAAATGCAGCGCCTGCTGGCTCTTGGGGGAAAGTCTTGTGTAGAATATTTATTGTATAATTTACTTTTTACTCTGAGAATGAGTCACATGCCTGCGAAGGACAATACACAACGATATGAAAACATGTAACAGCTGTGAGGTGGCTGCTCCGGTGTAGACCAAGTACATACAACTGCATTTGCTACTCAGGATAAGTAACTATAATTTTTTGAGGGGAGAAAAGTAAACATTTAATACAGCAAACTGTAAGGTATGTGAAAGTGTCTGACTGGAATATCATGAAATATTATTAGAGGCTTTATGGGAAGAGTCCTACATGGTAATCAGTTGCAGATCGTGGGTGGGGAGTGAGGGTGGGGTAGACACGGTGGTCCACCCCCACCCCCCACCCAAAAAATAATAATAATAAGCGCGAAACATCAGGAACGTTTACTAGGAGTACTTTGTCTTTACAGTTAGATGGTTGAGCTTATGCCCTGGAAACGCTTTCCATCCCACAGATCATTTGCCTACTTGTTTACGCCCCCCCCCCCCTTCACCCATAACACTTTTTGGGGGACCCGCCCCTGGTAATGTCTTTTTTAAACCTTAAGCAGGGTATCAAAGTTTAAAAGTATAAAAAATATGAAAGATTTTGTCTGTCTTAGATGGCTTTTAAAAGAGATGAAGATGTAAACAGATGCATGGTTTTTCTCCATTCAAGCTAATGTCGAAAAATGCCTGAAGAAGTTGTAATGTCGAAACACAGACGGGCAATTGACATCAAAGTCTGTACCAAATTGTAATCGTGACTAAAACCAGAGTCGTGCTATCGCACGTTCAGCTCTCATTTCTGTTGGTTTCGGGAAGTGCAAGTATTAGTCGTAATAAAAAGAAATCCACCTTTTCGCTTAATTTGATCCATCAACAGTAACATAAATTACATCGTTTCTCATTAAATACTGACAATCATTGACGGTTACTCTTTTAAACGAGCGATATCAGCATAGCGCTGTAAACGAATCCCTGTTGCCAGCCAGTGATTAGATACTTTCACTGTGTGTTCGCGTACCAAAACAATGAAGGTAATAAAATGCCTTAGTTAAGTTCGAACCTATGCCTTCGTGGAAAGCAGTCTTGAAGGGCAATTCTCGTGAACTCTCGTCCACTGACCGATACACCTGTGGTTGATAAATAATGGGTAGAATTATACTTCACGACTGTAGCGTACTAACGGGGGAGGGGGCGGGCGCCATTTACCTTTAGCACCCCACTGATTCACGAGAAGAAGACGAAGAAGGAGAATTCTAGGTTCTCATAGATCCTGAGTGTCCGCAGGTACAAACTGATTATCATTGTCGTCGTTTGTGAAGTGTAGCAAAATGTGTGGTATTGTAAAGTAAGATTGTTAAACCCCGTTGAAAATACCATACTACAAAATTGTATTTAAAGGTTTTCATATATTGGTGATGCATACTGTCTGTACTCGCTTATAAGTCGAGTCCAAAATGCAAAGAGCATAGACGCATGTCTGCCTTCGCATAATGAGCCGGCAGATCAAGATCTATGTTATTTGTTCTACTGATTACTCCTAACAAACTGCATAAACCCAGATCTGCCGGCGCATTACGCGACGGCAGATCTTGGTCTATGCAGTTTACGGTTGGACCCGACTTATAAGCCAGAATATACCAAGTAGATATAAAAGGCTACATTTCGACCACGTCGCTTTTAAGGCTCAGAAAGGCACAGGAGACCTCAATACCACATCTTTTTAAAAAGCTATCGTTTTTCTATCCCACAGTTTCAAGGCTCAAAAAGACTCATAGAGCCTTAACACAATATCTCTTATAGCCCGAGTATGCCACGGCCTGTATACAAGGCTGTTGGCAACACTACGTCAACCTCGCCAGCTTTGGTTGTTTTTTCTATATTTTTTTCCATTTGAAGAAATATAGGTAAATAGTATAACACGTAGACACAGTCGTGTTCACTGGTAAAAATAACTCTGGTTGGCTTAGATGTCGGACAAGAGAAATGTGTGGGAAAAATTGTGTTGGCGAGTACTGCAGGCAACATGCGGCAGAGACAAGGGCAGGAACTTTGGTAATGCCATGCTGGAAATATAGTATTGGTGTTGGAGCTTCTCATCGGCTAGGCCCGAAGTGCGACGGGAATTATGCAGCAAGAAACATGAAACAAGTAGAGAAAAAAGCAAAGAAAACAGTTTTTCAATGTCCTGCGCGAACTCCGGTGGGCAACAAAAAACGATTAGAGAGATGTTGATGATTTTGTATAATGGTTGAAAGATTAACACGATAGATCTTGAAGCATTTGTCAACGAACTTCTTAATGAACGGCGGGCGCCTCATCCAGCACATTTTTAGGCATATGTTACGGAGCTGATTAATATATGGCCAGCCCAACGTTTTCAGGACTCAGCTGAGCCAAGACAAAGTGTTGTGCATTCACCGGTCCAACCAAGTCGCCCTGTTCCTGGCCAAGACGAAGGGTTGTGCCTTTGTCGGTGGAAAGGCCATCAGTAGTTCCGGCTCCAAGAAGCAGGGTTGAGCCTCCAAGGCGAAGGCTAGTTCCAACACAAAGGCGAACATCAACCATACCAGTCTTGGCAGAACTGTCAATACGATGGGGAATGGCTGAAAACCACATGCTAAGGGCTGATGCGCTGGCAGTTCTTGAGCAATGGCGTCAAGAGTGAAAGACATAATCAAAAGTGAGCTAAGGAAGCTTGGAGGCCTAAAGTTTAACCTCACGCCGACAGCTCAGCTTGAAAAACAAGAACCGGCTGAACAGGGTGAAGTTTACAAAGTGACGACCAATTTCAGGAGCACTGAAACTGTGGTAATGCACACTATAGTGGTAGGAGAGCTGATTACAAAAGTTAATGCATTCATACTAAAGCGCATCAAAAAATTATATGCATCAAGGGTCTGGATGGAGTTTTGTGAGATGTGTGACGCTAATTATAAGTGTGTCGCAGCACCGTCCATGTCGAGGCCGTAGCTGCACCCCATTTCCAAAGTGCTGCGGGCCTTTGTCTATGTTCAACACACAGACAACTTGTGCTCTGAGTGGGCTATTTTGTCAGTCAAAGACAAGGCAAACGATCATGTTGACACACCAGGCAAATACCGCCAATATCTTGGCGAGTTAGATTTTAATGGAATCGACTTTCCGGTAAAAGTTGACGACGTAGGAGAGTTTGAATTGCTAAACCCTGAAATCGCAGTTGTTATTTTTAGTTGGTGAGATGTCCTATATCCACTGCGAATCAACAGTGAAGTAAGAAAGCACACTGTAGATCTCCTGCTGTTAACGGGTGAAACACCGATTAAGAGCCACTACGTCTGGATAAAAGACCTGTGCCGCCCTTTCATACCACGATAGCACCCAAAACAATGTATGTAAACTGCTTGGCTTGCTCCATCCACAGCCTGGCTTCTTCAAGTATCTTACGGCTCTCATGGTATGTTGGAACTACCACGTCTTCCAAGGAGCGCTCTTTTTCCTGAAGATACTCAACGTCGCTTGCTATACTTGTTTGTTTCATCGCGCTCTTCCAGCTGCTTAAACATTGATTCCGTCTCTAATGCCTCTATTCTTTCAAGAATTAGTGCCACTGCGCCAAGCGCCTATGTCTGCCCAGCACATGTGCATCCAGGTTGCCAAGCCTGCTGTTAAAGTCAATCACAGACGGAGCTGCGCGCCGAAACGTTTGGGCAGCAGGCACTGGAACTGGCCCAACGCCGGAAGTGCCTAGAACCTCTGGAAGAGCTAAAACCGGCAAAACCGCTGGAACAGGCGAAACCGCTGAAATAACCGGAACTGGCGGGGCACCGGAAACAACAGTTGTGCTTACTGTCTCCAGACCGGACCTTAGCGCCATCTCTATTTCGTTTGCTTCATGGGCACTTCCCTGGAATGCACACATATTCAATCACTTCACTCTCCAACAAGCCATGGTAATGTGATTGAATAATATGCCAAACTACATGTAGCTAGAGGCATTCCGTTGTCTATATGACTCCACCTTTTGCAAAATCTGCAAGTAATTTTGTGGTCTAAGTTAGTGATAAATATTGGAATTCTTACCTACGTCATTTCTCTGTCTCTGTCTGTCTCTGTCTCTGTCTCTGTCTGTCTGTCTCTCTCTCTCTCTCTCTCTCTCTCTCTCTCTCTCAGCTTTTGCTGGGATGAATTGTTGAAGGTTTGTTCTTCCTAATGATATTTCCATCTTGCAGTAAAATGACACTAAGAATGGATTTTTTAAAAAATCCTGTCGGAATCATTGAAAATGATTGATTACTATATAAACACAAAAGTTATGCGTATCTAGGGTCCAACAGTCAAATATTACCACAACTATTCTTTGAACAACTCTAATCCTACTTTTAACGCGAGATATTTATTCTATCCTCGAAATTAAACAGCCGCCGATTTGTTTGTTTCTTCTCAAAATATTATATATACGAGTAGTAATGGATTTGCGAAATATAATAGCAGCAATATATTCTGTCCTTGAAAAATCACCAAATTTAACATTGACAATACTTCCTACAGCTGTTATTCGAACTGCTTTACATTATGAACTATGTTTCCGAGTTTTTCACTTTTGAAATTTGCCTTTTTTGAACTGTGTTCGCGTATGTTTTTTTTAAATTTATTTTTTTAAAGGAAAATCAAAGACTGCAAATAAATATGAAGTTAAATATCACATCCAGAAGTTAAGAATTGATACCACTGTAAATACTTTACTTAAATTATCAGACTTTCAAATAGTTTGAACTTAATGAAGTCTAGGACCTGTTTCCAATCATTCAGACATTTTGACCTAGCAAATGTGTTTATCTATTTCCAAACGAATTATTTATAACTATGACTGGGTTACAGAGATAGCTGGCTCCGAACTATGTGACCATGTGACCTAATTACCACAGACCTAGACTATATAATCGTATTTATCAGGCACAGATTGCGTGCTGAGGTCAATTTTTGACGTAAACTAGACTGATACCGTTACCACCTCAGTACTGTCAAAGATAATATCTGTAAAGAATCAGACAAAAATACAAGTAATCAGTCTTCCGATTTTATTTAATTAATAACCAAGCTAATATGGTCTTGTGGGATCTAAAAGAGCCATCATTATGCCGCTGATAGGTTGACATAACATAGTACATGTATTTCTCTGTCTGGTCTGCATGTTATGACGGCCTTGGATTATGCCAAATATCGCGACCGTTGTAGTACATCCAGGCAATAACTGTTGTACCGGTACAGTTGTAGCTGGATTATTTTAAATAAGATTTCCACCCAGGCAAATACATGCAAAATAAATAAGTAAATAAATAAATAAAATTTCGAGGCTAGGGCAATGGCTGATCAAGAGCGGGTTGAGGGCGGACGGTCCGTCGATCCCTCACTAAAACTGAACTCCCTTTCTCTAATTAAAATAGTACACTTTTATGTGAAAAACATAGAAATTTTACCATTTTAAGAACAGCGAACAACTTTTTCTCTAAATGTAACCCCGCAATAAAAAATCTTGGATCCGCCCCTGTAGGGTTACTCACGAAGTTAGTTAAAGATCAAGGTCAAATTGAATGTTGAAATGGGTCGCACAGTCTTCGACGTTGTGATCAGTCCTAGCCGAAATTTCCGATTTGATCTTGATTAACAATTATGGTCATAGTTTTGTACTGAATGGATTTCGAAACGCAAAGGTCTCATTTAGACAAAGACCGAGACGTGTATTGACAGTTAATATTATTCTAATGACCGGGGATAGTTTTATGAAACAACTTCGAGTAAGAAGGACGCGTGTGAAGAAGTCATCAAGACAATATACATGACAAAGAGGTACCAAATGGAACAAGTAACTTTAAGAATATATGGTATTTTTGTCCATGAGAATATTACTAATGTCGATTACTGTTCTGGCACGTGATTGATCCCTTTGTATGTCGTCAGTTTAGAAGTATTAGATAGGTGTGTGAATTACATTGTCTATCAGATAAATAACACGGAAGGAATCAATCAGAAGAAAAAAAATGTATTGTAAAATCGATCGAGTAGAAAAGAGATATATGAATATTAAGTTGATTGATAAATCGTGCCTTGACAGAGTTGATCGATAAATCGAGTTTTGACAGAGTATATTAACTTCAATTGGGTAGAAGCTCGGGAGTTCAAAAGAGTCGGAGTCACATTGGGTGGGGGTGGGGGGTGGTCTATTGATTTTCCAGATTTCAGTTTGGAGTACAAATCTAAAATTTGCGGCAACATTAACATATAAAACCTACAGGGATCGTACACGCTTGGCTGTACCAAAGTTCGACGATGCACAAAGAAAAGAGCTTAAGCCGGGAGCACCCCGTGTATGATCATTGTTTGTACATAATTAATTAAATACTAAATACATTATATAACAGATGCATACAATAAAATAAGTGTTTTAAACATTTTTTAAAAAAATGTTTGAGAACTCATGACGTCACAAAACCACATGCGCCAAACCAGCAAAACCCAGAGCTAGCTTTATTTGATTTTGTGTCGATCCAAACCCCAATGACTGCTCATATTGGCTACTGACAGGATGTGCTTACTGGTTCTTTGCACTGTGAATTCTTGCAAACATGATGGTGGAGGGAGATTGCTGTATTATGAAGTGGACCACCTACGGTTGAAATTATTTGTCCACAAATCTCCTTCTTACACTCTTCTTCGTGACAGTGCGTCGCTTGACAGCACCCCCGACTTTATTATCACGGAGTAGGACACTTCAGCAACCACAATTGGAAACAGTTCTATTATTATCTCCAGGACTGGGCGTTTTGATGTAGCATTCAATAGCAGGTTGTTGGAGTGATGGGGGTGACATGACTTTATCATAGTGTCAATATAATTGGAGGTGGACATTAAATATGGCTATTGAGTTTCTAATACGAGATGACAGACGGTATCCAACGAAACTTGAACTGAATACAAACTATTCTTGAAAATTCTCTTGAATCAACCGACTTGACCAAACAATAATATATTTCACCCTTTTAAACTCATCAAGGTTCCTACGTCTCATTGACTATGAGATCGTTTGCGTACGTCTCTTCATGGACGGCTCTTTTTTTAAATTAAAAGTAGTATAACAAAGGATATTTTCTCTGGAGTCCAATAATCTAGTCTGGAAATCCAATTATTTTAATTCATTTACTTTGATGTTAATAATGACAGTGTCAAAGATTGGTTTGGATTTATTTGGTTTGGTGTTATACGGCACAGCAATACATGTAGGTTCTTTAGTGCCGAGGCAATTGGAGTAAAGTGCCTTGCCCAAGGACGCACCACGGTAGCTGAACCGGGCTGATCCAATGCAGTGTCAAACAAGTGTCAGCGTTATTTTTTACTATGTTTTTTCTACATGACGATGACAAATTGAAGAGAAGAAAAAAAAAGCAAAACAGACAATAGCACTGTCACTTTTTATTTACATATCCGATTATCTACATAGACTAATGCACTGAGTACTGGAACAGTGATGTGAGACGTCATGGTAAAAAAAAAAAAAAACGACGATCCAATAGTGTAGAACTGTGTTGATGGAATTGTCATTTGAAATGCAAATAACGACTTTATGACCCACATACGGTCAAAACTTCCTATCAAGAACAGAATAAGATCTTCTCTTTTTCTTCCTCATTTACGTTCTTCGTGAATAAAGGCGCAGAGAAAATATGGATTGGGGGATTAAACTTTAAACAACCCGGAAGTATCCTATCTAAAGTTTCTTAACGATGAAATAGACAAAGGCACAAAATGCACGCAACAACTGAAACCCGACGCGGTATCAACTTACTTTTAGAGGATATCCGGAAAAAATGGAAAAGAAAGGAGAAATAATTGGTATAAAATGAAATAAAGAAAAGGTAAACATGCCATCACTTCCATAAGAATAAACAAATTAAAATCGGAAGCAGATTTCTTCTTTTTTAACTAATGCCTTATGGCTGACTGTGGAGAGACAGAAGTTACAAATCTTAGAAATAATCATAAAGAAAGATTTTAAAAGAAATGCACTTTTTAAGGAAATAAGGAGTGATATTTAGAGGGCTTTCCCATCTACACCCTCAATTTACAGCCCTTTATTCCTAAAATGATGTCGAAAAGTTGGGGAAAATGTAGGTATTTATTTTCTCTTTTTAGCTTACACGATAAGTTTGCAAAATACGCTATATCAGCTTATAGATTATGAGATGCAGCTAGATTCACATTATCGTCTTGATTCTTGCCCTCAAAGTCAGCATTCAAGTTTGTGCGTGTATGTGTGTGTGACTTTTTTTTTGGGGGGGGGGGGATAGCCGGGTTGCCATAGATGACTATGAAACACTCTATGCTGGCAAAATCTTATGTTGGTTTCAATATATAAAAATTAACAATAGGTTAAAAATATTGCACAAGCTATATAAGACGATGGAAGGACGGATTGAAGCCTCAACACTCGATAATCATCAAAAACTATAAGTCGCATAGAGAGGATATTTGCTTGAAACGAGTGAATAACGGATATATTTCATCTCGTGGGTGAAAATACTTAAGTTTTTCCGTTATTCACTCAGAGCAAGCAAATATTCTTTTTATTTTATGCTCAAGCGTATTGTCTAGAAATTTGTATAACACACTGAAGTAGCTGATTTCTTACTGCATCCGGCGCGATAATGTCAGCAGTTTACCGTTTATATTCTGCTGTTTTGCGTATATTTGCACATAAAATATCAGTAATAAAAAAAAAATATTATCTTTTGTTGGATTTGAACCGGGTTCACTTGGGTGCGAAGCGGCTATGTTAACCTTTACACCACGCAAGCGTCTTACAAAAAGTGTGAAATTTCTTAGTTATATTGTTATCAATGTCATATTTTTTCACTGCAGTGAAATATTACAATTATTTAAATCAGAAAATCCCGTAATTCACTGCCTAGCATAAAATAAAACGCTGTTTACGAACTCTAAATTAAAAAATTAAGATGAGCATGGAAAAATGTCCAACTCAGTTTCACAAGAAAAAGAACTTGATCCATAAAACGAATTTTAGATCCACGGACTGTCACTTTTAGGGTTCATTTGATATATACTGTTATGAATTAAATTTCTCAAACCTAAAATACATATTTGAAAAAATTCCAGTATATCGCTGATATAGAACTTTTATAATTCCTCGTGCAAGAACAGTTGGAGAATTGAAATCAAAATCAACGTGAAAATGTGAATTTAGAATTGTCATGAAGCCAATTATTAACACTTAGCTTTGTATTACTGAGTGATGAACTAAAATAAACAGAGCTAAAGGGACCATTTATTTAGGAAAGTTCTCATCGTTTTACATTGCTAGTTTACTCAGTAATGAAGGATGAAATAAATGATGATGACAAATCACGGTAAAATTACCGAGACATTTAAAACTGAAAAATGCGGGTTTGGGAGAGAAAAAAAAGCTCTTGAGACACAAGGCATTTCGAAACCTTAATTTTCCTGCTTACAGGAAGTCCAGAGGCTCAGATAGATTAGGAAACTTGTTGGAGACCATGCAAACAATGTTCAAATCTATCCATATTTTGTAAAACTAAACTGGACGTGCTTTTAGTAAAACACTAGCACTTCTTTGAAAAATGACGTATACAATTGTTCATAACTGACTGATAATTTATAATAAATAAAAGACAGTATTTATTTCACTATCTTATTCTTTATTAATTTCATTGTCATATACATCTATTTCACATGCCGCATGTTTCAAAACTCTGTACTCCTACTTATTTTCATATAAGTAACAAAAGTCCCAAAATTATATGTTGAAAAAAAAAATTAAAAATAGAACGCAATACATATTCGTCATAAAACTTCGTTTCAATATCTTCCAAAGTATTTTTTCCGCAAGGGGGTGGGGTTGATTTTCCCACATACATTCATGTCTCTTCACATATTTAAATTGATCTAAACGGCCGCTTCAAATAGGCCATTTAACACAGATAAATAAAGAACCCGTCTCGTTGTTTCAATGGTGCTCTTTATAAATACTTCAAAAGACAAATAGATATTCAAAATAAACCCTATCGTAACCGACTTAATTACGTGAATCAGGGCTTAATTTCACGCAATGAGTCATTATGAGAATATATTCACTCCCACACGACAATATCGCTTGCGTGAACATATAGGCATCATATCGCGATAAGACATTTCAAAGGACGTATTTTGTGAGAAATAGTCGCACAATACTAATGTATTTATATCAGCCGAAACCCCAGTTCAAGAACTTTGGACTATCAGTCAACAGGTGTAATGTTCAATATCTTTAATCATAGATCTTTGCTTGTGTGGGTATCTACCATATTTCATATTCCCAGAGCTGATTTGAAAACAGTTGCAGGTTATTATAATTTAAACTATGTTTTCTGGTGCAACATATACTTCAGTTGATAGTTTCGTGTTCTTTTTTACTCATGGATGAAGTGCATAATATATATGGAAGTCAGGAATTCGAACAAATTTGAAAAAAATGTTCGAGTTTATGTAGGTTTGAGTTTCCAATTAGAAGAGTTGTCAGATATACTTCCTAATCTATTACAATCAATAAATCGATAGTCCAATAGATTAAATATCATTTCTTCTATTGTATGAAACATTTGCCGGAGCACGAGGGGAAAGTTTGAGCCTGAGGTACGATCGCTTTTCACCATCAATTTCAAAATAGCATAAACTGTGTACCAAATACCAACAAAAATTCGTTTTTTGAAACCAGAAACAAGAAAAAATCCTCTACCAATGTAGCACGTGCTATACCGATGTTTGAGTATCTTGACGTCATAAAATGCACGTGTTAAATTAGCTAAAACAAGCCATATAATGTTGGAATGGTTCTTTCCATCTTAGGAGAAGGAAAGTTATCATAGTAAAGAATATTATTTTCAGTTCCACTTTAAATGGTGGCAAATTATTCCAAGTGGTCGCAGAGATATGCCAAGTGGTCGCCAAGATATGCCACATTGGTGTTGAGGTGTGCGGAATCGACATTAAATTTATAGTACAGGACCATCATTCCGTAAGAACAGCAAGAGACAAAGAGCAACCTTAAATATTTACATCGCACTGATACACGTATGGCAGTTCCTAAGCATAGAAAATTCCAGTAAAAATAATACACGGACATATAGGCAGACGGAAAGGCCTTTGATAAGCAGGCTTTTGCATATATATAGAGGACTGAAACATTAAAAAAAACAACAACAAAAAAAAGACCAATCGAGATGCATCATCAGGCTCACTGAAAAAAAAATTGCAACCTTCGGCAGTACACTCAAGCTCAAACAGTAAATAAAGTAAACCAATTACTCATAATAGCATCAACCTATTTTGGGGCAGATAGTCTTATTTTTGTATGGATAACTATTTATCAAAGAAATATTTCCAAACGTGACCTGCGGAACCTGTTAACGAAGTTGATTATAGCTGCTCTCCGTGTATACTCCACAAAGGATAATATAGGTTTAGTTGGTTGGTTGGTTGAAGCGTTTTAACGGCACTTTTAACACATTATTGATTATATCATGCCGAGGAAATGGAAGCTAAGTGCCTTTCCCAAGAATATACCGAGACAGCTGAATCCATTGTATTAAGAGTTCGACTCTCTATCAACAGAGTTACTGCGTAACCCATAGAGGTTTGTCAATAATACAACAATTGTATGTAGAACATTTGGAATACACCTGTCCATTGCTATATTTTCTATGTCATTGTCTATATCTCTCAAAAGAGATAATAGAGGTTTCTGAATGATCTGAAGGTTGCATGTGGAAGGCCATCTTCGCAAGCCAAGGCTCGTCGAGCCACTTTGTTCCACATCAACTCTTTGCATATTTAGCTAGCTGAAACGATATCTACTGCTCCGCTATCTGACTGGATGCAACTGAAAGAAACTGATCCAATCAGATCCCTTGTTACATTTAAATTGGGAGATGGTTAGGAATAATCATAGCCGCCTCCGTTTACAACGACATATGTCACATGTAAGTTTCTACGATTCAAAGATTTTAAGCAACTTTTAATTCCAACTCAGTTCCTGTGGACATTGTTAAAATCGCCGTAGTTGAATACCTAACAGGTCACGTAACGAGCCCTCTCACTGGTTAATTGATTTCGCTTGCTATGGGCATGGACGCTTTAATACTTGCTTCAACTAGTTAAATATGCCAAGGGTTGATGTGAAACGAAGCTGATCGACGACCCTTGGCTAGAGAAGATGGCGGAATGCTTAAGCGATGATTTAATGTTTAGTATGTGAAATGCGATTAAAAAATAAAGCAATATATTAGGCTTGTGTTAAGGAACATATAGAAAACTGGTGCATACAAATGTACAATTTTAAGAAGAACCTATTAGAACATATGAAAGAAAACTCTATTAGGTGCATTATATCTGATTTTGTATTTATGTAGAGGTAGTTTGTTAGGGTTTTATACTGTTTGACATTTGCACAGAGAATGCTGAAGCGATAATTTAGCTTTCAATGTCATGAAAAACATCAAGTTAGTTCACAGGTTATCTAGTAAACTCATCAATAGCATGCGATGAAGAGCCTATTTACAGCTTTTGAATAACATTCGTGACAAACATTATTTAAATAGAATCAATAAAAGTCAAAATAAATTGAAATTTTATTAAATGTTCTTCATTTCATGTGGAAAAAAAGATAATTGAAAGAAAAAGCACAGCTCAATAAACGACAGTCCAAGCTGGTTTTTATCCGTGATATAAATTTGTCGATACAGATATAATAGAGGCGCTGAATACTAAATTCATGCAGCCATTTTATTTTAGAGAAGGCAGTTGGCTATGCTAGCTGTTCAATCGCAATATTTAAATTTTTGATCTTGATGAAGATGAGGAGGAGGAGCAGCAGGAGGAGAAGGGTGTTCTATCTGGGAGGTAAGGTGAAATGTGTGATAAAATGCTAGTTTTGGGATGAAGCCTCTTTAAAACTACTTGCGAGGGTAAACGAAAATGTCGTAAGGAGGAAAATTGATGCCAAATTAACAATGTATGTGTTTAAACAATATTACATCCCAATTTGTTTTGATGAGAGAAATAAAAGTCCCAGTAATCTTCAAAAGTTGATTAAGGAAATCACGTCGATAACATTATCGAATTCCAAAAAGACCTCAACAATTGGTTAATAAACTAAAAGACTTCACGTATGAATATTTTAAGTCTTTGTTTCAGTTTCTTTCTTCTCTGAACGTAAGAATTTTGAAAGCACAAGGATATTCAAATGATGATTTCTGAGTTCGTCTATATTTGATATTAATTTTACAGATGTTTGTTCAGTCAGTATACCAACACAGGAAGCAAAATATTTACTTTCTTCAACATAACCGATCCAAAGACATGAGATTTCTGAAAAGAAAACAAACATTTCTTCATCTCATGTTTATACATGAAAACAATTATGAAGGTATACAACATGAGACACTGATTCTGGCAACTATCAGGAATCAGGAAGGATGTTTGAATTTATTTTACTGCCTTTTAGTTTGTCTTTGCATAACAGTGCATGCCACTGTTATGTCAATGCTACATTAATAAAATAGTTTCAATTGACACTTTAATTCCAATTCATAATTATGCGAACAAGCATTATTGTACTTCGTGTATGGAATATATACCTTCTAATGGTAAAAAAAAATTTCATGTTGTTTTAATACTATTCAAGATCGATGAGATGAAATATAAAACGAGTTCAGGAAAATATTTAGAATTTTTTTCTAAAGTTCATATAATAAAGTCAAACTGTCAACGCGGAGTGTAAAATTGCCACAATGACACTCGAAGCTTGCGTCGTGGTGGCGCGACGGTAATTAGATTCAGCTCCTTGGCCAGAACTATTGATATCTCTTTCGCTTTATTATAATTTGAGATCGTTATCCATACGTTGAGAACAAACGAACTGAATTTACTATTCGAAAGTCTTGACTCGTCATTCATTTACCTTGAAGCTGGCTCACTCCTGAATGTTTGGTTTTGTTTGTTGGTTTTAGCGGTACTTTTAACACATTATTTGCTATATCATAACTCCAAAGAGACACACGCAAGATATCCAGTTGACGTATGTGGGATATCTGATACCATAATGTAACAGTATATGTAGTCCGTAACGGTATGACTTTTCTAATTATTATTTCATATATGACAGGATCTTTGTTTTGCAAGAGATATTAACTTATAATGATTTTAGGATTCATTCATGGTTATAGCTCAAAGATTATCCCAATGCAAACAAAATAAGAAAAGTTAAAAATATGGACGTAGATTACATTTTCGGGTGTTAGCCCTGCTTAAAGTCACGCACCATCATTTTACTACAGAACAACCATCTGTTTGCCTGAAAATTACCAATAATTCTCGGAGGAAACAATTTGGTTTGAAAATTTGGCAGTAATGAATAAATGAAGTACCGTCATACTCGCGTATAATTCGGGTCCAAATGCAAACAACATAGACCATGATCTGCCGTCGCACAATGCGCTGGCAGATCAAGGTTTATGTTGTTTGTTCTACTGATTAGTCCTTACAAACTGCATAGACCCAGATCTGCCGGCGCATTATGTGACGGCAGATCTGGGTCTATGCAGTTTGCAGTTAGTATCGCATTATACGCGAGTATATACGGTACATGTATATTTTTAATTAAAAAAAGACTATGAAAATAACTTAAAACAACATGTCTAATCACACTAGTTGCAGTAGCCAATCTCAACAGACTGAATATTTACTGCTCAAATATATTTATCACCGTCATCACTTTGGGCTAAAGTAAGAAAGAAGTGGATATGTTCTGAAAACTGAGCATCACAAGAAAGGTCTCATGAAAATTGGGTATTGTTCTTCCACCTCAAAAGGTCATAATTCAGTCGATCCCATAAGTTCCTCCCCACAGTTTGAATTATAACCCCCATTCAACGTTATAGAAACTAAATAAAGAGTGTCGATTTTGATTTTTCAAAAGCTGACATCTTGGTGTGTAAGTTAATATCGTCCGATCACAACAATTTAAAACAAGGGCAGCCCAAGTTGCAAGCTGTTTTTAGGAACCGATCATTCTACTGAGGGAAGGGGGTGGGGGAGGGGAGGTGGAAGGGAGCTAAGGAGTTTCTTTCAAACCATAATATTGCTGTTTTTCTCGTTTACCTCAAAATAATTTTTTAAAAAATTTTAAGAAATATAATGAATATAATAATGTCTTTTTTTCTACAAAAATGAGAGCAGGAATATTTTTTCAAGCTATTTGGAGGTCTGAAATTATTTTTCAAACAAATCTCAGACACACACCCCTCCAAAAAATTAAATGGTCGATCACATAAGTTCCTCCCCACAGTTTGAATTATAGCCCATTCAAAGTTATAGAAACTAAATAAAGAGTGTCGATTTTTAAAATTAAACGTATAAAAAAAGAATAGTGAGTGTATTCATTTGAAATATCAAAATTATCAATATTTGTATACAAATAAGAACAAGAATATGCAAAGATTTACATTTTATTTTCTGCCGATGATAGTTTTAATTTCTCACGGTGATTCAGTGTTAAATACGTTTTGAAAATCATGCTTACGATGAAGACGTAAATGGAAGGAAATACACTGAACATAACATATCATAAATAACTTAATTTAAGGGACCAGGATTTCATTACACACAAGTAAACAATATGACGACGATGACAGTACAATACAGTGCGTGGGAATACACATATATCGTATCAGACTGTATTGTTTAAGTCCATCAATTAAGTCCGTTAATTACCTAAAGAAAAGCCTCTGATTACAATAATCTAAAGTCAACAGTACACAAGTTCAAAACCTCGGGCTTATCACTCCAAATATGTTTAATAATTGTCATCGTGATTTTTCATGATTTCGGTATTGCCAAAATTTTAAGTACCGAGGGTCATCTTGTTTTCAGCCACAAGTCATCAAAACTTAACTAATGTCAAATTTCCCCAGTTTGTAAACTTACTGTCAAGTTTGATTTCTACTGAGAAAAAAAAAATGATTGTGAATGGCACTTTTAATATATTATGGGTTATATCATGCCGAGCAAATGCTTTTCCCAAGGACACGTTGGGCAGCTGACCCGAGCTGACCTATCGGCTTGTGGCGGACTGCCTCGTTACAAGGTGTCCAATTTGGTTGGTTATCGTTATCTAGGGGATGATCGACCTCGGTGTTATTGCCCGGATCGAGTAAATAATAAAATAAATTATGAAATTTATAGATGGAATAAATAGAGATCTGAGCAGATATATAGAACAGAATAACACGTGCCCCCGTACATGAAATTAACAATTTAATCAATTACATAAAACAAACTGAGATAATACATTACATTAGGAAGATACACTTTTTTTTAAATAAATCATTCACCGAATTTCAAACACAAGTATATTTATGTAAATAGCCGATCTGTTTTAAACGATAGACTTAGTTCATCATAGAATCGAGTGGACAATCGAAGTCATGCTCAGCATGCCTGCATAACCTGCTTATCGCTGGTCACTCCAAATTCAACGCTGCTGTCCGGTCAAGGTTGGTGTTTTCCCCTTTTTCCCTCCACTCTCTCTCTCTCTCTCTTATCTCGCCTTTTTCGGCCCTCAAACTTTGTGTGGGTAGGTAGGTAGGTGGATACGTGGATAGGTAGGTAGGTGGATGGAGCTATTTCCCCTTTCAAAATAAACAGAGAAGCAACCTAAATCTTCTGTCAAATATCCTACTGGGAATAGAACATTACTCCACTCTCGTTACGTCAGATATCGTCCTATCGGAATTCAAACAGATACCAAAGGCTATCTGGTCAGGCCAAGCCTGACAGACCATAAACAAACCTAGTTTCAGAAGATTAATGTACTTCCTAACGGCTATTTCATCACATTAACATCACACGAGACATAAAAGTTTCAGTTCCCGTCTCAATTATGCAAATGATTCAAAGATATTCCATTCATTTCTTAACTACATTAATTTCAGTGAATACTCACTCAAGTCTTCATCATACATGAAATCATCTAAGATCTGTAAATTCACACAGATTCCGGCAACTCATATCAATTAAAGTAATGCATGAAATTTTTAGAATACATTATTCCTATAACAATCACGACGACAAATTGAAACAATTCGTCAAACTCACTTAAAGAAGATTATTGTACTAATTCAGACAAATGAACTCAAACAAATAGTTATTCTCATATCAAGAAAATTGATCTACGAATTTAAACAAATAAATTCAAGCAAATAATTTTATTGGTATCAACGAATTACATGAGATTGATTCAGATACCTTGTGCTTTCGAGACTCTACCGCCGGCATTGTGTCCCTCAACTTCTAGACACTTGTGCCTTGAACAATTGTTTATACGAGAGAATTTCGCCTTATCCTCAAGGAGTCAAGATCTCTTCCTCTCACAGGAAAAACTTGGACTGATTAAATTTTGCAATGTGGAAATTTAAAACATAACATTTCGTCTGGGAAACACCCCTCTTATTTAGCGTAGCCAATCAGATTAAACGTATCTCCCGCCTTTTATAAATATACGCCAATTGTGGTCAGCGTAACCCTAGATTTTTACATAACCGATTCTGGAGAATTTTCAAAAGATAATGCAACTTCTACTAGTTTCTGCATCCTCTCACTTTGACATTTTTTATATCTAGACCTCCAAATAACCTTCCTCTTCCAATCTGACTGTCCGTTAAATAAACGAATGCTTAACTAAGAATCAATCTCGCCCCCAACGGGGACATTAAAACCATCGCAGTCTAGCGATTTCATACGGTACCTTTCCTCATAAATCTAAATAATTGTTCTCTGCCAAACTAAATGTGCTCTACCGAATACATCGACAGAAATTTGCACCCTTACACGGCTACCAGAGTAAAGCAACAAGACAAAGACACTAGTGACATATCAAAAGCACGCATCAGAGGAACAATTGCGCAGAAATCCGAACACTCGCAATCGTTATAAAATGTTACATTAATTCTCATCTTAAATACGATGGAATGATTTTTATATATTTAATTTAATAATTTGATATCGTTGCAAAATTTGATTGAGCTAAAGAATACGAAAATAATCCTTCTTACCACAAACACTTGGCTTTAGTGCATTTGTCTGTAGAAAATTGAAAAATAGTAAGTAACATGTTATTATGATGGAAAACAATATTGAGAAAAAAACAAAACAAACAAACAAGCAAACAACATGCAGGCTAAAAGACAACGTATAGAAGGAGAGAAGCATAATATTGACCTTTTCGGTGTACTGATTGGAATCCATAAAGGAATGGGGCTAGCTACCGGCACAAAAGACGCAAAGGTCGAAATTAATTTGAATAGAGACACTGATTACAATGACCGACAGAAACTTTTGACTTTTCACGACTATATTTTCTCAGAATAATCTTGTCATTCGAAAGGCATTGATTGACATTTGATGTAGCCTTCCAGTGGAATAGGCTGTTTGTGTGTCTGTCTGTCTGTGTGTGTTTGTGTGTACACAATACTTAGTGCTGCTCTGCCATAATTTTTGAATACTAAAGATGAAAAGCTAAAATAAACATCTGTCGGGTCAGCACTTTTTTATACTTGTAAAACAAGCAAAGAAGAAGAGATGGATTATTTTAAATTTTAAAAAAAGTGAAATGTGATAAAGTTCGAAATTTGGACGCATTCAAAATTTAGATGACATTACATAATGAAATTATCCCATCAAGGTTTCCTGGTTTTTACATTCGAACATAATGAGTATAAAAGTAAGCCATCTAAACTTGTTTTGTGTGTATTCTGGCCGATATGTTGGATAGGAGATAGATATTCATAAAGAAACCCAAATACTTGCATCCATGGACGAAAAAATGCAACTTGAGATGTAAGCCATCGCAAATATCTTGCATTTTCGGGGGACAGCCTATCCATAACTCCTACCCATACATAATCCCTTAGACTGCATGCAGGATCCGAAACTTTCGTTGTGATATGGTCACATAAGACTAACTACGGTATCAGCTATATTTGATCGAATATTAAATTCCGTAATTAACAGAAAATAATTACTGGAATTTCAAACATATTTATTTTTGCTTCGGAAGAAGGATACATATGTGTCAATTGTACGCAATAGTACGCTTGAACCCAAAGCTTTTTTTATTTTATCACTCTCACCTCTCAGGTTCTTCCGGATATAAACAGGGAGATATCACAATACCGGATATAAACAGGGAGATATCACAAGACCGGATATAAACAGGGAGATATCACAATACCGGATATAAACAGGGAGATATCACATGACCGGATATAAACAGGGAGATATCACAAGACCGGATATAAACAGGGAGATATCACAAGACCGGATATAAACAGAGAGATATCACAAGACCGGATATAAACAGGGAGATATCACAAGACCGGATATAAACAGGGAGATATCACAGGACCGGGTTTTCAAAGCGGGCACCCTTCTCAAAAACGAGCCGCGAAGCGTGTTATTTTCATTGTTTTAAAAGTTAGGTCTTGGATAGATCATGCATGGAATGTATGCTTTTTTTTCTTCAGTCTTACCACTAACGGATTATAATTCTCTAAAGCATCAACATTGCGGTCTATTCCGGGAAAACGTAAAACAAAAACCCTCTGTAAAGTGCTATGGATGTATGCCAGGTCACATAAAAGTTTACAGCAGCTAAAGATCTACCAGTATCATTATCATTAGTAGGTAAGCCTTCATAGAAAGGTAGATTACTACTATAACAAGCTAAGCAAGAATCACTAATGAGCTAGATAAACAGCTGCCTAACCTAGAGCACGAGTCACGGCAAGCAGTTTGGCAGGTTCCGAATCATAACCAGATGGGTTAAGAGTACAATTGACTTTGTAATAGTATCCGTTGTACTCAAATTAATTTAATAAATTGATAGTATATGTAAGACACGGACCTTGAAATCCCCTTTCTTTGTCATAGGGCAATACATTTACAGCGACCTATTCTGCGAATTATTTACCCTCTTCACTCGCTTATAAGTCGAGTCCAACTGCAAATTGCCCAGACCCTGATCTGCTGTCGCATAATGCGCCGACAGATCTGGGTCTATGCAGTTTGTTAGGAGTAATCTGTTGAACAAACAACATAGATCCTGACCTGTCGGCGCATTATGCGACAGCAGATTAGGGTCTATGTTCTTTGCAATTGGATTCAACTTATACGTGAGTGCAAACGGTTGGTATTTTAAAAAATCTGTTTCACCAATATAATGTAGTAAGATACTTGATAGAGAAACATTGTAAAGTTATTTGAATGTATTGGACAGTATAAACTCAGATTCATCGGCAAAAGCGTAGACCACTATGGTGGACTTCGAAGCTTTCGTTACGCAGTGCCAAAAGCCATACTGTTCCCGTTTCCGGACAAATAAGACGTTAAAAAGTCGCTGTCTGTCTTGATGACATTCGGATCTATCTCTGCTATTTCTGCAGGACTCAAATATGCCTCTGATGTATGTCGGCGCAGTAATGTACAGAAAAATCATACATTTTTTGTTCGCCGGTAATTTCCCCTCAAAAAAGAAACCCCAATCATAGGACTACTTTTGCTATTTCTGCGATTGGATTGACTGTATGATTAACCGAACTGTTAAGAATATATATAAAAAATCGATCATTCGTAACTTCTCTGTCAATCCTTGTTTGGTAAATAGCCAAAGTGGTCCGAATGGGAATTATCGACATACATTCGAGGATTGATCTGTAGGATTTACCTCGAAGTTGCGAATGTCTTGATGGGCAATCGTCTATTGCATTACCATAAGGCATATCAGGCTGGACGTATCATTAATTTGCTTTATTCTTTGGAGGAACACAAATTGTATGCATGTAATAGGTTTAAAGTACCTGACACAATCTGTAAGAAAACAGCAGGTGAAATGTATATTTCTATTCCACACAGTCGTAACACAGTGTTTGACAAGAAAATGTATATGATTGTAGCATTAAAGAATCGCAAGGATTAGGACAAGAATTTCAATTGCAGGAACCTGGACTTCATCGCCCCACAAAAGAGTAGCATCAGGGACACTAGTGCTTCCACACGATAATACGGACTGCGTGCTTCAAATATCAGATATGTGGCAGTGGGCAGAAAATGTAAATATATACCAACACAAGGAACTTTTTGTTCAAGATTATAAGATACAAAATAAGAAAGACCGCCTTAAAATGAATCTATTAATTCCCATTTGATTTACACAATAAAAGATCTCACTGAATGCCGAAAATTAACCTTAGGATTGCTTGGTGCATCATAATCGTGCACAGGTGGAGGTACAAATAGATTAAGATAAAGAAATTTTAACACATTATTGTAATTACCTTATACAACATTGTGAAGTATTTATATGACGCCTGGATCTATGTCCTGTAGTCTATATACGACTTTTTATTTTCATATAGATTGACAATGATAATGATATATTGAAGGCCGGACAAAATATGATTTATCAGGATGTATCAGTAACAAATAATATGCAACATAGACCAAAGAATGAGATATCAATTCGACCCATTTTGTGACGAATGAAATGCTTTGATTTTGTACGACATATAAAATATAGCGTATATTTTATTATTTATACATGTGACTTCAAACACCTGTCTATGAAGTGCTTAATGATTGTTTTACGTGGGAATATAAAAACTTTCGGACACCAGACTCTGTATCAAATAGCATAAGAGAAAGGACTTCTGACAATTTAGGCAATGCCATTACTTTTCATTTTTGCAATCCAAAATTTATAGAAATGGACAGAAGCAATTTAATGGTATTGTATAATTTAAAATTTTGATTATGGTCGTAATTTCATGAATGAAATAGGAGCTTCAGTGGCTCGGTAGTTGGCGTGCCTGATTAACAACAGAAATGGTTCGGGTTCGACTATTACCATCGGATCAGTTATCGTGGTGTGTCCTTGGGCAAGGCACTTTTCTTCAAGTGCCTCGGCTCTAAATAACCAACCAAGCTTAAAAACTTTCATGAATGAAATAAGAGTTCTAATTGGTTACAATAGATTATGTTATGTTACTGACTGGACAATACGAGAGAAAGATATATATATATATATATATATATATATATATATATATATATATATATATATATATATATATATATATATATACTGTCGTTTCTCAAACACTCTACTATTGTAATGAGTTGAATTACGAAACCATGAAGATAAATATTCACTGTATTTTTATGTCTTAGTAAATAAACACGTACTATGAAAGATTGTGTCACAATAACTCGAGAACTGTATTCCCTGTTTCCAGGAAACATTGCTAAGGATTATTGTCGTCTCTACGATTAGTAATCATGAGCCATAATTTTGAGGGAAGGCGAACTTAAGTTTCAGACAACGTGACAGGGTTGACATAAATAATTTTTCATGAAGCCAGCATATTATCTGGGTCAACAAGAGGAGTTCGATATACACACACGGAATCGGATACTGTAATGTAACAATCTGACGTTTCTTTTGAAACGAATGTTTTACGACCGCAATTCATCCATAGATTATGACGTGATGTTGCATAATCTTCCATGTCAGCTGTAGATTTATGTTGGTTAGACACAACTCATTCTTTTGAAATTTTATCAAGGTACATTAGTCATATAATATATAATGTTACAAAAATGCGATAACACTTCTTTAAGTACAGAATAAATGACCATTTGGGCCAATCAAGCCTGAAGCATGCGAGATACCAACTCTTTATGACATTGATGAGAAAATTAACAGAGATTATTAGTTCTCGGGAACTAATACACTGACAAATTATCGACATGCTCTTCGATATCATTGAAACATATATCCATGGAGAACAAAAGCATATGGCATAAAATGTACTGGAGCTACGAAAGTACTTTCCTGGATATATATATATATATATATATATATATATATATATATATATATATATATATATATATATATATATATATATATATATCGTCTGAAAATCAAAAGCGGTGACTATGTTTTGAATGATCTGATATTACAATGTTACAAGAAAAAATGACATTTTTCTTTTCGTTACTAAATATTTTTTCCGCTCGAAATACAGCAGTTTCCATATGTGTTATTTTTACTGCCAGAGCAATCTACTTACAAATACAACTCCTACGACGTTCTATTTGATGTTATTTTAAACATTAGGCTGATGGCATCAGTGGCGGTGCGAGGGTTCGAGGCACCCTTGGGCAATGTTCCTTAGTGGCGCCCCTACCGAGGCTCCGGGGGCAATATTCTTTAGTGGTGCCAGTACTTTGCTACAGAGAACAGTTTTTATGTCAGATGCCCCCTCCCCCTTCCTAAATATAAGTTTTGTGAAGAATTTTCCCCGTTATACGAAGGTGATGGTGAAATACTAAGAACATTTCAGCTGCAAAAAAAAAAAAAAATGAAATAAAATAAAATAAAAAATCCCGACGGCGCCCACTTCTTCTGGGGCCTGGGGGCAATTTCCCCTCTCTCCCCTCCCCTCGCGCCGCCACTGGATGCCATGACAATAATATCCTAGTGTTTTAGTGTTCTTATAACGCCATCATTTCTATTATAAAAGACCCCCAAAAATCATACTTTTGAATTTTACTCCTGGCAACAGATTTAACGGAATAAAATCATTTAAACTGTCCAAGCCAGTGGTGTAGCGAGGTAAAGTGCCGCCCAGGGCCAACTACCAAAATTGCGCCCCCACTCCATTCGTATTATTTATGATATATACGGTACTCTTACCAAATTGCCACCCCCTAGAAAATGCCATCCAGGGCCACCGCCCCTCCCCCCCCCCCCCTCTGCACCACTGGTCCAAGCTGTTTACAAAATGAAAATAGTTGTATTATCATCTGTATTAGTCTTAAATATAATTTGTTTAACATAGTCTAACCAATCTACATATAGTGTGATGTCTTGGCAATGTCTTCAGGTGACCTTCCCTGACAAAAGAGAAGGCAAGGACAACAAAGACTTTACCTCCAGCGGTTGTCTAAGGGATAATTATGAAAGATTGGCAGTTTGTGGAGTCGTATTGTTGTATATTGTCACCGGCACCTTCTGATCTTACAGGGAAACGCATTGCAAATGACTTTCCCGTCGCAGCCTTATTACACCTGCCCTGAATATAAACAATCTTAAATTGTATCGCGACCTTAGGCTGGTGTGTCTAAACACTCTATTACACAAAATACATTTTGAAATAACACCGTTGACCCAGAAATAAATAGGTTACGTCTAGCACAGGACAGGTGGCGAATGACTCTGACACGGAAATACGTATTAGCAAAACGTAACGGTTTTGGAAACATGTGACCCCAGTTATCCACAGCATGCTTGAAAAGCTGTCTATAACAGATGTAGAGCTTTAGTCATAATAGCAATTAACATAGGTGTGATATGTAATGTTTTCTTATGTTATTGATTTAAGATGTAAAATTAACATCTTGTGTGACTCTCTGAAAATATAAAGACCTCATAATACTGCCGCTTGAATACAAAGGCATATGCCAAAACGCATTTGCCACTGTTTTTGGGCCTTCAAAGTATGTTCTCTATATACACCAGTTTCACACACACACACACACACACACACACACACATATATATATATATATATATATATATATATATATATATATATATATATATATATATAGAGAGAGAGAGAGAGAGAGAGAGAGAGAGAGAGAGAGAGAAATAATATTATCATACAGGTCAGAATTTTTTCTTAATTTGACCTCTAATGAGAATCGAACCCGAGTCCACGGGTTACGGCACCCATTGCCTTGCCGGCACGCACCCCCCCCCCCCAAAGGATGGAATCTAGTCGTGGATATAGACATTAATTTGTTCTCTAATGCGAATCGAAGCCGGATCTGCGGATTCTATTTTCATTAAGGGTCGAACTAAACATTCTCTAACCTGTATAATAATATTATTTCTCCATATATAATTTCATTTCATATTCTCTCATGGGATCCAGGGATATCACCTTCCACTCTTTCTGGTGTATTTTTTAAACTTTCTGTATTTAATACTATTAGCTTCGATTTCTCGGTGGAATCCGGAGTGACTATGTATTTAGATGAGAGTTACTTACTGGGTTGCCATGCGAGTGTGTCTGCTACGCACGAATGCTTTTATCCACGACTAGGTTCCATCCCATTTGGGTATGTGCGCTTAGTCGAGAGAGTGTGGGGTTTGAAGACAGCGGAAGCGGGTTCGATTCACATTAGGGGACGAATTAAAAAAATTCTCTGACCTGTATGATAATGTTCTTTCTCCATAAATAATTTCACTTTATATTATCACGCATCCTCCTGTAGGATTCAGGAAATGTTATTTCCGCTGTCTGGTGCATATATATATATATATATATATATATATATATATATATATATATATATATATATATATATATATATATATATAGTGTGTGTGTGTGTGTCCGTTCCCCATTTATGACCGAGTGTACCATAGTTACGATCGAAGAAAGGTCTAAGACATTGAGTAGAAAATGATATTCTCTTTAAAAACACTGCCTCGAGCTAGGCAAGCATAACCAGTAGGCAATATGAATGGTTATAAGTTATACTAATGGCTAAATTATTCCTGATTATATATCCTATATAAAAAAATATATAAATGATAATGTGTATTTCACCAATTCAAAAGTTCGTAATAATGTCTTAAATAGATGTAGATTCGGTCACTATTACTGTTTGTCTAAAATATTTGTTTTCCAAACAAAGGTCGAGTGTTTTTAGTGACTTAAGGTACAACAATCGATATTAACTGTGGGGTGTTACAGCTTCCACCGTATCCTTAGTCCTTGACTAACTTACGTATTGGCATGATGGTGACGCATGGCCATATTTAATTTGCATATAATTTTAATGTTGATCTGATTAACACTATCATTAAAACTCCTGTTCTGTAAATGTATATGATTGGTTCCTTCTGATAACATTGTCGGACTTTAAATTTAAGTTTTGAAAATGGAACTGTCCTTTCGATTTAAGGTCTTTTTGCTTCAGAACCGATACGAGTAGGGACAAGTGAGTGGATTGGACATGTGGAACAGGATCGTGTTTTCCAGTGTAGAACAACCATGGGAGATAGCTGTCTTTCTTCACATGACCTTCTATAGCGATCATAGTGCATACAAACTTGCAACTTGAGCATTCGTTTCACATTAATCAGGATAAACATTAATTACAGCATATTTACATCGTAAAGGTGCAGCGGTTGAAGTTAGTGTCACGCAAACAGGACGCTCTCCACTGATTATGCTATTCTGAAATCCGGTTTCGGTCTTTTTTTAATTTAAAATTCGTATTTTCATTATTATTAATGAAAGGAAATTCAATTCAGATCAAAGATGACCTGAGTACTATTACTGCATGAAAATTTAAATTTACTTTGTAACTAAATTCGACTTGACTCAATTGAACTTTAGATTCAAACACATTTTAAATTTATTTTTATTTCCGTAAATGAAGAATTTAATTAATAGTTTAACTTGAGTTTTGTAATTCCATTAAACGTGGCCTTTATGTCTACATCAAACATGGCATAAACATACGGAAACCTCATACATTTGCAAGCTATATTTCCAATAAAATTTTATTAAACATCAAGTCTTGAAACACACACTCACAAACACACTGAAACGTAGGTAATCCTGAAATACTCGCAATCTATATATATACATACATACATATAAACAAACAATAATGCCGAGATTAGTAATAGTCACAAGTAATGTCTAAAAGATTCAACTTTTTACCCTTGCTTTCCCAAAAAAATGAATTCCTTCAGGTTTGGCTGTAAAATTGGTCATCATTTCACAACCAGAAGGAGATAGTGACCTACTTTTCAGGCTCTAGTTATATATATATATATATATATATATATATATATATATATATATATATATATATATATATATATATACACATCATTCTCACTCAGTCGCATGCATAGGATGGAATGTTGGTACTATCGCAAGTTCCCTCCCTTACACGTTGTATGCGATGGAGATAATTTACATGCCTAATGCCTCGTTATTGGAGTTATTTCCAAACTTCATCAATGCAGATTCTGTGAAATTTAATCCCACTATGAATCACGCTACAGTGGACTTTTTCAAATTTCTGACTGCAACATTGATTGATATCATGTGGACTCGTAAATAAGCATGGCAGCATATATGCCACATTGGCATGTGAGAAATAAAAATTCAAATGTAACAATATAATTCTGCACCGGTCTGCAATTGACACCTTAGCCAACTGAAACTGATGAAACAAAAAGCCCTTACACCGACATGCAACAATAATTGTCCACCTTGACGAGGTGCAATATAAAATGTATCACCCAATTTAAAACATGTTTTGTTTCCAATTTACAATCTTAATACAAGCTAAATGGGGTGGGCAGAAAACTTTAACTAACATGGATTTTCTTATATTTAAACTGAGACTGCATATTGGAGGAGTGCGTTGGGTGGTACGCTGCTGTCATACAAGCTGCCATGTCGTAAATGCCAAACATACCACCTACGTTTCTTTTCTAAAATTCGAGGATTCCAGGTAACAGGTCCACTAAAAACACGGAAGCTTTATAATTATTAAGTATTACTAATTATATTGTTCAGATCCTTACAAACAAACAAACAAACAAACAAACAAACAAACAAACAAACCAAAATATACATAAATAAAACGCATCACTTTCGAGTTTTCAGGGTAAGTTGCTCGTATAATTATTCAACAAAAATAGCAAAATCAACGATCTATCCCTTTTTTTCTCTAATATTTTTAGATCCTATAAACAGCGCACACTGAAGATCGCTTTTGCTTATAAATTGCATGCTACTTCGTTTAGATCAATGAACGAAAAAATAAAAAGAACAAGAAAAATAATACGCAGCGTCATTTGAGAATTTTCAGTTTGAGTCCCATGTATGTTAATTGAATCTTTTGAAATGGTCCCTAGGATATGACGTCAAATACGAAACTAAGACTATCAGACCTAAAGAACTATCCAACTGCAACAGTTGCATACTGATGGTTCAGAGTTGGGTGCGTGAGAAATGGTGTAGAACAACAAATTCTCCTTCGCCATTTATTTATTTATTTATTTTTGGACGAAGTCATATTTTATTATTTGCTACTTTTGTGCTCACTTGACAACATACGCTTTGCTATGTAGACAACAAAGATCTGGTCAGAAGTAGCGTATTTCCTCGCTTAGCATGATTGGTTACTTTGGGATCGAATGGAAATGATATTCCGTTTCCGACAAGACTGTACAGTTGATTGTATATCTCTTTTAATCAAGTCATTCATTGAAAGCATTATAAGCAAATGACCTCTTTCTAATGTGTGAATGCGTGTGTGTACATACTTTTCGACATTCCGAATCA
>JAQPZY010001695.1:5002500-5022500 GCA_029931535.1 Margaritifera margaritifera
AACTTTCAAATACATCTCTGTCTCTGTCTCTGAAACTGTTTTTAGTTCTAAAGCCTATTGATCATACGTTGGTTTGTGATGATGAAACGAGACATGTGTGAAATTTTCAGCTGTGGCTAACAGTCTCCTATAAAACATTCCTGTAAAGTTTGAAAGCTTTTACTTTAGTAAAAGTATGATATCTAACGGGTATTTTATTTGAATACAAATATGATATCTAACGGTTATTTTACTTGAATACAAATATGATATCTAACGGTTATTTTACTTGAATACAAATATGATATCTAACGGTTATTTTACTTGAATACAAGTATGATAGCTAACGGTTATTTTACTTGAATACAAGTATGATATCTAACGGTTATTTTACTTGAGTACTGGTATGATATCTAACGGTTATTTTACTTGAGTACAGATACGATATCTTACGATTATTTTACTTGAATACAAGTATGATATCTAACGGTTATTTTACTTGAGTACAGGTACGATAGCTAACGGTTATTTTACTTGAGTACAGGTATGACATCTAACGGTTATTTTACTTGAATACAGGTATGATATCCAACGGTTATTTTACTTGAATACAGGTATGATATCTAACGGTTATTTTACTTGAGCACAGGTATGATATCTAACGGTTATTTTACTTGAGTACAGGTATGATATCTAACGATTATTTTACTTGAGTACAGGTATGATATCTAACGGTTATTTTACTTGAGTACAGGTATGATATCTAACGGTTATTTTACTTGAGTACAGGTATGATATCTAACGGTTATTTTACTTGAATACAGGTATGATATCTAACGGTTATTTTACTTGAATACAGGTATGATATCTAACGGTTATTTTACAAATAAAAGTCTGAGTCTTTTTGTTTGCAAATGTTTATGAATTCAAGAACTGGTAATACATATCAAAATAATTGCCAATTATTATCAAGCTTTGTAACAATCATTTAGATTGGTTAAAATATCATCATGTGACGCAGAAAACTCGAAGTTATTACTTCATAACACCAGAAAGGAGCTACTTATGTATTCATGCGCCCTTCTTATGTGCTAAATGACAATATTTGTAAACAATGGTTTAAATATATTTCTGCTATTTCTATCTTGAGATTCGTTATTATTTTTATAACTTTTTGTAATTATAAAAATTGAACTTCGTATGTTACAGGATACATGAAGCCATGAAACCTGAAAATCGATTACATACTGTACATGAACGGCTGTCGCTTCTCTACTGGCGTTCATGAAATGTGTAATCAATTTTGAAGCGTCATGACGTCATAAATTCTGTAAAATATGAAGTTGAATTTGTAAATAAAAGTTGCGCGTGAGCACAGAACATTGTCGAATATGAATGAATGAAACCGTACGAAATGAACGAAATTCTATGAATATTCCAGCCAATGAAATGAAACATAAATGTTTATCTACTATCACAAAAACAAAAACTTATTATTTTAAAGAAACGTTCCTCCTGTTTTTACTTTTTCCTCACCGCAATGCTTTAACCAGGGCCGGATTAACCCATGTGCTAATAAGTCTACAGCCTTAGGCCCTCATATTTCGTAGTCCCTCCATCACATTATGTAATACATACTTAGGTCCTTCCCTCCTATTAGCCTTTGGCCCATCATAAACTTAATCTGGCCCTGGTCTTGACATAAAATCGAAACAAATCGATGTCAAATCTCACACAATTTTTAAAAACGATCTCTTATTTACAGTAGAATCGATGCTACAAAATGCATTTCGCTATCTGAGGATTAAGATCTTTTATTTTCTTCATTTTTATTCATTCTCGTTTATTTTCGATGTTAGACTTGGGCTCAAATAACCTCTTTTGACAGAGACTGGATATGATCTTTATCATAAACAAATAGTCAAAATGACGGAATATATCCCATTTGATAGATTTATTATTCACTCGTTATGGAAAAGACGAATTAATGTTATATTGTTCTTCCAGTATAATGTAATGGTATTCAGAGTTGTCCATCTGGACCGAAAAACAATAAACAGATAGTCAACTTATCAATATTCCGGCAGTATGTACTTTTTTAATGTTGCGTATAGCTTTACTCGGGCATTTTTCTGATGATATACGATTCCGAGAAAACCACTCCCATGGGATCACGCGGCTCCAAGTATGGAAATTCAATTTAATACTGCACTTTGTAGATATGTGTGAACGTGTCTATTATTGATTGAAATGTACATGAATCTTGATGCCAAATGAACTCAGAAAAATAAAGACACTGTGGTTAAAGACATACGCAATAAATGCAGCATGCGGTTAAATTTGATTTACCATTTAGTCGAGGACTAGTTATAATGGTATTCTTGCTTTAAAATTTTCTGTTAAGAAAGATTTTTTTTTGGTCATGTTTTTATGGGAAAAATTTACTTTGCTATGGTATTCGTTGATATAGATATGTGCCCAGTAAAGAGTATATAAGTCTGAAAAAATATTGTTATTTTTCGAGCTTTCGTTAGTGAAAAGCGAGACCATAACAGTCACTTTTCCGCCAGCGGCTGCGATATCGCTGTTAATAGTTTTGTTTGAAATTGTTTATTTTCCTATATTTTCTTAACGCCTTAAAAGCTTCTGCTTATACTTGGGATGCATCATTATGATACAAAGTCGGTTCACTCGGTGACAAATTTGCCCACCACAGACATAGAAGATTTTGCGTTAATGTTTTCGTAAAAGTTTTCATCGGTTTACTGTTTCTTAATATTTCCACTGATTTTGTTCATAAATGGTATTTCGCATTATGAGGCATACATTGCACACTTGATCACATTTGTTTTTATCTTTCTGGCCAATGTCACATACATAAATAAATTCGCGCAAAGATTTTTTTTTTTTTGCTAGATCTGTACTAACTTTGGATTCTTCCCCATGAAACAATTACTATTCATTCTGCGACACGCTCGCTCACCCTTTTGACTTTGGGGTCAAGGTCATAGACATAGAAGGTTTACATTAAAGTTTTGGTTAAAGTTTTTCGTTGGCCTCTACATTTCCTTAACCGCATTATGGATTCCGTGCATACATTAGTATGTCTCATAATGAAGACATAGCAATTTATTCTGAGACACAAACTTGCTTACTACTTTTTTTCCAAACCATAGACGTTTAAGATTGGTGTTTAGGTTTTGATTTGATTTGATTTTTTTTTTTTTTTCATTTGCCTATATTTTCTTAACATTATTATGAATTTTATCTGGTATATATCATTACATACCAAGAATAGTTACTTTTTTGACACATACATAGTCAACTAGTTTTACGAAAATGAACAGGCCCCAGTTTCACCAACACTAGACTTAAAGTTAAGTCTAAACTAAAGACATCTGATTGGTCAATTTTAATTCAGATTTAAATTTCAGCCAATCAGATTTATCGATTCTAGACTTGTATTTAAGTTCAGACATAAGTTATGTTAGTGAAATCCAGGCTAGGAAACAATAATAGATTCGAAAATATGTTTTGAACATCCAGGTCATGACCTTCTTGTTCATTCTTTCCTCGCAACTATGACAAATTCGACGGCCATTTTTCACAAAAGTATTGCTGAAAACAGAGTTCATCGTCTGAGGAAAACGAATTCGCTTTTTGTTTCTTTCTAGATTATCGTGCAAATTAACCATTAAACAAGAGTCACTGCACATAAGGCTTTAATAATTGTAGGAACTATACTCCTTATGACTAGTATGAAACAGGATTCGCCAAACAAAAAATTGGATCTTCCACCTTTGCCTGTACAGTAAGACCATCCAAACTCCCGTGTGCAGATATGGCTACTGAGACATGAACCAAGTATAACTAGTGACAAAAATATTGTAAGGTTAAACGTCAGTTCTCCAGACCCATCAGTAGGCATTGATTTTGTCCGGGTAAATAGTCACCATGATTCCAATTCTACTGAGTTTATCAAGTCCGGGTAAATAGTCACCATGATTTCAATGCTAATGAGTTTATCAAATCCGGGTAAATAGTCACCATGATTCCAATTCTACTGATTTTTTCAAGTATATTTGCTCATATAACTCATTTTGTAACCTAAGCCATACAAATAAACGTTCTGTTCTTTTCTGGTAATTTTATACAGGGATCAAACACAATTTGTTGTATGCAAACGTTTGCTGGACCCTCAGGGAAGAGTTTGAGCCTGGGAGCTTATGAGAAATTGTAAAGACGAAATAACCCTGTTCTCAAAGCAGCAGGTGCAATTCAAATATTGTTTGGTACAAGCAGGACACGAAATTATGATGTTTAAGTACAGCTGACATCACAAAAGTGTACGACGTCAAACCAGTCCGAACCGTCATTATAAGAATGCGCAATAAATATGCATCCAGGGAACACTCCATCCGTATAGTCGATAAATCGGATAACCGGGGACACTCTGTCTTATGGTTGATAAAGAAGATAGCCGGTCTCTGCAGAATTGACATGTGCGCGCTCTAATTTTGACTAAACATGAGAAAGCTTGATCGCGTCTCCAACTGGTCTAGCGATTTTGTCTAGCATAAAGTGAACACGCGTGTTGTGCTGACATTTTGGAACAAGCATGATTAAAGACTTCCAAATCTTCAAAGAGGTTCTGATGCATCGCGTGCGTTTTTTTTTTTTTTTTTTTTTTCTTCATGTCTTGTCTGTCTTGTCTATGATGATTATTTCACTGACAGTTATTAGCAAAATTGTGTAGCTTTCATTCTTTAACCATGTGTTCAACACACAACTTATCTTAAAAGAATGAAATCATTCCGCAGAGTAGATGTCGATATCTGGATACAAGTCTTGTTTCACGTCAGTATTCATTTAAATCCTCGAACTTCGTGTCTAGCACGATTATTATGGGAATCCATCTAGGTCATAACTTATAGAAAAAAAGCGGGTTTCCCTGGCTAACTATTGCATTGACGAAACCGTCGATGAGAAATCGCTTATAATCACATGCTGGTGTTCAGTAGAACACTTGTTAGATCTTTTTCATGACCCTTAAGTATAACTTTCAAGACGCGTTATATAGGTATTTTAAGGGGCAACGTTTTTTGCGTATATTTTTCTTCTAAACTATTCAATTTAGTAACTTATTTTTGTAAAAATAGCGACCAGGATTGCAAAGTTCAAAGGCTTGGTGCAGCGCTTCGAGAAGACCCATCAACAATGCTCTCTCTATTACTCATTACCATATCAACTTCTTTAAAATCCAAGATGTTCTTTTTAAAATTTACACAAATGCTTATTACCACCTTTCGGTAAATTATGAATGTTTTTTCGAAATCGGGTAGAAAACAATAAAAAATGAAGTTATAATGATGTGAATTTTTACATATTATTCTCTCTGACAGTTTTCGAGCTCGTGAAAAAAGAAGGAAAAAAAACAACAACATGCAATTACGCAAGGCTGCACATGTGACTGGCAACTTGACTGGTCAGCTGTCTACGTGGAACGCTTATCAGCCATAGTTGATTGACAGTGGCCGATAGGGTAATTTAAAATCGTTTTGCGTCGCTGACGAGTTCAGAATCTTTCCGCGCGTTCTGGAAAACTTATAAAATTTGCTAACTGTGCACCATCCAAATTATCGAGTCGACTACGCTTTCATTCATAAGTTATGGCCGTAATAGTTTGCCATAAACGTAATCAAATAACTCCGACTGATTCAAGGAAGGTGGTGTCCTGAATAATTTGTTTACGTTTTCACGCAAAACATCTTGGCTCATTCGTGTTTAGCCCATGGCGAAAAATATTGATTAAGCCGTATTTATGAATAATGGAACACCGGTCCAGGTAGATCGTGTTACCAGTTTATTTTCCACCAGGAGGTGTTCTATTTCAACATGGCGCCTAAGTTAACTGCACTTGAAGAGGGAATAATACATAAAAACGAGAAATTAATTTAAAAATAGCGAAATAAACAGTGACGACACATATATTAATTTCTAAGCAATCATTCACCAACCCAAGCAATTGTTCGATATCTGCAAGCAGCAAAAGTTTAGGACAGGTGTGTCAAATTAATTTGCTATGGAGGGCCAGATTTGATATAAATACTAATAAATACTAATAAATAATAATAATAAATAATGAGTCTGGCGGGCCATACGTTTGACACCCCTGGTTTAGGATATGTAGAGAAAATTAAATGTAATATGCTTATCTCTCTTATCTCTCTCTCTCTCTCTCTCTCTCTCTCTCTCTCTCTCTCTCTCTCTCTCTCTCTCTCTCTCTCTCTCACACACACACATACATAGATGGCAAACATTGACCTTTGCAAGGCACCAAATCAATATATAATCTTCAACTATTGATCAATATATATTTTTGAAGAAATGACAGATCTACATATGAACAACTGGACAGACAAATACTGATGAGTGTATATGCTTCCATCATTACACTGATGAGTGTATATGCTTCCATCATTACACTGATGAGTGTATATGCTTCCATCATTACACTGATGAGTGTATATGCTTCCATCATTACACTGATGAGTGTATATGCTTCCATCATTACAAATTACAATAGATATACGGACTCCTTCTAGTTCTTCTACTATGAATGGAAACACGTGTATCTTGAATTATATGTCTACTGTGACAACATTTTGGGAGAAGCTTAAAATTTTACAGATACACAGCTGCTTACTGTAAAGCTGATATCGTTCCGTATTTGCCTTATCATATTGCGCACCGAGTTGGAAGCAACTTGTACATAGAGCTGCCGTCGTGTATTCTGCCGGTAGATCCCTTGAAATAATATGCAGAACGATCAGCGTAGACTTCAGTCAGCTAGCGCATTTTGCGACTGCAGTTATGGGTGTTCGAAGTTGTGCGTGATGTATACAGAAGCAAATGGGGTAAATGAAATTAGAGGCATATGAATTGGTTTGGTTTTGGTTTGATTAGTTCTTTTAGGACACAGAAACACAAGTATAGTATTCTGTGCCGAGGCAATTGGAGTAAAGTGCTTTGCCTAAAGACAGACTGACCAAGGCTGATCCGATGGTAGGATTCCAACCTGCGCCCTTTAAATTGCGAGTTCGGAACGCTAACCACTACGTCACCGCGGATCCTGCCTCCGTTAGCATTAGTCGCCTCTTAGGACATGGGGGAGGGCACACTGGGCACATCCTTAAGCCCGCAAAGTGGTGTGTTGGTGGTGATAAGTGGAGGGAGAATGTATAGGAATATGAAAACAAGGTATTTGTTACTGTATGACATGCTACACACAATTCGGTAACTTATTCATCTTGGTCGCACCTTTAAAAATTCAGTAGGTGTTATCAGATTAGTTGATGATTCAATAGTACAACTAATCTCTTTGATAAATAGGTCTGTTCTTTGGAAGTATTATGGATGTCGTGCAATAAGCTCTTGACATTTTTCTAGTTGAAAAAACGATGACCTAGGATTTAATATTTCATATTCCCCTCTTTCACCCCCACCCCCTTTCCCCATTTATGGTAGCAGCGGATAGTCTCGTAAATTGGCCCCTGTCAAATTTCTTTACTTAAGACTATGATGTGACTTTTTCAGATATTATTGTTTAATAATTAAGGATAATGATGTATTTGTGAATTAGGTGTTTCGGGCTTGTGCTGTTCTTGAACTTGGTGTGAGGCATGTACACCTCCCATAGTCACTTCACAGTACGTACACAGTGAAATACAAATACTCGGCTAAGAAGGCGAGCTAGCCACCCATAGCATGAGACATGTGGGTTCAAGGCAAGTAGAATATCTAAAAACGGCCTGGATGGAAACTATTTTGAATTGCTTCAAGCTGTTTAGTAAACAGTGATTTTCAAAATTATCACAGAGGGAAAGGGCTTGCATTTGCACTGTCAGCATCAATTTTTGTCAAAAATTACCTTCGGACGTGAAAAATACATGTATGAATTTTGGTCTGGGGTGCATAAACTTCTTTTGCTATGAGCTTCCATTGACATGTCAGGTCAGATGAATGATATTCTTATGTTTTGTTTTATTATAGCTACCCAAAAACATAGATCTTGTTGACCTCACTGGTGCATTTTATTTTTTTAAATTAATTTTTATATTAGTTAGGTTGATACGGCATCAAATTTGTGCATAAAAACTCTCCCTTGCGCCCTAAACTAGTGGCGAAATAAAACAAAAAACAACCCATTTCAGCCTTTTTGATTTGATGGATGGCCAGAAGAGATTTCAGCTTTCGAACTTGCACAAGCTCACATATAAAGGACATCAATCATGAAGTGTTCGCGTTTACAGGCAGTCGATCGGAATTGAGTCATTCGACTAAAAAGCTAGCAGTAATTCTAAATATGTCTACTAAATCGGCATCAAAAAGATTATAAGGTTATGTATTTAAAAATCGACGTGATACTATACATAGAACAGGACGAGGAAAAACAATAAAAAATATACGAGTGTGGGTCGCCACACATAACAGATTTCTGGAAAAATTGCCTTGATTTAATGGTCGCTGGTGTCACGTTGTCGCTGATTGCGGGGGTGGGGGGGAGTGTCGTTCTAACCAAATGTGTCTGTTTCGAACAAGAAGTAGTCAACCAAAAACATACTCTTGTTCAGTAGAGAAGGAACCAAGATGTTGACCTCATTCCGGCAATATCCTGCTTCACTACGATTCAATATGGTGGCCCCATAGATCCGCCATCTGTCAAACCGAGGGTGATCCTAGGTTACAATTTGGTCGAAACATTGACGTCACACGACCGCAAAAACGGCTGACCCCATAAAGAAAGTGAAACATGTTCCTGGTCAGAATACCACCATAAGCAGCTCAACTGAACGGGACTGAGATTTAGTGGTCATTGTGGACAGGTGGTCGTTGCATGCGAATGGTCAACTTGAACGTCACTGTAATTTCATCCCCTTTATTGTAATTTTACCGGTTATAGCGGTTGATATCTTGCACGTTGTATACAGTATAGATGTACCGACTTTTATTTTTACCTGCGCGAGCAACCGCGTCACAATCATGCACCTTACGATGTACATTAGGCTGCTCCGTCTACTAAAAATAGCATTTCTTTAATATTTCACTCGCCGTTGACGACTTATTTTTACAAATTACAAAAGTTTCCGCTGACGCAACAAGGTTTGGTTGGAAATTTATGAGGCATTAAGGGATTAAATAATCCTCAGCTAGATTGTAACTGTGCCAGGTAGATACTTCCTACGACAGGAGGTGGGGTACGATTTATAATGGACCGGAGGCAGACTCCAGACATTTTGCATTTTGAAGGTTTTTAAATAACATTTGTGCATCTTACATAGTAAGTGGGTGTTCTTAATTTACAAAAGTATTTTTATCGTTAGATCTTGCAATGAAAAATAATAACATTTATATTATTTATCTTATCATGATTTGTTGAAAGATCATGCTCCGTTTCTGTTTCCTTGAATTGCCTCAGATTGTCTCCCAGCTGTGTCCAGCTTTTTGGACCCTTGATGATTCAATCAGAACATCCCTCGGTTTTTTTTCCCGTCAAGTCGATAAAGAAACCTCAAATGTAATTCGCCGCCACGCAGTACTATATTCGGAACTACTTTTGCTCATATGGCACATGTTCCGCTGTACAGTTCTTACGTACTTCTGAAAGAGGGACAGGTATAAGGTGAAGATGTTTGCATTTCCAACACGCACAGTGGAGAGAATGTTGGCATACCTCTGTATTACTTTCATGTACTATGACTGAAATTTGTTTACAGTGGTAATAATGGAAATAGTGCACTATCTAAAGCAGACAGCTGCTCAAAATGGCTTCTCCCATGTGCTCGAAAAAAGAGCTTCATCTAGTCCAAAGTTCACTAACTTCAGCATTTATTAAAATAGGGAAAATTTATTTCACCAGAGTAGGCAATACCAGCTTCTTAAAGTGCAATAAATGTATTATAACATATATACAAAGTAAAAAAGTTAACGGTTAGTTTGTTTTTTCTTTTCTTTTCCAATTTACCTTTGAAGTCCAGGAAGTGAAAATGAACATGCAGAGCTAGCAGTCTTTTGAAATGTGCACATCTGAAGTAAGGCCAAGCTGTATACTCTCCAACCCAAATTACATCCATCAATCGTACACCATAATAAAGGGAATTAAAAGTTCTTGTAACAATACCTAACATATACAAGGTCTTTTCTCTCTTTTTTTTTTAAAGCCAGGATTACACGTGACGAAAATTTTGAAAATTCTTTTTCTTTAAAAATCCAATTACCAAACTGTATAGCGGAACCACAATGTGGCCTCGGAATGAGACAAAGTCACAATCGAAACATTATCAGCCTTTCTGGTGCAACATAGCCACTAAACCCATCAAATGTATGCGTATTCCTACAAGTACATCAGAGGTTATTTTTAGACTGGATGGAAACGGCCTAACGATAATCCGATTGTGATGATTTTGAGATCGTTACTGAGCTGGCGGGATCACTGTACATTGTTTTAAGTAGCTACCAAAGCCTGTGATAATGAACAACCTTTACCTTGGACCTTGATGGTTGTCTCTAGTGGAGTAGTACAGCAGGGTTGTGAGCTTATATTTGGAAGGCCAATAAGAACACGTGTAGATGAACGAAATGTTTTGAATGCACCAGTCATTGCTTATTCTCAAAAAAAGCATCAGGAATAGAGTACTTAGTATGACAGGTTTTCATTTTTGTTATCTGCGGCCCCTCCGTACAATCAGAACCAAGGAGCAATCTTGTTGGGGATTGAACTCAAGACGGCCAAATTCACAGATAGGGGATTGAACTCAAGACGGCCAAATTCACAGATAGGGGATTGAACTCAAGACGGACAGATTCACAGATAGAGGATTGAACTCAAGACGGACAAATTCACAGATATTCCTTCTTGCCCAACATTCTAACCCACTTGACTCTGCTATCTTGAGAACACACGTACACACAGTAATATGTATATATATATATATATATATATATATATATATATATATATATATATATATATATATATATGTGTGTGTGTGTGTGTGTGTGTGTGTGTGTGTGTGTGTAAACAATTCGCAAGATTGGATGGTTTTGTGGAAGCAGACGATTTGTCTCAAATCTGAAACCCAGACTATATTTAGCTACATAAAAAGAAAAAGAACAATTTCATCAATAAATGAGAGAGATCACATTGCTGGATTCTAGACTTAAGTTTAAGTCCTGACTTATGGTTGGCTGTTGAAATCCAAGTTTCATCCAATCAGATTGCTGGATTCTAGACTTAAGTTTAAGTCCTGACTTATGGTTGGCTGTTGAAATCCAAGTTTCATCCAATCAGATTGCTGGATTCTAGACTTAGCCTTAAGTCAAGACTTAGGGTTGTGAAATCCAGGCAAGGTTTATCCATCTTCTTCATTTCCAGCTGTAAATTTCGTAAATCGGCTAAATCATGTTTTCATTGTGTAAATAATAAAGACCTAGACGGCACATTCTTGATATGCTATGACATGTTTTCTGACTTTTTGTTAAGCTGACATCTCATTTCGGTATTGTGTTTGATTCACATGTGCAGAGATCTTGCGTGCAAGCTGTGAAAACGGAAGTGAAACAAAGGGTGTCAACATAAAATAAAAATGACAACTACAAAACAGCATATGTCGTGCACTCTGATGATAGACGGAATGGCTTTTAACATGTATAATTATGTGCTGGTCCGTGAGTTTACATTCGATATTAAATCAAATTATTAGATGTATCACATGACTATTGTGTTATTTACGGCATTATACCCATATCGTACTTTTATAATATTCATGTGTATAATAACACTTCATGACGTCACGAATGACGTCAATACTCATGAAAAGCAAAGGAGAAATGTTTGAAGCATGCGAAATGTTTCAAACTCAGTTCAATACACATTTTTTGTGCTTTTGTATTGAATACAATTTTTTGTATGTTTAGAAAATGAATCTCACATTTGTGCTCATTTCAAATGAAATTTATGAAATTCGTTGAATAATTTCAGTCTTTTACTCGCCAAGGCACGTAAAAGATTAAAATTATTTAACTCATTTTTTAAATTTAATTTGAAATGAGAATTCATTTAAGTTCCACTGTTTCTACAGATAGTCAAAACTTCGGTGAAAGGATTTATTGATTTTTGAAGTTGCAAGTCGACAATACATATTTACCCACCAAGAAATCGCAGAGAAAACTTCAATAGAGCGCAATGAGACTCTCGATGTATTTGCTTTGGATAGCCAGAATCACTCTAGTAACTTTTCTTGTTCTCTTCGTCGATCGTAAATGTAATAAACCTTCCATCCCTCCATTAATTTGCGTTGCTATTGTTATCCCTTTTAGTTACAAACTATTTCTTAACCGGCGGAAAGAGGACAATATTATCCAGGCGCCATATTTAGCATTGGGAAGGAATAGAGAGACCAGATAAGGACAATACATTGTTGTGTGCATTCTAACAGGCACGTGTGACACGTGTCTCTAATCTAGGTTCCAAGATGGCGACTGAAGTGGCAAGTACAAATAGTGAACGTTTGGAAATAAAAATCATAAAAGTGTGTCGAACAAACGTGTATTAAACATTCTTCAGTATTCGAATATGAAACAAAGCTGGATTGGTCACATGACAGACAGCGTAAAAAAAAAAGTGAATTCCGTCTAAAATGCCTTGACGAATGTACCTCGCTTAAATCCAACTTGTTGCGCATGGGCATGTGTTAACACTTGAGAGAATAGATGTAAATGATTAGTTACAATTTTAAAGCCAATATTTACAGCCGAGAATGAACCAGCTCGTTGTTTGAACGTGACTTCGTGAGCATTTATTGAAAGGAATGTCGGCAGTGAAAGGGATGCTGATTCTACATTAGACAGTCTCTTGGAAGTTTTGAAAATGGTAATTATTGGAAGATCTGGTTTATGTCTTTAATGTAAGTCATTTATCTAACTCTAGACATCTTTGAAATGTACTAGACAATATACTCCTTTCACTGCATTGAGAGGGAAGATAATTTAATTCTTAACGTTTGCATTCACATCCAACCGTCAGTGTCTTTCATTTTATGAAATATTTACCGAGTTGTTTAGTAATGGGATCGTTCACTCCATCGCAAACTATCCATTAGAGCCGTCCATAGCCATTTATATTTTGACTGATATGTATACAGAGGTCCCAATAAAATAGGTACTATGAGACATACCTGTGAATAATTTGTATATGAACAACTTCTGATTGGCTTGACTCTGTCATCACAATTATTATTATTATTATTTTATGAGCCAAAATTGTATATATAGTTCTAATGTTGCATCATGCATACTGACATGTCGGGGTGGTGACATGATTTATTGTACAGCCATACAAAACTATCGATATCCCCGATACGTGTATTGCTCTATTATCCATTCCGTAACAGGTATCGGATTTATTATAGATAATAAACATGGAGTCCATACTCAGCACATATTCTAAAAATGTGAAATACCGTATGTACTCGCGTATAACTCGATACCAACTGCAAACTGCATAGACCCAGATCTGCCGTCGCATAATGCGCCGGCAGATCTGGGTCTATGCAGTTTGTAAGGACTAATCAGTAGAATAAACAATATAGATCCTGATCTGCCGGCGCAGGGTCTATGTTGTTTGCATTTGGACCTGAATTATACACGAGTATATACGGTATACGGTGAAATATTCTAAGATGTATTCAACTGAAATACGGGATTTTGGTTTTATTTTTATATCGCTGACGCAGACATGTTTTTTTACTTTGTATTCCATCATTGACTTTATTGGGATTCAGTCTAAAAGAAATGATTTAGATGACAAAGCTAACGCACCATCTCCCACATGGCTGTAAATCATTGTAGAATGGAGCGAGGCCAAGAGTTAGAGGTGAATAATGTAACATTTCAGTCAAACCCACTACATCGACCACTTGCTTGTAAGGACCACCTTTGTAAACAGCCGATTCCCATGGGTCCCATTTACACATAATAATAGAGAGGATATTTGCTTGAAACGAGTGAATAACGGATATATATCTCGTGGGTGAAAAACTCGGTATTTAAAATATTTAAGTTTTTCACCCACGAGATAAAATATATCCGTTATTCACTCGGAGCAAACAAATATTCTTTTTTTTTATGCTCAAGCGTATTGTCTAGCAATCTGTATAACACTGAAGTAGCTGATTTCTTATTGCATCCCGCCCGATAATGTCAGCAGTTTACCGTTTATGTTCTGCTCTGTTTTGTGTATATTTGCTCATAAAATATCAGTAGTTACATAGTGCTCCTTCCCAATTCAAGGTAAAACAGCAGATAAAAAGAAAATGAAGAAAAAAAAATATTTGTTTATTCCTAGATTTGAACCTGGTTCGCCGTGATGCGAACCAGCCATCTTAACCTTTACACCACCCAAGTGTCTTACGTCAAATTTGGAGTTTCTTAGTTATAACGTTTTCAATGTTTATTGACGGCCAGTGAAAAAATATCATATTTTTTCACTGCAGTGAAATATCACAATTATTTTACTCGGAAAATCCAGTAATTCACTGCCTAGCATAAAATAAATATAAATGTACCTATATATATAGACATCAACTGCTCATAAAGACCGTTTATTGATGGTCCTCTGAGTGTTCCTAATACACGGGTTTGACATTGTATATCTTAGTTCATATTCCCGGCTTCTACATGAGCAACACCCCTGCACATGTGCTATTAACGTTTTGTAGATTATTTTGAGACTGTGCTATGTTTGTCTCAAGAAAATTAATTGTCGAAGTTATTGCTTCTATCATCACAACAGTGTACTATTACACCTTGTATTCTCCGAATTTCTTATAGAAGAAGAGATATGCTGCTACAACTACTACTGCTACTAAGACCGTTAATTCTACTACTACTGATACTACTTCTACTACTACTATTACTACTACCGCTACTACTACCGTTAATTCTACTACTGCTACTACTGATACTACTTCTACTACTACTATTACTACTACCGCTACTACTACCGTTAATTCTACTACTGCTACTACTGATACTACTTCTACTACTACTACTACTGCTACTACTAGTACTACTGCTACAACTAGTATTGCTACTACTACTACTGCTGCAACTACTACTGCTGCTACTACTACTACTGCTACTACAACTACTACTGCTACTACTACTGCTACTACTGCTGCTGCTACTACTACTACTACTATAGCGTGCTATTTTTCCAATGACCCCTTCCCAGTTTCTTCAGGAATAAATACTACTACTACTTGTGCTGCTGCTAATGCATCTGCTGTTATCAGTACTTCAACTTTACTACATCGCTATCACCATCATCAATACCACAACCACCACCAGACTATTACATATCAGAATTGGTATACAACGGTTATAATATAGATAGTAGTAGTATGGTGGTGATGGTGATGATGGTGCTGTAAATAGTGATTGGAAGTTAAAGAACTGGCAACAGCAAATGCACCAGCGGCAGCATAAGTAGTAGTAGTAGTTATTCCGAAACATACTGAGAGAGGATAATTAGAAAAAGAGTACATATTGGTTGTAGTATTAGTATTAGTATTAGTAGTAGTAGTAGTAGTTATTCCGAAAGATACTGAGAGAGGATAATTAGAAAAAGAGTACATATTGGTTGTAGTATTACTAGTAAGATGCTGTTTAAGCCTTCACGTTGTATTAAAATGGAAGCTTTGCAGAAAACAGTGTTCGAGTTATTGTTGCCGCATTTCCTTCGACATAATCCTCTAAGTCTGATAAATGCGTTTAATCTGCTTTCCTTGTTATCGACTTGTTTCTACTAATGTTGAGATAATTATAGCTCATCAATATGACCAGAAAGATGTAAAGTCTCTATTCCATCACTCACTGGGAAAACACAGATTTGGCATAATATCGCACCCTTTGAATATTTGATGATTCTATGCTTCGGTGTGTAGCTGGATGATTGGAGAGAGAGAGAGAGAGAGAGAGAGAGAGAGAGAGAGAGAGAGATAACCGTCAAAGGATAAAGTTTTACCTGTCCTTGTTTCAATATATCACTTTGAAATCCTCAACTTGACTAATCATGAAGCTTGTTTACTTCATCGACAGAATATCACGAACTTTGCCATGAATAATTTGTGCAGTGTTCTTCATGACAATTTTAATCCTAAATAAAAAATGACATCGAAGAAGGATTTGCATCGAATGTCAGTAAAATCGGCTACAGAGGTGAAACATGAAGTGAATTATCGTTAAACCCTTGAACTTGAAATTATGTTATTCACACTTTAGAAATATACTTGTGCATAAATGGAAGGTAAACAAGACAAATAGGAAGATGAATTTAATGTCAGACAATAACCTGAAAAGACTTTCACACAATCCAAAAGATTCACATACAGTTGAACTTGGAAGACACCCTGGAAAACATTACCAATAACTTGACAAAGACAAAGTTGAAGGATTAAAAAAGACCAAGAAGAGTCTAAAACATTTTGAAATATGCAAAGCAGAACATCAAAAGATGAAAGAAAGGATACAAGCTGGACTTCATGCAGTCAACGATGTTCAAATAGCGCGGTCTATTATTTTATAGGCGATGGTGTAGCTGTTTTTGGTTTCTTGTTTATTTGGTCACAAAGTAAAGTTGTTTATGTTTTTGAACCTGATGAGATAACAAAGTCTGTACAAAGCAAATCGTTAGAAACCATGAAAATCAACTACACTAAAACAAAACAAAAAAACATGACAAGTCTGTGTCTACATAACACTAAAACAATATGACAAGTCTTGACCTACATAACACTAAAAGCAACATGACAAGTCTTTTGTCTAAAAAACACAAAACAACGTGACAAGTCTGTGTCTACATAGTACTAAAACAACAACATGACAACTCTCTCTCTCTCTACATAACACTGAAAGCAACATGACAAGTCTTGGCCTACATGATACTAAAAACGAAATGACAAGTCTTTGTGTACATATAACACAAACCCTGAAATGCTTTAACTTTACATGTAATAAATAGCATAGTTTTTACCTATATACAAATGACGACCAAACCAAACTCTTCTTATCATGCAGCACTTAAATCTGCTATTACATTGCATGCATCATGCTTTTGAAGAAGTTGATTAAGATGTCAATAGATCCAGCATAAAACATGGATGTGGAAGAAATTGTAAATCTAATTATTCCATTTTGACTAATTGCACATGGATTTTTACCTTACACAATTCTTAACACTGTAGAAGCATAAGGTCCATCATGCCAAGGCAATGTGTGCCAAAGGTACAATCAAACTTACATTAGTCGTTTAAACTTTTTTGGCTAATAAATTGCATAGCTTTTACTTGCAGACGAATATCTACTGCAACGAAAACATCATCAACTTATGATATAATATTAAATTCTGTCCTTACTGTTGCCTAAGCTTGTTGAGTATTATACTTTTCCAGCAGTTTAAGAAACACATTTCCCCCTCCGCGCTGCTTTTTAGTTCCCAAGCACCAAGGAACTCGTACCCTGTTACTAGTGTCGCCAGCCCGTTGGCGCGTTCACTATATCTTTAAACCTCCTTTGACCATTGATGCCATAACGACAATGGAGTTTTTGCCTTGCCCTCTAAGTACTTTCAGGTCCTACCGAATCTGAGCCCTGAAATACAACATGTTGCCAACCTACAAGATCGCTAGGTATTTCCACAACATCCATTACATCTGCATTTTACATATAAACCATTACATTTGCTGCAGTCAATGTTGATGGTGTAGCCAAATCTGCATATAACGTACTGATGCTACAAGTCAACTGAAATCTGTTGAACTAACTCGTAATAACCAACACACTACAGACTCGTCTCCCTTTAAACACCTCACCATTGTGGACAGATATCTTTTCAAGCCGGAATTTATCATCTACGTTTATTGTAGTAGTAAGATTCCAAATGACTTGCCATTAGATCGTTTCATATTTTTGAATCTGTGCAGTATATGATGAAATAGCAGAGAGAAACATCAACACGTAATGCAAAAGCATATTATCTGCAAATACATTAAAATCTTAAACGATATACAGTCTTCCTAGTGGTTCAGAATCATTGATGCAACCCAAAATATTAATCTTTCATTCATAAGTGACAGGAAGGAAAGTCCTCGCTGGCTAGTAGCGCGAAAGGCCAAAACCAAATACTAGAAGACGACACTGTATTTACTTTCACTTCTGTGTGAGTGGTTTAGTAACTTTAATGATTTTCAAATATAGTGCAGGTCTAGTGATTTACTATTTTGATTTTTCGTATCACTAAAGGAGAATATTAAAAGTAAAAAAAAAGATATTTGGTCTGATCGCATATATAAAAAATATATACTAGCGTTTTTAGTTGTCTAGTGGTTTTTAGTTGTCTAGTGGTTTTAATTGTGATTTTAATGTTATCATAACCCTACACGAGAACATTAATTAACATGCAAATAATTTAATTATCGATCTAAGTCTCCCACATCTATTTATCTATCGATCTATCAACAGTGTGTATATATATATATATATATATATATATATATATATATATATATATATATATATATATATATATATATATATACACACACACATCTGGCACTTTTCCCATGTAAACCTAACTCATCAGTGAATACATTTTGTTAAATTTTAATTGCAAATGTAATTCGTTTATTTGAATGAGTTTCAAACACAAAATCGATGTTATCCACATTTGCCACGCGCAGAAGACAACTTCATAATAGTTTCGCGGCGGCTCTGTTGTCCTTTTATGAGACCATGTTGCATATTTGACTATAATGGCTACTAATTTTTACATACTAATTTCAAAGAGCTTTATAATTTTCGAATGTAATCTTTTTTTCTAGGAGTTTTTCATTGAAAGTAACTAAGCAACCTGAGACTTGGTACCTGACGGGTACTCGTACAATTTTAGTGGAATTACAACAGTCATTTTACGAAGAATTCCATTAAAGAGGCATGAGCTATATTCATGGTAAGGCAATATTCTAGTTTACAATTTAAGTTCATGATACCCGTTCCCCTTTAGTTGAAATATATTCATTAGGTTTGATTTGATTTGAGACAATACATGAAGGGTAACTCTATTGGAAACAAAATCTCAACAATGTTTTGTAATTCCTAATTGACAACATTTAAAAAATTCACACAGAACACATCAATTTCACATACTCTGTGCTCAGAAAGCCAATAGAAGATTTCTATATCAAAATCTGACCCAAAGTCTCCGAAATAATCGTAGAACACTTAATATATTTGACTGATCTTGCATAAATTATGTAAGCAAAGTACACTCGACGAATATTCCTCAATAAGTACGTTACTGAAACAAGATGTCTGTATATGAGATAATTTCTGCGTATGTAAAGCTAACGGTCATGAATGAGATCGGAAGAAATGGCATAAGAACGCCACTCTCTCGGATCTTTCTTAATGAGTCCATCAAATGGGGGAGAAAAAATGAAACAAGGTACATTTTTGAACTTATCTATTGTTTGAGTTAAATTTGATACCGTTGATATATAATTCTTTGCGGCGACAAGCGGACGCTTTTGTATCGCTACTCATAATAGAGAAAGTCGATTGTAATGACATTGAAAATATACGGATTCTACATCACAGGGGGGTCAGAAAGTAGACTGGTTTCATTAATGGAATTAAAGTTAATTGAATCTGTATATCATGTGTAACGGCCAGTCAGCATTCTCTCTTATTCTCTGATCTGGTATTTAATATGACCTGACAGTGAATAGAGCACGTAGCGGAAGAGCAAATTGCAAAAATGTCCCTTGATACACTCACATTAACGAGATATAGGCATTACTTTTGTACTCAAATCTATTTCAGACGCAGCTAAAATCTGTTGTTATAAAAATGGTATCCGTGCATGGCGCTAATGACGTTGTGTAAACCCAGTGTATGCGTTATTT